>JAABKJ010007545.1:190948606-190969168 GCA_011634705.1 Andricus grossulariae | reverse complement strand
AGAAGTAAAGCTTAGGTGGTTCTGAAAGAGTAGGAAGTCGATGGATGGCTCCCACAAGAAATAGAAACAATATGCGCAGGTAGCAAAGCGGGTATAAGGGTAAATGGAGAGCTGAGTGTTTCGATATCATGCTAGTTGTAAGGCATGTATGGACAAGTGTCTAAATGGCGCAGATGTTAAAGTTGTTATGACAGAGTCAATCGAAGACTTGCAACGAATGTTAAGCAAACTGAATACAAGCATGAAGACCATGGGCTTCAAACTTAACGTGAATAAAACAAAAATTATGGTATTTAAAGGAAAGGTTAAGAAACCAATATGAAACATTGTCCTGAACGATGAGAGAATAGAATCTTTCTCCTTTGATTCGATGGGAATCGAAGCTCACGTCTTCCGATTGGATAATAATCTTTGTTTTGTTTTCAATTTTGAAGATACAGAATCGTCTGGTTTTTTCAATTTCAGAAAATTGTAGAATATACATTCGAAAGACCTAATTTCTGCACAATTTCTGTTTGAAGGATCTATAAGCAAAAAATGGTGAATTAAGCCTTCAGATTAAATTGAAAATAGTGAAAAGCTAAGAGGATTATTTCTCAAAATCAAGTCTTGAACCTAAAAACAACAATTTTAAATGGATGGTCTAGAAATGGTGCAATTTCAAGTATTGTAATCATATATAGCACTCTTGTTTTGTACTGTTTTTCATTGTAATGTACTCGTAGTGTCTTAAAATTATCTGCTTTTGCGATCAATATATCAAAACATAAATAAATAAAAATTGAAAATCACTTTATTTCTTTAAGACTCAATAATAATTCGGGATAACATGTGAACAATTCATCTATTTAGAATTAAAAAGTCGAAAATTGTGAATTTGAAACTGAAATTTTCTGTACTTCTGAATGTTCATGCTGAACGCTGAATTTTGAATTTTTCTCTTTCATAAGTGCTAATTTGGAACAGACATTGAAATGGTTGAATTTCTGAAAGCATAATTAGGAACTGAAAAATTTTAAATTTCTTGACGATTTAAAATTTAAAGTAATTGAAAATTTGAAGGGTTTGGGTACAAAAGTTTCAATATCATAATTCCTGGTGAGTAAAAACTTTTTAAAATTTCAACTAAAGGTCGGATTCGGTTAGTTTTCAACGTTCCGCAGTAGATACTTATTTTTCATATTTTCCAATGTTTCATATTTAAAATTGTTTCTCATTTCGAAGGTTCATAAATGAACATTGTTTTTATTTTTAACGGTGAAAATGTCAATAAATTTACTTTATCATTTTAACAAATGTATGCTATGAATTTTAATGTTGAATCATAATTTTTTCATGTCATAACAGTTTAAAATTCCAGACTCACAGAAGCTTTGACTTTGAAGCATTCAATTTTGTTTTCAATCTCAAATTGTCAAACATTGTCCTCTTTTTCGAATTGCAATCTGCAATCGTTCAATTTTAAGATTCTTAAATACAAAATAAGTAGAAATTTTCTTTTGCGAATCGAAAAACATACGTTTTACCTCATTTTCTTTGAGAAGCAACACATTTTGTCCTCAAAATATTCTACAATTTTCAGTGTAGAACCTGTCTTATTTGAAATGGATTTGGTCTATATAATCTACGTCATCCTTTTTTGATTCATCTGTATAAAGCTGCAGTTGGAAGTTTTTTGGCCCTGACGTCTTTCAGTCCTTACAAGTCTTCTGGTCCGGATAGAATATATCCGGCCTTTCCACAGAGGGCTCAAGAGATCATGAGGTCGCTCGTAAGATTCGCTAGGGCTAGTCTGAAGCTGAGATATTGTCCAGCGGCATGGAAGGGTACGAAAGTAGCCTTTATTCCGAAGACAGGCAGGATCAGTTATAATTCATCCAAGGGTTTCTGTCCCATCAGCCTTTTATCTTTCTATTTCGCAGGCACGGAATGGACCTGCCACATGTTGGCCAACAGAAACCTAACAACGACGAAGGGTGATACCGCTTTATGTGGATCTACAAAATGATCCTGCGACCTAGGCTAACCTATACGGCATAGGTCTGGTGGATCAGGGTCGCACCATCCATTGTGAAGTCTTGGGTGGAAAAAATCAGGGGACTGATTCTAAGAGGCTTTACTGGTGCCTCGAAGTCGACACCTACGATGGCATACACAGAGTAAGAGTCCCTCCATCTCACCGTTTAGACCGTGGCTGCGAAGGCAGCCAGCAGTTTGAGTGAGGTAAATGGCAAATGGATCTTGACAGAAATGCGGATCTCAACTAATATAGCAAGTAGGCCGACCCTGAGCATGCTCAGGGACAAAACACCCACTTGCTATCTCTTCAACAAGAAGTATCGTGTTAGGCTATTCACGAAGGAGCATTGGATTAACGGCGAAGCACACCTGCTCAGTAATGGGGATTACTGGTTTACAGATGGCTCCAGAAACAAGGAGAAGGCAGGAGCTGGTGTGTATCGTAGAATGAGTGGAATGGGCTTCACAATTTAGATGGGGTCCTATGCCACAGACCTGCAATCTGGGATTATGGCCATGCTTCAGTGCGCCTATAAGTCACTGGAGTATGGCAACAAAGGAAACATCCGTATTTGCTCAGACAGCAGGGCTGCTATGATGGCCCTGAATGGAACAACGACGCGTTGTAACGTTTCACGCTTTATTGTGATTATAGTCTATACTTATCCTTACCATATGAATGTTAGATATTCTCTGAAACATTGTTAGATTTTTTTTGAGACCATAACTTCGCGAAATGCATAAAATTTGATTTGGGTGTCCCGAAGGCGGAATCCTCAAGCTTCCCCGACTTCAATATGTTTAAGGTTTGAAATAAAGACGAACCTAATTTCCACAAAGTCAAAATTCACGGAATGATCCTTAAGTTGTTGACAATTAAATTAATTTCATTCCTATAACAGAGGAAGTGAAAATATTAGCAACTTAGTACAAAGAATTATTTGAATTTCTGTGCGTGCATTTTTGGAGTGGATTTATTGGTAAGCACATGGCTTTATTTTTAACATTCAAATAACCTTATTTGTGTTTATGAAAATAAATAATACAAAGAGTTTACTTCAAGCTATCTCATAAAGCCATGGAGTAATCTAGATCACTCAAAAGAGATTAGAGGGCAACGTGTGATTTTAACATTGTTTGGGAAAAATCATCATCCATACTCTTCTTACGAGGTCTAGGTGAAACTCAGTCCACCAGAGGAAGAATAGATTATTACAGATTTAGTATTCTCACGGCTAGGAAGAGAAGACGAAAAGGCCGAGGGGTTATCTCGATGAGCCCCTAGAAAGTTGAACATTTTCTCTGAAGCGGCTGAGCACGCTGTGCCGTGATTGGCTGGGAGTCCCTCTCTATGCTATGCGAACGGGTCTTCGTCCCCTTTGCTTTGTGCGGACGTTCCCCGCGCGAGATAGCTTACTAGAGTGTAATAATAATTTTACTGTATACTTACGATACTCCATAAATTATTTCTTAACGTATATGGAATCTGCTGTTATAAGCAGTGGAAAAAACCTATATGATAAAGCGACGAATGCTCTGTTAAACACTCGACGTGGCACTTCTGTTACGAGAGAGGCGGCACGTCGCGCTCTGGCGGATTTTCTCCCAATCTACAAGCTCAGAGCAGCAAGATTTTAATATTAACACTTATTAAGAGCAAAGCACTACTAACAAAAATTTGAATTGAAAACGATAAATAAATTTGTTTGCATGTAACATGCAAATTATTTATTGCATTCTGACGTGAACCACCAAAATTCATGAAAAGAAAGCTTTGCGATGACTATAACATTGAATCTTTTCTCCAAAAAAATGTGTGAAATTATTCCAAATATTATGTCAGTTTATCAAATAATTTAGGGCAAAATATCTTCCTTAACATACGTTAATACTTCCAGAATTTTAAAAAATTTACCTGACCTACGTGAAAAATCAATAATTATTTTTGGAACGATTCCTTACATTTAGTAGGAATGATTCAATTTAATTGTAGGTATTATCTAATTTCCTAAATTTCAGGAAATTTTTCTCAATTTTTTAGACTAAGAAGTAGGAAAAATTTCCGACATCTCTACAGTGGCATCTGATAGTTTCAAACATAATCGTTTTTTATTACCGATAATTCGAAGAGATACAGGATGATTTGTAAAAAAATATTCAATAAGTAATATCTGAAGAACGAATATCAATTAGCGATATCATATCATAGCGTCGGATTCAGATGATCATTCTGCACAATGTGCATTAGAAACATTTCACTCAAGTCTAGTTATCCGTGGAAATAAGCAGTATAATTGCGTCTTTGACTGAATTGTTTGTTGAACAGGTTATTCAGAGGATCTTTATTCAATATTGGTACAATCCCTCTGGCATTGTCATCATGGATGCGTATTTTAACTCTTCCCATATAATTATTAATATCCGATCGAGGAGCCATCAATGCACACAAATGTTTATTTACGATTATTCCAATTATGTGCTCGCAACTATCATCTGTTCCTACTTTGTAAAGAAATTCTGGCACTACTCAGAGTGGATGTGGAGGCATATAACATTCACAACGATTAATATTATAAACTTCGAAGTCCGGAGGATTATTACTAGCAAAATACATGGATTTTAGAACAAACAGTTGAACTTCTAACTAAAAAAGATGAATTTTGAATCAAAAATGGAATAGAATAATTTTCAGTTAAAACATTACTTTTCAGCAAAGAAAAACGAATTTTTAGCCAGTCAATTTCAACGAGAAAAGACTAATGGTTAACAAAATATTTAAACCCTTGACGAAACAGATAAATTTTCAACGGAAGCGTTCAGTTTTTAATTTAAAACGTCAAATGTATTGCATTTTTAACCTACAGGAATGCATTTTGAACAAAGAAGTTTAATCTTCTACCTAGAAGAGATCTATCTTCAATTGAAAATCTTGATTTTCAACAGAAAATGAAATATTTATATTTTTAATCAAAAAACTTATTTCTTAAGAACAACAAAAAACCTCTGTTCATTTTTGGCCAAAATATTAAATCTGAGATTTAAATTCTCTCTAACGAAATGTTGTGGGTAACAGTTCTCATTGAGAGTGTCTTCCACTAGTCGTAAGTTATTTTGATGAAATCGTTTATCGGAGAGGAGAATGGCTCTGTCGACCATATTGAAAACAACGCTTTTTTTGTATTTTTGTGGGTGATTAGAATCGAAATTAAGGCATCTGCCAGACCACGTTGGTTTACGGAACCAATTGCAGCTTATTTCTTGGCTGTTGTTCCTGTGAAAAGTGACATCAAGAAAATTTATTGCCCTATTATGTTCCTTCTCTAATGTGAATTTAATTTTAAAATCGTTCAGATTGAAAACTTGTAGAACGTTTTCTACTTCGTTTTCTGGGAGAGCTACTAGTATGTCATCGACATAACGGACATACAATGGTACCTGGAAACCTATTTTCGGTAAAATAACTGTTTCCAGGTCGTCCATAACTATATCGGCTAAAACTGGTGAGAGGGGAGACACCATTGGTAGCCCTCTTTTTGGAAGTACGTTTCTCCCTTGAAACTAAAATCTGTGCTATTCAGACATAACCAAAGTTCTTCTTCAAAATCTTCCCACGGAATTTTTGTCTTTTCGCGAATTTTATTTCACCTGCTACGGACCGCCTCAACTGCCTTCTTTTCCGTGGTGGCTATGGTTCGGCTTGCGATGGAGTCGAGAGTGGAGTGACCCACAGACCGGGAACCTTGTTGTCATTTAGTTTTACTACGGCAGCCCTTTAAAAATTAAACTGTCTTTCTTTCCATTTTTTGAAGTCGTTAAACGGTAGTACCTCTGAGAATGTTCTTTCAGTTTTCTTCGTGATTTTAAACAGAGCGGATGTCTCTGATTTTACGTCAGAAACTAACTTCTCATTATAGTATTCAAAAACTTGTTCTTCAATTTACCATTGATTGCCTTTGTTTTGGAATTATCAACTTCCTTTCGAACTATAAAGGTGTCTGCTTCTGTTCAACGTGCTTGTGAAGTGTGTGAATATCGTTTTTGTGGGATTACGGAATGTTTTACTTCACCCGCAATGACCTCACATTCTGCAACGAAACGGGAAGTCCACACAGAGAGGGAGCTGATAGAGAGGCGGAGGGAGAAACAGAGAAGTTGACTGGAACTGAAGAGGACCCCTATCCGTGGTCGAAACGTTTGCCAATTTCAACTTTTAGGAAATGCACGTTTTTAACCAAATACTCGTATATTCATAAGACCCTAATGCTAATACGAAAATTCTTCAAAACAATCATTATTATATTTACCAATAGGATTAGGGTGGACCATAAATTTGAGAAACGCAATACCAATGAAGTGCCTTATTTTCTTACAAAGAGAAAACTGCTTATGAAGGATTTCAATAAGAGTGTATCAGTGTAACTATTAAAAATATTGTGAAAAATATTCCAAGATATATAAACCTTTACCTTATTTGTCTCTCTAAATTATTTGAGTTTCAATTTTTTTTTCTTAGCTTAAAGTCGCGAAATTGCTTTAGATTTACAACATCATAACGTCTAATTCAGAAAGAAGAAACTCAAATATCACGTGCGGGAAATATCAGTAGATGTTGAAAATACATGATTAGATTATATCTCTTGATGAAAAGGTACATTTATTTACATAGTAAGCTATTTATCATTGCAAAGGATAGTGACATTGAAAAGGAATACAAAATGATGAACTACAAATTCAATATAGAATCGTTGAATTAGAAGAATAATAGGTTGTTGTAAAAACAACAGTCACCATTCGATAAAACAAATATTCCCCTTATCAGGAAGCATTAATTAATACTATTCAATAAGAAGAACTTAGATTATAATTAAAAGAAGTTATTTAGTAGTAATTCAAAGAAGCAATGTTCTAATATTGTCCTTTTAAGTTAGTTCTGTGAAAAACATTACGACGTGTCCATGTGAAAAGGTGCTATCTCGGTAGAATCGAATAGAAAGGTTTTTGCTGCTAATGAGGACGGTACCACTGTCAAACATCGAATGAGAGGCAAGTTGGATTAATTACAAGGCCATTTTGGATTGACAAAAATATTACACTCTCCTTTATTTACTTTATTTATGAGTGGGAATTGGCCCCTGGCTGAGGACAGGCCAAAACACTTTTGGGTTTAAAGCTAAACCTTAATCGAGCGAAGAAAATACTAAAGCTCGGAAGAAATGAAGTCAAAGTCCTAACAGAAATGTATATAGGGCATGGGAACCTCGGATATCACAGACAAAAGATAGGGCTTTTGGGATACGCTGAGGCTTACAAGGGAACACAACGGGATCACCCAAGCGTCAAGGGCTGTTACGGTGTCAACCCAAAAAATGATAATAATAATCTTTTTTGCAAGTTTACGAGTAATAGAAATTTGAGAGTTCTTTTTATTAAATACCCATTTTCTCAAACAATTATAACTGTTGATCTGATTGAGATATTTAGGTTTTGTTTTCTCACTCTTACATTCTTGTAGATGACAGATTTGAGAAAATGCCCTGAAAAAAGTTTTCTAATTTCGAAAAATGTTTAAAGCAATACGTTTTGTTCATTCAGTTTATCTTGCTTCGTTTGTCAAAAAAAATTTTGGAATCAAATTTTTTAAAAGTGAAGAAGTTTTTTAGGATGAGTTAAACGAAACTAAGAACAATTTTACATAGAAGCATGTATTGAGTCTAGGACACCACGTGATTCTCTTGTCTTCCCATGTACACAATTACATTCAACTATTTTGTTGAAAAGTTGTCTTCTTAGTTGAAATTTTTAATACTTGGTTTAAAGTTGAAATTCTTTGTTGGATTTTTCTTTAAGATTGATATTTTTACTTGAAGATTCATATCTTTGGCTTCACTATTTTAGTTAAATATTCATTATTTCAGTTGAAAATTCATCTTTTCTGGTGAAATTTTATTTCTATGTTTAAAAATTCAACTATTTGTGGTTAAAAGTTATTTACTTTTGGTAGAAAAACCAACTATTATATTTTTGGTTGCAAATTTCACTACTTCGAAAAAATGTCATTCATTGTGTTAAAAATTCAACAATTATGTTACAAATTTATCTTTTTTTGGTACGAGAATTAGAATATTGAAAAAAATTTTCATTCTCAGCTTGAAAATTGAACTATTTTGTTGCAAAATTATATTTGCGGGTTTAAAATTTGAAGAATGGAACTGCTTTGTTGTATTATAATGATTAATAACTTGGTTAAAATTTAAACTCGTTTGTCAAAAACTCATTTTTTTCAACTTCATCTCGGTGGTTGTAGATTCATCTATTTTGTTGAACAATTATTTATTGTTGAAAAATAATTTCTTCAACTTTGAATTTCACTATTTTATCTTTATTAAAAATGTATGATGTGGAGTTGAAAATTCAACTACTTGATTGAAAATGAATCTTTTTCAGGTGGAAATTTGGTAGAAAATGCATGTGTGTTGTTGAAATTTCGTCTTTTTAGTTATTTGGTAGAAAGTTAATCTACTTGGTAGAAAATTGGTCTTTTTGGTGGATAAGTTAACATGGTCAAAAGATGACCTTCTCGATTGAAAAATAATTTTTTTGGTTGGTGGTTCACCATTTTGGTTAGAAACTTATCTCATTGGTTGACAAACTAAACTATTTTGTTGAAAATTCGTGTTTTTATTGTTAAGAATTAATTTTTTGTACTAAAAATTTACCTATTCAATTTGTGATTAAAAATTTTAATGTTGGGTTGAAAATCACCCATTTTACTTTAAAAATCCACTATCTTTTGGAAATTCAGGCATTTTTGTGGAAATTGAATGGTTTATAAAGTAATTTCTAATGCTTTTTTTTTAAATCAGGTTTTTATGAATTATCATCCTAGTTATTTTGATTTCTAAATAATAAAATTAAGGAAATAAAAAAATTAACTTTTTCGGTAACTTGAAATTACTTTATCTAGCAACTGTGAATGTAACTAAATACTTTTCATATATTTTAATAAATTGTAGAAAGTATTGCGTAAACCGTATTTCCTGAAACTTTACATTGAAAAAAAATTATTTCAGCATTCATATACATGATAAGCTCAATTATAGCCTTTAAATTAAATTAAATTAAAGAAAATAATACTTTACCCAAAATCTTACAATTAAAAAATTGAACAAAATTCTATGCGTTCAAAAATTATTATCAATTTTGCGTAGGTACAGCTTTCGAATACAAATAATAATATAAAATCACATTTTGAAAAGAATAATTTTTCATCAGGTTAGAATTTTTTTTAAATACCAACAAAAATTACTTTTTTTATTTGATTATTGAAATAATTATTCCACTCGTAAAATCCAAACAAAATCTAACATTTTTGTTGATATTTCAAAAAAATCTATGAATTTATTAAAAAGATGAATTTATAAAGAAAAAGAATAATTTCCTACCAAACAGGATATACTGTCAAAAAAATACATACATTTTTAACCATATATTAAAATTTTCTGCCAAAAGAGATAAATCTTCAAACAAATCCAAACATTGTTTACCAAATATTCAAATTTTCGAGCAAGAAGATAAATTTTCTACCAGAAGAGAAGAATTTTCAACAAATGACATAAATTTGCAAAAAAATCATGGAATTTTTGGATAAAAAAATATTAATTTCGAACCAGGAAAATAATCCTTTTTGGTAGAAAAGCCTACCAATATATTTTTGGTTGAAAATTTTACTATTTTGTTGGAAATTTATTCATTTGGTCAACATTTCAACTATTTTTTTTTGGTTCAGAAATTAGAATATAAAAAAATGTAAATTTTTGGCTTAAGAATTCCACTATTTTGTTTATCTCTCTTGACTTCAAGAACTCTTTTTATGAAAATTCATCCTTATGGTTTGGAAATTCATCTCTTTTGATAGGAATTTTATATTCTTTGGTTAAAATGCAACTCCATTGTTGTATTATAATTATTGATACAATTATTACATTTTTTAAATGAAAATTCGTCTTTTTTGGGTGGAAATTCAATTATTGAATTGAAATTCAAACTTCTTTGCTAAAAGCTCATTTTTGTGGGTGAAAATTCATCTCTTTGGTTGGAAATTCAACTATTTTGCTGGAATTTTTTTTAAATAACGTCTTTAACTGCAAATTGAACTGTTCCATTGTTTTTATTTAAAAATTATGATTTTTAGTTGAAAATTGAACTAGTTAGTTAAAAATTGATTCACTCAAAACAATACAATACTATTTGAAGAATGATTCTTGTTGAGGTGTACTCATTAATTGTTTATAACTATACAATAGAAGATATTAATAAACATTGACCAATTGTTTAAACAAGCATGTTTGTAATCTTGCATTACCTATTACTTAATTATTTAAAAAGCCACCAGGAATCACTCTACAAGCGATCGCCGAATTGCTCAAAACCATGGAAAACAGGATCAACGAGAAAATACAAAGAGAGGTGAAAAATATTCACCAAAAAGAAGGAGCAAGACAAGCAATAATGGCAGACAAACTAGACCAAATAGAAACTGAGGTCGAACTCATGGCACAAAGCCATAAAGAAGTAGATTGTGTGGTTCGTATTATTTCGAGTAATACGGCTTGGAATGGGACTTCATTCAGCCCCTTCAACGAGACTGAGGCTACTAAATATTCTCGGTCCGAAAAAGGCCGTGAGAAGAAAAAGTATGGCACTAGTACCATAAAGGGGAAACAACCTCTAAACCAGGAACCCTTAAATGGTATCGGTCTGACGACAGTACTACTCAACAAGGCGGGAAAGCTAAGTAGGACAGGATCGTTGACCCGGGCGACTAATAGATTCAAGCCCTTTGAAGCCATCTGAAATTGGCAATTGTATCTGCGGGATTGCTGCACGAGAAGCTTAAATCAGAAAATACAGAGGCTATTAAGGCCAACCTCGAACTTGAGATGGCTGGGGTGAAACCTTGTGACATTATTCCGAAGTTTGAAGACTGCTGCTTTAGAAACAACTTACTTAGAGCCTTGTGCTCGGATGAGGTGTCTAGCAAGGCTACCAATTTTATGGCATGGATACCTGGCACTTCCTTGAAAGGTAGGATGCCTAGAAACCCTACCTAAAATCAGAGGATTCGGCCATCATCGATGCAAAGGAAGACGCCAGGATGGCCCAGTAAGTCTTGACTGCGAACGCTCTAGTGGTACAAAGCATCGAGAAAATCGACTTTAAACTGTATCTGGGAATGAAAAGGATACAGATGAAAATACTTTTTAAACCGATAAGGACTACGAGGAGAGTGGAAAAGTAGTAGTAGTGGTACAAAGGACCCTTGCTCTGATTTAAGAACATTCATGCTGTAAGGCCGAAATGAAAAGTATAAGCCAGAAATGCAACTGTATAATCTACAATAGAACTGCTGGAAACCCGAGAATGTAGGTTCTGTACAAAAATTCTGGTAGCGATGAAAATCGATCACCAAAGAGGAGGATGACGTATTCGTGGTGATTTGATCAGCATACCTGTCATTCGATTCTCCAGACTCGCCACCATCCTAGGAATGGAGACGTTTTTTGAATTACTGTAGTTCGAAAGGATGCCATCTGATCATTGAACGTGATGTGCATGCTCATCATGCAAAATAAAACAGTAAGAACATCAACAACAGAGGTGAGTACGTATTAGATTACCTTTTGACCTTTTAACAGGCTATTGAATTAACCATACGTTCTATGTCTATTAGCGAAGCATTCAGGGATTATCACGTATCGCCTCAGACATCCCTATCAGATCACAGGCATATATGCTTTTCACTTAAAGCTGACGAGTCTGATCCGATTATGTATAGGATCTCAAAAGCGACTGATTAGCATTCATATAGGAAACAACATGGAGAGTTCTTGGACATGATCCCTGGAAATATCAAATCAATTTATCAGCTGGAGTTTGCTGTCGATATAGTGAATAGGGTCATACATAAATAATATTAGGATATTTTTCCTCTTAGTATTAGAAAACAAGACAAGGATGCTTTTTGGTGTAATTGTAGACTTCAGGCTTTGAAAAAAAACCAGGATACCATATAACGGAGCCAGGAAAACTGGAAATGGGGATTTGTATTAGGTAATTTTTCTCCCCTAGGGGCTGTAGCACCTTGTAGTTGGTAGGGAGGCTTAACCGTGTAGGAAATGTAGGTCAAACGGACCTCGGTCTGCATGCGTATGGATATAAAGGAAAGGATCCCTATTAAGGGGCTCTCCTGAGTGAGAGGAGAAGGATCCTTATGAACAGGCTTTTCTGATATGCGTGATTACGGTATAGTAGAACAGTGAAAGAGCCTAGCTGACACGGGCCTTCTGGATCCCTGGGTCAAGGCCCCTCTCGGACCGATTTGCAGCTTTGAAAACGTGACAGGAATTACCTGCGGCCCACATAGCACTTAAAGTGACCACCCCTCTAAGCAATAAGCGCAGAGAGACGTGTAGAACGATTCCCCTTAGTAATTAGTCTTACCCCTGCATGCGGGGCTCTGCAGGGGCGCAACTTTTATTTTCCTAACTTCTCGTGGGATCAAAATGAACATGCCTAACAAGAAAAACGGAAAAGGGGGAGGGTGGAAAGTAGCAGGGGTGGCGGAGAGGGGTGGCCTTAACGGGTCTAACACAACCGTTTTCTCCACATCTGTCTCTCCGAAAAGTAAAATTCAGGTGGCGGCTGTGCCCCCAGCTCCCTCGACAGCAGAGGGATCGACGTTCCTCTGAACAAGGCTCTAGTAAAGGGAGAGGTCAATCAGTCCTCCAAAAAGAAGAAACGCATCAACGGTTTCCTAAGAAGAAAACTGAATAGGCTAGCGCAGCAGGCTTGCAGAGCAGTTGCTGAACAGGGCGGTCCAGCAGCCGACAAACAGAGAGTCGTCGGGAGCTGAAATGTCGGACGTTCAAAGGACTAACCCCCTGTCGATGGTGATGGCCGATACCAACTACCAGGACTCGATACTCACTACAAAGCAGTATGAGATCTTTAGGGAGGCTACCTGAAGGGCGCTCGAAAGAGTGTTTCCAGATCAATAGCAAAAATTTGTGACCTCCTTCTGCAGGGGAGGGGTCTTCGTGTTTGTGGCAGCCGACCTAGAGACTAAAGATTGGCTACTCAAAGAAGTGGTCGAGGCAAAGCCATCGAAAGATGCAGCTCTTAAGGTGAGTGGGGTTGAGTTGCTCCAGAAGATGGTAGGGTCACGTCGTGGTTCTCCGGCGAACTGGAAGTCCCGTCTGAGGTACTCCGGCGGTTGAAGGAATCAACTCCTTACTTAGGATAGCGTCCCGGGAAATCGTCAGGCTTGATGGGCCTCAGGAAGAGAACACACTAGGAGGTACCAGGCATTTCCTAGTTGTGCAGATTTCTGAGTCTCAGGCGGGGGCTTTTGCGGCCCTCAACAACAGGCCCTTCTATCACTTTGGATGGGTCAACTTCAGAGTTGCCGGCCAGGGGCAGGAGGTGCCTGTTGGTAGACAGGAAGGTTGGGAGCAGACCTAAATGACTGCTCCTGGTCTAACAATTACCCAAATTAACTTGCATCACAGCAAACGTGCCTCTGCAGTTTTTCAGAGGGGCATGGCTGCAAGGCACATAGGTATCCTGCTAATCCAAGAACCTTCGTTAGTTCGAGATACCATGAGGAAATTAGGGGGGACTGGTATTTTTTCTTACAGGGACCTCAAGGCGGCCAAAACAAGGGCCTGCATACCGGCGAAGGAAGTAAACGCTGACCCGTTGTTTGAGCTATGTTCGAGAGACCTGATGGTGATAGCGACGGATCTTGAAGGAATAGGAAGGCTAGTTCTGGGATCGGCTTATTTTCCTTGTGAGAGCAATACCGAACCACCAATGGAGGTATGCACAATGGTGGAATATTGGAAGGTAAGGGGGATTTCTCTTCTACCGGGATACGATGCTAATTCCCACCATACTTTGCGGGGCAGCACGGACATCAACTCAGGAATACCAAATACCTAATCACCGTTGATTAAGATATACTTAACACGTCAAGAAATATCGAAAATTTCAACCAAATTGTTGAACCTACAAGCTAGAAAGATGAGTTTATTGCAAAGCAGTCGAATTTTCAACCCAAAAATATAAATTTTTGACAAGAAAGTTTATTTTCAAGAAAATTGTCGAATTTCCAACCAAATGTATTAATTTTCCACAAAGAAGATTAATTTTCAACCAACAAAGACCAATATTCAACGTACAATTTTGAACAGGAAGATACACTATTAACTGATATGACGAATCGTTAACTAAAATAGTTCAATTTTGAATCAAAAAATTTATTTTCAAAAAGAAAAAAGAATTGTTAACAAAATAGTTGCATTTTGAGCCGAAAACATGAACTTCAAACTTATATGATGAATCTTCGTCAAAAATTATTAAATTTTCAATGAAAAAAAGTGATAGAAAAATCTAATTTTTGAACGAAATGGTTATATCTTCAACCAAAGAGATCATTTTTAGACTAAAATGATGAATTCTCATCCATTTAATTCATCTTTTAACCGAAGATAACATTTTTTCAAAAATGTGTCACAGTTGATGTTTAAGTCAACAAAATTTTATATATTAAATCACAAACAGTTGAATTTATCCAGGAAGGTCGTACCATAAATTAAAATTAACGTCACCCTGATGATAAACGGAATCAAACAAACTTTAAACGAAACCAAGGCCTTATGACGTATAACACGTGCTATGATTATTTGCTATGTATTTATTAGATAATTATCGCGCATTTCCCATATATATGTAAAAGGTAAAATAGTTGAAAAATTATGAGAAAAATTACTATCAGAAGGTATTCTCGTTGATCTAAGCAAATTTCAATTTTTCATCAAGCAAAAATTATTTTAACAAAAAGACAAAATTTTAGTCCCTGTATCAGAGATGTAATACCAATACTGGAATTCAAATTGTACAAAACTTAAATATAAATATTGAAATTAAACAAACAATTTATAACTCATTGAATTCATGTAACAATTATTGGTTTGGTACAACGTGTTTTTGTTTGAATTTCTATCAGCCTTCTTCTAAACCAAATGCTATTAATTTAAGTCTGCGCCGAACCGATAAAGGTTAATCACATCGATGAAAGTTATTTGTACATATTACCAATATCTGATTTCAGTTTGGTCAGATTTCGAGTAAATACTGTAATCATTTTTTTTACGTGAAAATTTCACGAAATTTTTCTCGCATAGTGACCAAATCCCTTTCAAATTATGCACGTAGTTCAAGTTCAAGTCACTAATTCATTCGACATTTTCAGTATTTCATCATTTTAAGAGATGTTTTCCGAAAAGTTATGAGTATTTTAAATTTGGACGTTCTTTTTTTCTAACATATTTTTTAAGCGGTTATAACTATCGATTTAATTGACTTATTTGTGTCTTTCACTTCATTATCGTGTAGCTAATTCTTCACTTCAGAAATCCGTTGGAAAATAAACAAAATGTTTATAAAAATGAACTCAAGGACAATGTTGTTGACGTAGATGACTCACACTGTTTCGCTCTTTAACCCTCTGCCTGGTCATTTGACCGTTACCGTCAAAAATCGTCAAATGAGGCATGTAGAAAGGGAACAACCAATAGGAGTGCTCATTTACGTAACGTGATGTAACAGCGACAGAGCTATATCATATAGCTATTTCGAGGAGCACAAGTTGCCCACAATAGAAACTTTTTGAATAATAGGTCAATTATTATTAAAAAATACTAAAAGTGAAGTATCAGTACTGAAGTTGAAGAATATTCAAGCAAATTTCTCAAAATTGGATAAAAAGTGACAGGTTCATGATACGAAAACCATCATGTGGAAGATAACCTCAAGAAGGAAACGTCAAATTGAACAAAATACTTTTGAGTAAAAGAATTGTTCAAAATTCATTTAATTTACATTTAATTTAAGGTGACATTGTGTATTAAAACGATTTTTCGCAAGATTTCATGCAATATTCGCGCCTGAAAGGCCATTTTACATTCTGCAATAGTAGGAAGGAGAAGTTATGCTTTTCGTGACAGGTAAGGAAGAAAATCATACAAGAAATTTAGAATGTTCTAATTTTTAATTTACTACTGCTTTCCGGTCAGGTGCTCTAACCACTGAGCTACTAGAGAGATCAGAGGAAGAATTCTTTTTTCTGAACTACGCTTTATTTAGCAAGATGTTATATAAAAATCAATTTTTAATAGAAATCTGTATTATCATCGGAGTAGGTGACGGATTGAGAAGAGAAATCCACACACACTATGGAAATGGAAATCTGCAATATGGAACAAATTTATATCCTCCAATACAGAAAATATTTTAACGTAATTTCAGACAAGATGGAGAATAAACATTTTTAATTACATTTTATTCAGAAAAAAGATCTTCTCTTTTCACTCCGCTGGGATTCGAACACCAGGTCAACTGGAAGACTTGAGAGCATTTAGGGAATTCAGAGATATCAAGGTTTCCAGAGAATTTCGAAAATTTAAAGATAGCAAGCAATTTTGAATATTCAAAAAACTCCAAATTTCAAGGACTCAAGAAAATATTATTGGATTTCAGGGAATTTTTATTATTTTAGGGTTTCAGAGAATTCAGATATTATCACGAATTCAGGAAATCTAAAAATTCAAGGAATTTACAATATTGAAAGAACTCAAGGATGTCAGAGCATTATGGAAAGTTACAGAATTTGAGGAACCTTAGGAATTCAGATAATTTAAAGAATTCTGGAAAATCAAGCAAATCTGATATTTTACGGACTTCAAGCTCTCTAAATATTAAGCAATTCAGAGATTTTGAGGAATTTCAGAGCGTTCAGGGAATTCAATAAATGTGAAGGATTCCAGAAATGAATTCAGAATATTCTACGAATTCAGGAAAATACGAATATTTGAGAATTTCAGGGAATTCTGAAAAATCAAGAATTCCAGAGAATTCAAGAAATTTAGAGACTTTAGGGGATTTAGAGAATTCGAGGTATTCAAGGAATTCATAATAATAAAGGAGTCCATAACTTTCAGGGAATGCAGCAAATTTCAAGAATTCAAAGATTTCAGAGCATTATGGGAATTTATAGAATTTAAGGAACCTCAGGAATTCAGATAATTTAAAGAATTCTGGAAATTCAAGCTAATCAGATATTTTAACGACTTCAAGCTTTCTAAATATTACCAAAATTTAGAGATTCTGAGGAATTCCAGAGAATTCAGGGAATTTAATAAATTTGAAGAATTTCAGAAATTTGAAGAATTTCAGAAATTTGAAATTTTCAAGGAATTCAGATTATTCTACAAATTCAGGAAAAAAATATTTAAGAATTTCAGGGAATTCTGAAAAATCAATAATTTCAGAGACTTCAATGAATTTAGAGACTTTAGAGAATTCAGAGAATTCGAGTTATTCAACGAATTCAGAATATCAAAGGAATTCATAATATTGAATGAATCCATGATATTTGAGGAATTCAGAAAATTTCAAGAATTCAAAGATTTCAGAGCATTATGGGAATTCAGAGAATTTCAAGAACATCCAGAATTCAGATAATTTAAAGAATTCTGGAAATTCAAGCAAATCTGACATTTTACTAACATAAAGCTTTCTAAATATTAACGGAATTCAGAGATTTTAAAGAATTCCAGAGCATTCAGGGAATGCAATAAATTTGAAGAATTTCAAAAATTTGGAAAATTTAAGTAGTTCAGATTATTCTGCAAATTCGGGAAAATACGAATATTCAAGAATTCAGGGAATTCAGAAAAATCAAGGAATTTAGAGAATTCGCGGAATTCAGAGACTTTAGGAAAATCAAAGAATTCAAGGAATTCATAATAATTAATGAATTCATAATATTGAAGGAATCCATAATATTCAAGGAATTCAGAAAATTTCAAGAATTCAAAGATTTCAGAGCATTATGGGGGCTTAGAGAATTTGAGGAACCTCAGGAATTCATATATTTTAAAGAATTCTGTAACTTCGAGCAAATCAGATATTTTAAGGGCTCCAAGCTCTTTAAATATTGACACAATTCAGAGATTGCGAGGAATTTCAGAGCATTCAGGGAATTCAATAAATTTGAAGAATTTCAGAAATTCGGAACTTTCAAGGAATTCAGATTATTCTACGAATTTAGGAAAATAAGAATATTTAAGAATTTCAGGGAATTCTACAAAATCAAGGATTTCAGAGAATTCAAGGAACTTAGAGAATTTAGGGAAATCAGAAAATTCCAGTAATTCACGGAATTCAGAATATTGAAGGAATTCATAAGATTCGACGAATTCCGTTAATATTTAGAAAGCTTAATGTTAGTAAAATATCAGATTAGCTTGAATTTCCAGAATTCTTTAAATTATCTGAATTCCTCAGGTTCTTAAAATTCTCTGAATTTCCATAATGCTCTGAAATCTTCGAATTCTTGAAATTTTCTGAGTTCCTCAAATATTCTGGATAACTTAAATATCATGGATACCTTCAATATTCTGAATTCTTTGAATTCCTTGAATTCTCTGATTTCCCTAAAATCTTTAAATTTCTTGAATCCTCTGAAATCTTTGAATTCTTGAAATGTTCTGAATTACTTGAATATGATGGATTCCTCTAATATTATGGATTCCTTTAGTATTCCAAATTCCTTGAATTTTCTGATTTCCCTGAAGTCTTCTATTTCCTTAATTTTTCAGAATTCCCTTAAATTCTTGAATATTTGTATTTTCCTGAATTTGTGGAATAATCTGAATTCCTTGAATGTTTCAAATTTATGAAATTCCTCAAATATATTGAATTCCCTGAATGCTCTGAAATTCGTCGAAATTTCTGAATTCCGTTAATATTTATAAAGCTTGAATCCCTCAAAATATCTGATTTGGTTGAATTTTCAGAATTCTTCAAATTATCTGAATTCCTGAAGTTCCTCAAATTCTCTAAATTCCCATAATGCTCTGAAATATTTAAATTCTTGAAGTTTTCTGAATTCCTTCAATATTATGGATTCCTTTATATTATGAATTCCTTTATTATTCTGAATTCCGTGAATTCTTTGAATTTTCTGATTTCCCTAAAGTCTCTAAGTTCCTTCAATTCTCTGAAATCCTTGATTTTGTAGAATTCCCTGAATTCTTAAATATTCTTATTTTCCTGAATTCGTAGAATAATTTGAATTCTTTGAATGTTCCAAATTTCTGAAATTCTTCAAGTTCATTGAATTCCTAATGCTCTGGAATTCCTCAAAATCTCCGAATTCCGTTGATATTTGGAAAGCTTGACGTCCATAAAATATCGGATTTGCTTGAATTTCCAGAATTTTTTAAATTATCTGAATTCCTGAGATATCTCAAATTCCCATTCAGGGAATTCAAAATATTGAAGGAATCGATAATATTTAAGGAATCCATAATGTTTGAGGATTTCAGAAAATTTCAAGAATTCAAATATTTCAGAGAATTATGAGAATTTAGAGAATTTGAGGGATGTCAGGAATTCAGATAATTTAAAGAATTCTGGAAATTCAAGAAAATCAGATATTGTAAGGACTTTAAGCTTTCTTAATATTAACGAATTTCAGAGATTTCAAGGAATTCCAGAGCATTCAGGGAATTCAATAAATTTGAAGAATTTCAGAAATTTGGAACATTCAAGGAATTCAGATTATTCTACGAATTCAGGGAAATACGAATATTTAAGAATTCGGGGAATTCTGAAAAATCAAGGATTTCAGAGAATTCAAGGAACTTAGCGAATTTAGGGAAATCAGAAAATTCCAGTAATTCACGGAATTTAGAATATTCGAGGAATTCCGAAAATTTTCAGAATTCGAAGATTTCAGAGCATTATGGGAATTTAAAGAATTTGTGGAACATCAGGAATTCAGATAATTTGAAGAATTCTGGAAATTCAAGTAAATCAGAAATTCCAAGGACTTCAGTTTTTCTAAATATTAACGGAATTCAGAGATTTTAAGGAATTCCAGAGCATTTAGGGAATTCAATGAATTTGAAGAATTTGAGAAATTTGGAATATCCAAGGAATTCAGATTATTCTATGAATTCAGGAAAATACGAATATGCAAGAATTCAGTAAATTCTGAAAAATCAAGGATTTCAGAGAATTCAAGGAATTTAGAGACTTCAAGGAAATCAGAGAATTCAAGGAATTCACGGAATTCAGAACATTAAAGGAATTCATAATATGAAATGAATTCTTAGTATTCAAGGAATTCAGAAAATTTTAAGAATTCAAATATTTCAGAGCATTATGGGAATTTAGAGAATTTGAGGAACATCAGGAATTCAGATAATGCAAAGAATTTTGGAAATTCAAGCAAATCAAATATTTTGAGGACTTTAAACTTTCTTAATATTAACGGATTTCAGAGATTTTAAGGAATTCCAGAGCATTCAGGGAATTTAATAAATTCGAAGAATTTTAGAAATTTGGAACATTCAAGGAATTCAGATTATTTTACGAATTCAGGATATTACGAATATTTAGGAATTCAGGGAATTC
>JAABKJ010007545.1:190518469-190948596 GCA_011634705.1 Andricus grossulariae | reverse complement strand
ATGTTGAAGGAATTCATAGTATTAAAGGAATTCCTTTGATATTTTGAATTTCGTCAATTCCTTGAATACTCTAATTGGCCTGAAGTCTCCAAATTCCTCGAATTCTCTGAAATCCTGAATTTTTTAGAATTCCCTGAAAGTCTTGAATATTCGCGTTTTCCTGAATTCGTAGAATAATACGAATTCCTTAAATATTCTAAATTTCTGAAATTCTTCAAATTTATTGAATTCCCCAAATGGTCTGGAATTCCAGAAAATATCTGAATTCCGTTAATATTTCGAAAGCTTGAAGTCCTTAAAATATCTGATTTGCCTGAATTTCCAGTATTCTTTAAATTATCTGAATTCCTGAGGTTCCTAAAATTCTCAGAATTTCCATAATGCTCTGAAATCTTTGAATTCTTGAAATTTTCTGAATTCCTCAAATATTATGGATAACTTAAATATCATGGATACCTTCAATATTCTGAATTATCTGAATTCCTTGAATTCTCTGATTTCCCTAAAAGCTTTAAATTTCTTGAATTCTCTGAAATCTTTAAATTCTCTGAAATCTTTGAATTCTTGAAATTTTCTGAATACCTTGAATATGATGGATTCTTTTAATATTATGAATTCCTTTAGTATTCTGAATTCCTTGAATTTTCTAATTTCCCTAAAGTGTTTGAATTCCTTAATTTTTCAGAATTCCCTCAAATTCTTGAATATTTGTATTTTCCTGAATTTGTAGAGTGGTCTGAATTCCTTGAATGTTACAAATTTATGAAACTTCTCGAATTTATTGAATTCCCTGAATGCTGTGGATTTCATCAAAATCTCTGCATTCCGTTAATATTTAAAAATCTCAAATCCTATAAAATATCTGATTTGGTTGAATTTTCAGAATTCTTCAAATTATCTGACTTCCTGAAGTTCGTTAAATTCTCTAAATTCCCATAATGCTCTGAAATCTTTGAATTCTTGAAATTTTCTGAATTCTCTTAATATTATGGATTCCTTTATATTATGGATTCCTTTGATATTCTGAATTCCTTGAATTCCTCTAATTCTCTGATTTCCCTAAAGTCTCTAAATACATTAAATTCTCTGAAATACTTGATTTTTCAGTATTCCCTAAAATTCTTGAATATTCGTATTTTCCTGAATTTTTAGATTAATCTGAATTCCTTGAATGTTCCAAATTTCTGAAATTCTTCAAATTTATTGATTTCCTGAATGCTCTGGAATTTTTAAAAATCTCTGAATTCCGTTAATATTTAGAAAGCTTGAAGCCTGCAAAATATCAGATTTGCTTGATTTTCCAGAATTCCTTAAATTATCTGAATTCCTAAGGAATTTAGAGAATTTGAGGAACCTCAGGAATTCAGATAATTTAAAGAAAGCTGGAAATTCAAGCAAATCCGACATTTTACGGACTTAAAGCTGTCTTATTATTCCGTCAATTACTTGAATTATCTGATTTCCCTAAAGTCTCTAAATTTCTTGAATTCTCTGAAATCCTTAATTTTTTAGAATTCCATGAAAGTCTTAAATATTTGTATTTTCCTGAATACGTAGAATAATCCGAATTCCTCAAATGTTGCAAATTTCTGAAATTCTTTAAATTTATTGAATTCCCTAAATGCTCTGGAATTCCCGAAAATTTCTTAATTCCGTTAATGTTTGGAAAGCTTAAAGTTCTTAAAATATCTGATTAGCTTCAATTTCCAGAATTCTTTGAATTATCTGAATTCCTCAGGTTCCTAAAATTCTCCTAATTCCCATAATGCTCTGAAATCTTTGAATTCTTGAAATTTTCTGAATCCCTTAAACATTATGGATTCCTTAAATATCAGGGATACCTTCAATATTCTAAATTCTCTGAATTCCTTGAATTCTCTGATTTCCCTAAAGTCTCTAAATTTCTTGAATTATCTGAAATCTTTGAATTCTTGAAATTTTCGGAATAACTTGAATATGATGGATTCCTTTAATATTATGGATTCCTTTAGTATTCTGAATTCAAAGATTTTCAGGAACTCCAGAGCATTTAGGAAATTCGATAAATTTGAAGAATTTCAGAAATTTAGAACATTTAAGGAATTCGGATTATTCTACCAATTCAGGAAAATACAAATATTTAAGAATTTCAGGAAATTCTGAAAAAATCACGGAGTTCAGAGAATTCAAGGAATTGACGGAATTCAGAATATTGAAGGAATTCATAATATTCAGGGAATTCAGAAAATTTTAAGATTAAAAATATTTCAGAGCATGATGGGAATTTGGAGAATTTGAGGAACCTCAGGAATTCAGGTAATTTAAAGAATTCTGGAAATTCAAGCAAATCAGAAATTCCAAGGACTTTAATTTTTCTAAATATTAACGAAATTCAGAGATTTTAAGGAATTCCAGAGCATTTAGGGAATATAATAAATTTGAAGAATTTCAGAAATTTGTAACATTCAAGTAATTCAGATTATTCTACGAATTCAGGATAATAAGAATATTTAAGAATTCAGGGAATTCAGAAAATTTCAAGAATTCAAAGATTTCAGAGCATTATGGGAATTTAGAGAATTTGAGGAACATGAGGAATTCAGATAATTTAAAGAATTCTGGAAATTGAAGCAAATCAGATATTTTAAGAACTTTAAGCTTTCCAAATATTAACGGAATTAAGAGATTTTCTGGAATTTCAGAGCATTAGGGATTTAATAAACTTGAAGAATTTCATAAATTTGGAATATTCAAGGATTTCAGATTATTCTACGAATTCAGGGAAATAATAATATTTAAGAATTTCAGGGAATTATGAAAAGTCAAGGATTTCGGAGAATTCAAAGAATTTAGAGATTTTAGGGAAATCGGAGAATTCAAGGAATTCAGAATATTAAATGAAAGCATAATATTGAAGAAATCTCTAATATTTAAGGAATTCAGATTGGATTCCCTGAATGCTCTGGAATTCTTCAAAATCTCTGAATTCCGTCAATATTTAGAAAGATTGAAGGCCTTGAAATATCTGATTTGGTGGAATTTATAAAATTCTTTAAATTATCTGAATTCCTGATGTTCCACAAATTCTCGAAATTTCCGTAAAGCTCTGAAATCCTTGAGTTCCTTCAATATTGTGAATTCCTTAAATTTATAAAATTCCTGGTAATCTCTTGATTCTCTGAAACCCTAAAATATTGAAAATTCCCTGAAATCCTATAATATTTTCTTCAGTCCTTGAATATTCGGAATTTTTTGAATATTCAAAATTTCTTGTTATCTCGGAATTTTCGAAATTTTCTGAAATTCTTGATATCTCTGAATTCCCTAAATGCTCTGCAATCTTTCAATTCCCAGAATAGCGTTAATTTTTCACATTTTTGAAATTCCCTGGATCCTTGACAATCTTTTAGTTTCCTGAAATTCTAGAATATTATAAATTCCCTGAAATCCTTGAATATTCTGAATTCCCTAATTCCTTCAATGTTCAGAGTTCCTTGGATTCTTTGGATATTCAAAATTCCATTAATTCACAGAATGACCAAAAATCTCAGAATTACTTGAATTCTCTGAAATCTTTGAATATTAGGAATTTCTTGAACATTCCGAATTCCTCGGTGTTTCTGAATTCGTGAAAGTCTCTGAAATTCTTGATATATCCAAATTCCCTGAATTCCTAAAATATTTGAAATTCCTTGAATTATCTGGAATAATTAAAATCTCGGAATTCCTTCAAATCTCTTAATTTCTTGACCCTTAGATATTCGGAATTCCCTGAATTCCTGATAATCTCTGTGTTTTCTGTCACCCTAGAATAATCGGAATTCCCTAAAATGCTTAATTATTCGGAATTCCCTATTTCATTGAATATACAGAATTCCCTGAATTCCTTGAATATTCGGAATTTTCTGAATTCAATCAATTCCTGAAAAGTCTTAAGTTCTTTAACCTTTCTGAATTCCTATCGTTCCCTAAATTCTTCAAACTCCTTGAATCCTTACAATTTCCTTAAAGTCCCTGAATGCTCTAAAATCCCTGAAATTCTCTGAATTCCCTGAAATCTTTGAGTTTCATGAATTCCTGGAATATTCTGAATTCCTTCAATTTCAAAAATATTCTTTATTTCTTGAATTCCAGAAAATCTTAAATATTCGTATTTTCCTGAATTCGTAAAATAATCTAAATTCCTTGAATTTTCCAAATTTCTGAAATTATTCAAATTAATTGAATTCCCCAAATGCTCTGGAATTCCTGAGGTTCCTCAAATTCTTTAAATTCCCATAATGCTTTGAAATCTTTGAATTCTTGAAGTTTTCTGAATTCCTTCAATATTATGGGTTCCTTTATATTACGGATTCCATTATTATTTTAAATTTCTTGAATTCCTTGAATTCTCTAATGTCCCTGAAGTTTCTGAATTCCTTGAATTCTCTGAAATATTTGATTTTGAAGAATTCCAACAAATTCTTAAATATTCTTATTTTCGTGAAATCGTAGAATAATCTGAATTCCTTGAATGTTCCAAATTTCTGAAATTCTTCAAGTTTATTAAATACCTAATTCTCTGGAATTTCTCAAAATCTCTGAATTTCGTCAATATTTAGAAAGCCTCAAGTCCTTAAAATATCTGATTTGCTTGAATTTCGAGAATTCTTTAAATTATCTGAATTCCTGAGGTTCCTCAAATTCTTTAAATTCCCATAATGCTCTGAAATCTTTGAATTCTTGGAAGAATTTCAAAAATTTTTAACATTCAAGGACTTCAGATTATTCTACGAATTCAGAAAAATACGAATATTTAAGAATTCAGGGAATTCTGAAAAATTAAAGATTTCAGTAAATTCAAGGAATTTAGAGACTTTAGGGAAATCAGAGAATTAAAGGAATTCAGAATATTGAAGGATTCCATAATATTCTAGGAATTCAGAAAATTTCAAGAATTCAAAGATTTCAGATCATTTAGGGAATTCAATAAATTTGAAGAATTTCAGAAATTTGAAACATTCAAGGAATTCCGATTATTCTAAGAATTCAGAAAAATAAGAATATTTAGGAATTCAGAGAATTCTGAAAAATCAAGGATTTTAGAGAATTCAAGGAATTCAGAAACTTTGACAAAATCAGAGAATTCAAGGCATTCATAATATTCAAGGAATTCATAATGTCCAAGAAATTCAGAAAATTTCAAGAATTTAAAGATTTCAGAGCATAATGGAATTTAGAGAATTTGAGGAATCTCAGGAATTCAGTTTATTTAAAGAATTCTGAAAATTCAACTATCTCAGATATTTTAAGGGCTTCAAGCTTTCTAAACATTAACGGAATCAGAGATTTTGAGGAATTGCAGAGCATTAAGGGAATTCAATGAATTTAAAGAATTTTAGAAATTTGAAACATTTTAGGGATTCAGATTATTTTAAGAATTCAGGAAAATATGAATATTTACGAATTCAGTAAAATACGAATATATAAGAATTCAGGAAATTCTACAAAATCAAGGATTTCAGAGAATTCAAGAAATTTAGAGACTTTAAGGAAATCAGAGAATTCAAGGAATTCACGGAATTCAGAATATCCAAGGAATTCATAATATTGAATGAATCCATAACTTTTGAGGAATTCAGAAGATTTCAAGAATTTAAAGATCTCAGAGCATTATGGGAATTTAGAGAATTTGAGGAACATCAGGAATTCAGATAATTTAAAGAATTCTGGAAATTCCAGCAAATCAGATATTTGAGGACTTCAAGCTTTCAAAATATTAACGGAATTCAGAGATTTTCTGGAATTCCAGAGTATTTAGGGAATTCAATAAATTTGAAAAATGTCAGAAATTCGGAACACTCAAGGAATTCAGACTATTCTACGAATTCAGGAAAATAATAATATTTAAGAATGTAAGGGAATTCTGATAAATTAAGGACTTTAAAGACTTTAGGGAAATCAGAAAATTCAAGGAATTCAGAATATCAAAGGAATCCATAATATTAAAGAAATCCATTATATTCAAGGAATTCCGAAAATCGCGAGAATTCAAAGATTTAAGAGAATTCGAAGAATTTGGAGACTTGAGGGAAAACAGAGAATTCAAGGAATTCAGGTAATTCAGAATATTAAAGGAATCCATAATATTTAAGGAATTCAGGAAATTTCTAGATTTCCGGAATTCCGAAGGATCCAAAATATTTCGAGCAGGTTGAAATAATTTAAAATAATTTCAAATAATTCGAAAAAATTCAAAGCAAGCTAAAGTCTTCAAAGAAATGCAATGCAAACTAAAAATGAAGAAAAATAATATACCAAACCAGAAATTACTAATTACTACACCTGTCTGCTTTTAACATAAAGGTATCGAATTCATAAAATCATAACTAATTAAAACCCTCCCACATATTCTATTTTTATTATAAAATCTAGAATCATTTAATCAATTCATACCTCAGTATAGAATATCCATTGAAATAAATTTTAGTGAGAAGAATTTAATAATACAAAATAATTGTGAATATATGTGGTACATGTTATTCAAAAAATTATTCTGGGTGGAAATCAGTTGTCGTTTGAAACGATAGCAGAGCTTTTGTAATAGAAATTTACACTTAATTAACGGATGAATGACCTTCTGACGCATTTCAAAAGCGTTTCACGTTCACACATCAACGCAGATATCAGCTCGATTATCGAAGAATCCTGAATTTCGCGGATTCGCAAATTGGATTCCGTAGTGTTTCGCAATGTGATTACCGCAATCAAAAATGCGTATAACACCAGAGATACGATGAACGATTCGACCGCAGCGAGGTAATTCCAAATACCAGTCCTGCAAAATACCCGCGAAATTAATTTTTTAAACAATCTAGTTCGAGCGAAAAACATTTTTTAATCAAGAGACAAATAGGAAAAATTAGCCGTTCAAAGTTTTGATCATGTTGGTGATGTACACTGACTTTAGAATATTACCCCTATTCCCCTCTTTTTCCTCTTTTTTTTATAGAATTCCTCTTCTTTCCCTGTTTTTAAGAAACTTCCTCTTTTTCCACTTTTCCTGTTGAAAATTGATAAACTATTTTATTGAAAGGTCCTCTTTTTTAGTCGAAAATTCAACTTTTTGGTTGAAAATCTCTTTTTTATAGAAAATTTGTCTTTTTGGATTGATAATTCATCTTTTTCCAAAATAGTTGTCAACTGATCATTTTTTTTTCATTGAAAAATCTATTATATTTTTGGTTCAGAATTCATATCCTTTGGCTAACAATTGTAATATTTGGTTAAAAATTTACTTATTTTGTAGAAAATTCAAATAATTAGTGAAAAATTCGTTTCATTGGTTGAAGATTTAACTATTTTGTTGCAAATTGGAATTTCTTTTGTAATCGAATGAAATTAAGCTAGGGAATCAATGAATCAGGACTGCAGAATACAAACATTTGAAAAATATTTTATCTCTTTAGTTGAAATTTCAGCTCTCACATTTCTCGATGAGTATTTATCTTTATTGGTTGAAAGGTGAATTATTTTATCAAAAATTTATTTCATTGGCGAGGTTTGAAACATTTGATTGGAAATTCATTTAGTTTTGATTTTAAATTAATTTGTTTTCAGCTGAAAATTCATGTTGAAAATTCTTTTTTTTTGGTAGATAATTTTTGGTTGAAAAATCAGTAGGATGAAAATTCTACCATTGGGCCAACAGTAAAACTAATTTGTTACAAATTATTGTTATGAGTTGAAGATTCATTTTTATTATGGGAAATCAAACTGTATTGGTTAATATATATTTTTTGTTTCTTGTTAAAATTAATTTGTTTTTTCATCTGAAAATTGATCTTTTTCATTTTTGGTGGAAAACTGATATTTCTTAGTTCAAAATTGAACTATTTGGTTAAAAATTAACTTTTGGTTTGAAAATTCATATGTTTGGATTGAAAATTCAACTATTTTGTAGAAAATTCGCCTTTTTTACTTGAAAATTCAACAATTTGGTTAAAAGTTTTTTCTCTCTTGACTGAAAAATCTTTCTTAGTTCAACATCCAGCTCTGGTCGAAAATTTATTTTTTCGTTTTAAAAATGTATCCTCTTGGTTGAAATTTCGACTACTTGATTGAAAGTTTATCCAATTTGTGGAAAATTATGTTATTAGTTGAAGATTAATTTTTTTCGCGGCGCATTAAACTATTTTCTTGAATATTCATTTATTTTGTTAAAAATTAATTTGTTGAAAGGAAAATTTAACTTTGCCATTTTTGGTTGCAAATTGATAGTTTTTAGCGAAAATTTCAACTATTTGGTTCAAAATTAGCTTTCTCATTGAAAATTCTTTTTTTTGTCTGGAAAATTCTATTACTTTGGTAGAGAAATCAACTGTTTGGTTACAAATTATTCTGTTTTGGTTGAGGATGCAATTATTTTGTTGAGAATTCCTTCTTTTGTTGAATTCAACTGTTTTTAATTTGAAATTAAAATCTTTTTTAAACTAATTGTCAACTATATCACTTATTGTTGGAAATTCATATTTTCTTATTGAAAACTACTAATAATTTGGTGAAAAGCTAAAATTCTTCTTTGCAAATGACTTTTTTTGTTGATGATTCATAATATTAGTTAAATGTTCATCAACTTAGTGTTCATGTTTTTTTTTTTTGGTTGAAAAGTTAAATTTTTAACTGAAAATGGACTATTCTATTTCTTTTCTATTTTCTATTCTATTTTCTTTTTGTTTAAGAATTCACCTTTCTGAGTTGAAAATTCAATTATTTTGAAGTAAAATGGATTTTGTCTTTGAGAATTATACTATTTTGTTATAAAGTCATCTTTTTTGTCTGGAACTTCAACTTTTTCTTGGAAATTTGCTATTTTGTTTAAAAAATTGGTCCTTTTTATTTAAAAATCATCGTTTTTGTAGAAAAGTTTCTTGGATGAAATTCAACTGTTTGGTTAAAAATTCATCTTTGTAGTTTGAAATTCAAAACTATTTTATTGAAAGTGAAGTTTTGTGTTTAAAAATTCAACTGTTTTCTAAAAAATTCATCTTTTTGGATTGAATATTCAACTATTTGGTTATAAGTGAATTTTGTAAATGAAAATTCTTCTTCAACTGTTTTTTTTTTCAAAATAAATTTTTTTTTTCTGATTAGTTCTTAACTATTTCATTCTTCTCAGAAAATTGAAAATTAAACTAGGCACTTGGTGAAAGGTGCACTCCTTTGTTTAAAATTATTTTTTATGTGTTGAAGATTCATAATTCTCGTTGAAAATTCATCTCTTTGGCTGAAAATTTTAATATTTGGTTAAAAAATTAATTTGTTGTTGGTTATAAATTAATTTTTAAACTAAAAATCAACTATTTGACTTCAAATTTAACTGTTTGGTTGATTATTAATTTTGTTGTTGTTAAAACTTCATCTATTTTGTTGAGAATTCATCGTTGTAGGTTAAAAACTCGAATGTTTGGTAAAAATTCAACTATTTTGTGAAAAATTAAATATTTTTGTTAAAAATTTAACTATTTCATTGAAAAGTCATTTTTTTGGTTGAAAATTCAACTTTTTGTTCAAAATTAATTATTATGGATAGAAAATTTGACCACTTGGATTAAAAATTAAACTATTTGGTCAAGAATCGAACTACTTTGTAGAAAATTAGATTTTGATGTTGGAAATTACACTATTTGCACTCTTGGATTGAAAATTCATCTTCGTATGTTGAAAATTCAACTACACTGATGAAAATTGAATTTTTTTGTTTTGAATAACACTATTTTGTTGAAATTCTTCAATTTAATATAAATTAACAATAGAATTGTATTTTCTTATATCGTGGGTGACTGAAATTGACCGATACTACTTGGTACACACAATGGATGGCATAAATGATCTATATCACTAGACATACACATTGTCTGGCCTCAAATGACTCTTACTACTTGAAATACATTATATCCAACAAAAAATGTCTTTGTGTTGAAAATTACACTATTTCGTTAAAAATCATATTTTTTCGTCGGAAATTCAACTGTCTTCTAAAAAATGCATCTTTTTGGCTTGAAGCTTTAACGTGGACTTCTGAGTTAATAATCTGATAGCAGTAATTGAGAGGTGCACAGATGGGAGGGTACTATCTGTTCACGTGGACTTTTAAGTGAAAAAATTATGGTTCAAATCGAGACGTGGACAGTTGGTACGATACCATCTGTGCACGTGGACTTCTGAGTTGAAAATCTGATTGCCGTAATTGAACTGTGCACAGTTGGAAGGATACCATCTGTGCACGTGGACTTCTGAGTTAATAATCTGATAGCAGTAATTGAGAGGTGCACAGATGGGAGGGTACTATCTGTTCACGTGAACTTTTAAGTGAAAAAATGATTGTTCAAATCGAGACGTGGAGAGTTGGTAGGATACCATCTGTGCACGTGGACTTCTAAGCTAAAAATCTGATATCAATAATTGAGAAAAGCTCAGTTGGGTGGGTACCATCTGTGCATGTGGAATTCTAAGTTGAAAATCTGATCGCATTATTTGAGACGTGCACAGTTGGGAGGGAACCATCTGTGCACGTGGACTTTTAAGTGAAAAATGATTGTATTAACCGAGACATGCATAGTTGAAGGGATGCATTCTGTGCATGAGGACTTCTAAACTGGAAATCTGATAGCAGTAACTAAGATATGCACAGTTGGGAGGGTGCCATCGGTGCACGTGGATTTGTAAGTTGAAATTTTAAAAGCAGTCATTGAGACGCGCACAGTTGGAAGGGTACCATCTGTGCACGTGGACTTCTAAGTTGAAAATCTGATAGCAGTCATTGAGGTGTGCTCAGTTGGGAGGGAACCATATGTGCACGTAGACTTTTCAGTGAAAAATGATTGTATTAACCGAGACATGCACAGTTGAAGGGATACATTCTGTGCATGAGGACTTCTAAGCTGAAAATCTGATAGCAGTAATTGAGATATTCACAGTTGGAAGGGTACAATCTGTGCACGTGGACTTCTAAGTGTTTGAAATTCCAAAAGGGTGTAAGCGCCAGTATTTATCAAGCCAAAAGAACATAAGCACCAAATTCTCGAATATTTTCCTTTAATTGTAAATTATTTTTTAACTGTTTATTTTTTTGTTCAAAGGCCATCTTTTTTTGTTAGAAATTCAAGTATTAGGATCAGAATTAATCATTTTTGGTAGGAAATGAATCTCCTTGGTTGAAAACTAATTTCATTGGTTGGAAATTAATTTCTTTGGCTGAAAATTAACTTCTTCTTATTGAAAATTAATCTTTTCAACTGCAAATGTAATTATTCCAGTTTTTGTTGAAAACATCTTTTTTAGTTGAAAATTTAACTTTTTTGATCAGGGAAAAGTTAGGGAATTTCGAAATTGGGATTTTGTAGCAACCCTGTTAAATCTTTTAATTTAATTTAAAATTATTATCTCAGATTGACTAAAAATTTGTAAAATTAAATTTTTTTCTTACGATAATGCTGATAATCTTGAGAAATAGGTTTGAAAAGGAGTGGTAGGATGAATGCACTAGAAGCGAATAATATTCCCAAAAGTGTTATTCCTTTGGTGTTAAATTTTAGAAGCGATGATGGTCCTCTGGAAGATTCATTGCGTTCTAATGGAATTGATACAAATGGAACGCCTACATTGAATTCGAGCTGAAAATAATTATTCTTTAATTTTTGGTTGCTTTTTTCACTTTTTTCCAAAAACAAAACGAAAACCTCGTCTCTTTAAATTTCGTTTCATTCTAAGAAACTAATTGCGAATGTCTGTTTAAGTTTTGTTTCGTTTTGAGAAAAAAGACGAATTTCCAGGGTTGCTACAGGATAGGAAATTCCAGAAATTTAGGGAAAGTCAGGGAAATTTCGATAAGCTGAAATTGAAGTCAATTCAATTATTTTGTTAAAAATACAGGAATTTTTTTTGTTAAACTGATTCTTTAGGTTGAAAATTCATCTATTTTGGTAAAAACGGCATCCTTTTCGACAGGGATTTTTTTTAATTAATTTTTTTAACTGAAATTTAACTTCCAGTTTTTGTTAGAAATTGATCTCTTTTAGTTGAAAATTGATTTGTTTGGTAGAAATTTAATCATCGTTGCTGAAAACTATTTTTTGGAAAATTCTTTTTTTTTATATTGAAAATTCTTGTTTTTAACAGGAAATTGAACTATTCATTTTTTCGTTGAAAATCAATTTTTTTTAAATTAAAATTCAACTACTTATTTAAAAAGTCATGTGTTTTAATCGAAAATGTGGTAGAAAATTTATTTCTTTTTATTCAAAATTATTATTTTTTAACTGAAAATTTAACTATTATATTTTTTGTTGAAAATTCATCTTTGTTGGTTAAAATTTAACTATTTGGTTAAAAAATCATGTACATTTGATCAATATTCATCTTTTTGGGTGAAAAATTAATCTTCTTGGTTGAAAAAATTAATTTCTTATTTGAAAATTCAATTGTTGTGTTGAACATTAATTTTTTTTAACTGAAAATGTAACTATTCCATTTTTTGTAGAAAATTGATTTTTTTTTTGTAGAAAATTAATCTTTTTTGTAGAAAATTCATATTTGTTGTAGAAAATTCATATTTTTTGTTCGAAATCACAACCGTTTGATAGAAAATTATTCTTCTTGGGTGAAAATTGATCTCTTTTGTTGAAAATTAATTTCTTTTTGTTGAAAATTAATTTTTTTCAACTGAAAATTTAACTTCCTATTTTTGTTAGAAATTTACCTTTTTTTTAAAAATCCATTTTTTTAAAATTAAAACTCAACTACTTATTTAAAAAGTCATGTATTTTGATCAAAATTAATTTTTTTTGTAAAAAATTAGTCTTCTTGGTTGAAAATTTATCCTTTTGTAGAAAATTGATTTCCTTTTATTCAAAATTATTCTTTTTTAACTGAAAATTTAACTATTTCATTTCTTGTTCAAAATCCATCTTTTTGGTGAAAAATTAATCTTCTTGGTTGAAATTTTGTCTTTTTGGTTGAAAAAATTCATTTTTTGTTTGAAAATTTAATTATTGCGTTGAAAATTAATTTCTTTTGATAAAAAATTAGTTTTTTCAACTGAAAATGTAACTATTCCATTTTTTATAGGAAATTAATATTTTTTTATTAGAAATTAAACTGTTTGATAAAAAATTAATCTTCTTGGGTGAACATGTATGTTTTTTGTTGAAAATTAATTTCTTTTTATTAAAAATTAATTTTTTAACTGAAATTTTAACTTCAATTTTTTGTTAAATAATGATTTTTTTTGTCGAAAATTCATCTTTTTTGGTAGAAATTCAGTCGTTGTGATTAAAAAGTCAACTATTTGGTTAAAAATGATTTTTTTGTGGTTGTTGACAATTTGGCTTTTATAGTTTAAAATTCATCTTTTCTTGGTAGAAATTTAATCTTCGTAGTTAAAAATGTATGTGTTTTGATCAATATTCATCATTTTTTGTGAAAAATTAATCTTCTTGTTTAAAATTTATCTGTTTGGTTAAAAAAATTCATTTTTTGTTTGAAAATTTAATTATTGTGTTGAAAATTAATTTCGTTTGATAAAAAATTAATTTTTTTAACTGGAAATGTAACTATTCCATTTTTTGTAGAAAATTAATCTTTTTTTGTTAGAAATTAAACTGTTTGATAGAAAATTAATCTTCTTGGGTGAAATTGTATCTTTTTTGTTGAAAATTCATTTATTTTTATTGAAAATTAATTTTTTAACGGAAATTTTCAACTATTCAATTTTTTGTTAAATAATGATTTTTTTTTTGAAAATTCATCTTTTTTGGTAGAAATTTAGTCTTTGTTATTCAAAAGTCAACTATTTGGTTAAAAATGATTTTTTTTTCGTCCAAAATTTGGCTTTTTTATTTGAAAATTCATCTTTTTTGGTAGAAATTTAATCTTCATAGTTAAAAATTTAGGTATTTTGATAAAAATTAATCTTTTTTGTTAGAAAATTAATCTTCTTGGCTGAAAATTGATCTTTTCGACTGAAAATTTAACTATTTCGTTGAAAATTTCTTTAAAAATTCAAATATTTGGTTGTAAATTCATGTATTTTTTTAAAAATCTTTTTTGGTTGAAAATTAATCTTCCTCTTTAAAAATTTATCTTTTTGTTTGAAAATTATTTTTTTAGTGCAAATTTAGTTTTTTAAATTTAAAATTAATTTTGTTAACTGAAAATAATGTTTTTCAACTGAAAATTTAACTATTCCATTTTTCTCGAAAATTTATTTATTTTTTTGCTAAAAATTCAATTTTTTTTCTTGAAATCATTTATTTGGTTGAAAATTTTAGTGCTTCTTTGAAAATTCATTTTATTTGGTTTAAAATTAATTAATTTACTGAGCATTTAACTATTCCTTTTTTTTGTTGTTAAAAATTCATTTCTTTGGTTGAAAATACGTCTTTTTTCTTGGTTGAAAAATAATTTTTGTAAAATTTTAACTATTCTATTTCTGGTTGAAAATTTATGTTTTTTAGTTAAAAATTGTTATTTTTTAGTTGAAAAATTGAATTTGTTTTTGTAAAAAATTCATCATTGGGGTTCAAAATTCAACTATTTGGATAAAAATTAATGTCTTTTGGTTGAAGATTCATCATTTTAGTTAAAAACAATTTTTTTGTTTAAAAATTAACTATTTGGTTGGAGTTTATGTGATTTGTTAAAAATTTATCTTTTCTGGTTGAAAATTTATCTTTTTAGTTTAAAATTAATTTCTTTGGTTAAAAATTCGTTTTTTAAATTTAAAAGTAATTTTTTAACAGAAAGTTTAACTATTCCATTTTTTGTAAAAAATTTCTCTTTTTTAATAGAAATCTAATATTCATTCTTGAACATTCATCTGATTGGTTGAAAATTTAACTCTTTCGTTGAGAATTAATTTTTTTGGCTGAAATTTAGTTTTTAAATTGAAAATTAATTTTTCAAACTGAAAATTCAAGTATTACATTTTTGTCAACAATTTATCTTTTTTGACAGAAATGTAATTTTTTTTCTTAAAAATTCATCTTTTTGATGGAAAATTTAACTATTTCGTTGAAAATTCATTTTTTTTGATTGAGTAATCATCATTTTAATTAAAAATTAATTTTCATGGTTGAAAATGTAACTATTTTGTTGAACATTCTTCTTTTTTTTTGCTGAAAATCTCACTATTTTATTTTAGAACGAAAATTGACTTTTTTATTTGGAAATTCATTTCTTTGGTTGAAAATGAGTTTTTTAAATTGGATATTAATTTTTTCAACTGAAAATTTAACTGTTACATTCCTTGTCGAAAATTTATCTTTTTAATAGAAATTGTAATCTTCTTTCTTCAAAATTTATTTTTTTCGTTGAAGATTTAACAATTTCGTTTGAAATTTAATTATTTCTTTAAAGATTTATCATTTTAGTCAAAAGTTAATTTCTTTAACTGAAAATTTAACTATTTCACTAAAAATTTAATTTATTTGGTTTAAAATTTAACTAGCACTAAACCTAACACTAAAAGTTTTTCGAATAAGTTAAGAAACAAATTTTTTTTGCATGATCATTATTGATTTCCTAGGTGGAAAGTCAGGAAATTTCGAAATTGGGATTTTGTAGCAACCCTGATATTTCATGCTATTGCTTTTTTTCACACATTTAAAAAATTACTTACATCAATTTTTCCAAGGTTGGAATCAAAGGAAAAAAGACGCGCACTTTTTTCCCTAATCCCCGGACCGTGTTGCAAAAAACTTCCAAATTTGAAAAGGTTAAAAGGTCCAAAAAAGTAAATTAGTATCACGTAAATCACAGAAATCGGCGGATTCCTCATTTTCACTGACTTTAAAAAGAATAGTGCACTATCATAAAATTATTTTTATTTCAGAAATTATTTTAATTTCAGAAATGCTTGAAACCGTGAAATTTGACAAATTTCTTTATATTTAAATAAATAATTTATACAGAAAATTGTCGGATGTAATTTAACGCTAATTTTTTTTGCCCGAAGTAACCAATATTACAGTAGGAATATTTATGAAGTGGCTAATTCTAAGGGGACTCTATGTATAACCCACCTGCCCACTCTCGGGCTAAAAAGACAGAATGATTAGCCTGTCCTCTCGTGTGAAAATCACAATGGGAATTTTTTTTTTCGTCCTCAAAATTAATGAGCCTCATACCCGGATGTTAAATTTGCGACAAGACAAATAATAATTAACGCGTAGCAAGTGCATTTTCTTTTCATTTTTTATATTATGAGGAAGAGAAGTCACTTTCGATTGCACTTTCTGAAGCAAAATGCAGAACGAACAGTACTTATCTTTTAATTATATCATTATCTTCATTTAGGAAACTAAAAAAAACATATCCGTCTTGAAATCATGTTAAAATAAATTTTCATTTTCAGAGTGGCCGAAAAACTTCATTTTCAAAATTTGTTTTGGAATTTTAATGTTTTTTTGTTTCAAATACTAGCTATTACATTTTTCGTTGAGAATTCATCTTCTTTGTTTGAAAATTGAACCACTTTGTTAAAAGTGGAACTACTTTGTTACAAATTTATTTTTTTAATTGTAACCCCTTTTTTATTTAATAACTGAACTAATTTTTTGAAAATTCTTTTCTTTTGATTGAAAATTAATTTTTCTAACTGCAAATTTAAGTATTACATTTTCGGTGAAAAATTTGTCTTTTCTCGTTAAAACTTCATTCTTTTGGTTCAAATTTATTTCCTATGTCGAAAATTTAATTAATTTTTCAAAAATTCATTTTTTTGTGAATGATTTTCTTAAATGTTTTTCGTGAAAAATTACTCTTCTTCGTTGAAAATTATTTTTTTTCTGCAGATTCATCATTTTGGTTGAAAATTCATTTCTTTTGTTAAAAATTTAACTATTTTGTTGATAATTCGTGAATTTGGTTAAAAATCATCTTTTTTTGATAGAAAATTAATCTTCTTGGTTGAAAATTAATGATTTTGTTGAAAATTCTTTTCCATTCATTGAAAATTAATTTTTTTCACTGAAAATGTAAGCACTTCATTTTTTTGAAAATTCATTTCTTTGGTTTAAAATTCAACTATTTTGTTGAAAATTCGTTTCTTTTAATTGAAAATTTCTTTTCTTAATTGCAAGATTAACTATTCCATTTTCGGTCAAAAATTCATGTTTTTGTAACTATTTTATTAAAAATCCTTTTTTTTTTATGAATAATTTTCTTAACTTTTTTTGTTGAAAAATTAATCTTCTTCGTTGAAAATTATTATTTTTTTGATTGCAGTAAAAGCTCTCATCCACAGAATGTTTCTGTCACAACCAGCGTTGCTGGTTGAAGGAAAATTTTCTTCAGTAATTATTCATGAACTTTTATTTAAATTTGCAAGCTACAAGATTGTGGTTGTGACAACCATATCATGAGTTGACTGAACTACACGGGAAAGAAGTGGCACAAATTAAATGTGGTTGGGCTACAAATAGCGTGGTTGTGGGAGCTACAACGCTGCAACTGAAAGCATGTGGCTGTGGCAACTATGTCATTTGGATCTGATAACTTGAGTAAAAGTTGTCTCAACAAAACTAGTGGACAGTGCAACTATACTGTATGCAACTTGAAAGGGGAAGCGAGGAAGGCAGAGGGTAAAATTTAAAAAATATTAAATTGAAATATAGTGGGTAATGTGGAAAGGGAATAAACACTCTCAGGAGGAGAAAAGAGAACGGTATTTGATTATTTGATAGTGAAAGATGATGTACGTAAGAGAGAAGGTCAAGAAACTAGAGTTATGGGATTATATAGATTGTCACTTAAGGCAAGATCAGTCAGTTCCTGCCACTTGAGGCAATATCAATTGTAATTCCAACCACCTAAGGCAAGATCTGAGTTCCAGCCACTTAAGGCAAGATCTGGGTTGCAGCCACTTAAGGTAAGATCAGAGTTCTAGCCAATTGAGGAAAGATCACAGTTCTAGCCACTTAAGGAAAGATCTAGTGGTGATCCAGCCACTTAAGGCAAGATCTAGTGGTGATCCAGACACTTAAGGCAAGATCAATATGAGTTCCAGCCACTTAAGGCAAGATTAGAGTTTCAGTCACTTAGAGATCAGAGTTCAGAGTTCAGATCAGGGCAAGATCAGAGTTCTAGCCACTTAAGGCAAGATCTAGTGGTGATCCACCCACTTGAGGCATGATCTATTGAATATCCAGTGACTAAAGGCAATTGATTGCAGATCTAAGATCTTGCCTTAAGTGGCTGGATCACCACTAGATCCTGCCTTAAGTGGCTGGATCGCTACTAGATCTTGCTTTCAGTGGCTTTATCACCATTAGATCTTGCCTTAAGTGGCTGGATTGCTAAGATCTTGCCTCAAGTGGCTGGATCACCACTAGATCTTGCCTGAAGTGGCTGGATCAGCACTAGATCTTGCCTTAAGTGGCTGTATCACCACTAAATCTGGCCTTAAATGGCTGTATCACCACTAGATCTTGCCTTAAGTAGTTGGATTTACAATAACTCTTCCCTTAAGTGGCTAGAGAGCTAAGATCTTGCCTCATCTGGCTGGAAATGACTGATCTTGCCTTAAATGGCTGGAACTCTGATCTTGCCTTAATTGGCTGGAACTCAGAGTGATATTGCCTCAAGTGGCTGGAACTGACTGATCTTGTCTCAAGTGACTGGAACTCTGATCTTGCCTTAAGCGGCTGGATCACCACTAGACCTTGCCTTAAGTGGTTGGATCATCACTAGATCTTGCCTCAAGTGGCAGGATCATCACTAAATCTTGCCTTAAGTGGCTGTATCGCTACTACATCTTGCCTTAAGTGGTTGGATTCACAATAACTCTTCCCTGAAGTGGCTGAAGAGCTAAGATCTTGCCTCATGTGGCTGGAACTGACTGATCTTGCCTTAAGTGGCTGGAACTCTGATCTTGCCTTAATTGGCTGGAACTCAAAGTGATATTACCTTAAGTGGCTGGATCACCACTAGATCCTGCCTTAAGTGACTGGATCGCTACTAGATCTTGCCTTACGTGGCTGTATCACCATTAGATCTTGCCTTAAGTGGCTGGATTTACAATAGATCTGGCCTTAATTGGCTGGAGAGCTAAGATCTTACCTCAAGTGGCTGGAACTAACTGATCTTGCCTTGAGTGAGTGGATCACCACTAGATCTTGCCTTAAGTGGCTGTATCACCATTAGATATTGCCTTAAATTGCTGGATTGCTAAGATCTTGCCTCAAGTAGTTGGAGAGCTAAGATCTTGCCTCAAGTGGCTGGAACTGATTGATCTTTTCTTAAGTGGCTGGAACTCTGATCTTGCCTTAAGAGGCTCAATCACCACTAGATCTTGCCTTAAGTGGCTGGATCACCACTAGATCATGCCTTAAGTGGCTGGATCGCCATTAGATTTCTTCTTAAGTGGCTGTATCACCATTAGATCTTGCCTTAAGTGGCTGACTTTACAATAGATCTTGGCTTAAGTGGCTGGATAGCTAAGATCTTACCTCAAGTGGCTGGAACTGACTGATCTTGCCTTAAGTGGGTGGATCACCACTAGATATTGTCTTAAGTGCACGGATCACCACTAGATCTTGCCTTAAGTGGTTGGAACTGATTGATCTTTTCTTAAGTGGCTGGAACTCTGATCTTACCTTGAGTGGCTCGATCACCACTAGATCTTGCCTTAAATGTCTGGATCACCACTAGATCTTGCCTGAAGTGGCTGGATCAGCACTAGATCTTGCCTTAAGTGGCTGGATCACCACTAAATCTTGCCTTAAATGGCTGTATCACTACTAGATCTTGCCTTAAGTAGTTGGATTTACAATAACTCTTCCCTTAAGTGGCTAGAGAGCTAAGATCTTGCCTCATGTGGCTGGAAATGACTGATCTTGCCTTAAGTGGCTGGAACTCTGATCTTGCCTTAATTGGCTGGAACTCAGAGTGATATTGCCTTAAGTGGCTGGATCACCACTAGATCCTGTCTTAAGTGGCTGTATCACCATTAGATCTTGCCTTAAGTGGCTGGATTTACAATAGCTCTTGCCTTAAGTAGCTGGAGAGTTAAGATCTTTCCTCAAGTGGCTGGAACTGACTGATCTTGCCTTAAGTGCCTGAATCACCACTAGATCTTGACTTAAGTGGCTGTATCACCATTAAATCTTGCCTTAAGTGGCTGGATTACTAAGATCTTGCATCAAGTGGTTGGAGAGCTAAGATCTTCCCTCAAGTGGCTGGAACTGACTGATCTTGCCTCAAGTAGCTGGATCACAACTAAATCTTGCCTTAAATGGATGTATCACTAATGCATCTTGCCTTAAGTGTTTGGGTTTACAATAGCTCTTCCCTTTAGTGTCTGGTGAGCTAAGATCTTGCCTCATGTGGCTGGAACTGAATGATCTTGCCTTAAGTGGCTGGATTTACAATAGCTCTTGCCTTAACTGGCTGGAGAGTTAAGATCTTGCCTCAAGTGGCTGGAACTGACTGATCTTGCCTTAAGTGGGTGGATCACCACTAGATCTTGCCTTGAGTGCCCGGATCACCACTAGATCTTGCCTTAAGTGGTGCGAACTCTGATCTTGCCTTAAGTGGCTGGAACTCTAATCATGTCTTAAGTCTTATGGGACTTCAGGGTTATGGAGCTTATGGGTTTTCAGGTTATGAAGTGATGGTCGTATGGAATTATAAAGCTTCAACTCTACGAGATTGAGATTTAAAGTTTGCGTGTAGGTTTTTTCGTTTTTTTTTGTTGCATTTTGGGTTTGTAGTTCATTGGGATTTGAGAATTATGATTTTTGTGGTCATAAATTCTGAGGTTATGGGTTATAGGGTTATAGGTTATTTTTGAGGTTAGAAAAATACGCTGACGTGATGGGGCAAAATAGGTTTCGGATTCGGTTTCAGTGACCCAAAAAACATATAAACTACTTGGTCTGGTTTAAGGAACCCTCCACTAATTTTTTTTGGTCCCGATTATTTGATAGTGAACGATGATGTAAGAGAGAAGTTCAAGAAACTAGAGGTAGGGGATTATATAGATTCGGATCACCTTCCCATGATAGCAACATTAGAGCGAGAAAGGAGTATTAACAGTATGGCTGAAAAGGAAGCAAAGGTAAAAGCAGCAGGAAGAGTGGATTGGCCAATGAAAGAAAAAGAACAGTTTAAGGAAAAGGTCGGGAATATCAAAATGAGAGAGGGGAATGTAAACGAGGAAATGGAAATAATGATAGGAGGAAAAAAGAGTATTAGTGTGCACAAGCAAAAAAGAGGTTAGTGAAGGAGTTGATCTAAGTACATGGGATGAGGCATGTAAATAGAAGAAGAATAAAGTGAGAAAGAAATTAAGAAAATAGAGGAAAGGGAAAAGTAGTGGAGAAGAATATAGGAGAAAAAGAGGAGTATACTGAGTTGTATGATCAAGAAAGAGGAGGACAATAAAAGGTTTGAAGAAGTGGCTACGAGGAGTAGAGAGGAAAGTTAGGAAAGGAGGTTATGATAGGGAAAGAAATAAGGAAGAGGACATAAGAAGGGAAGAAATAATCAAGGTGTTAGGAATAATGAAAGATGGAAAGGCAGGTTTAGATGAGATTCCAAATGAAGTCTGGAAATATGGGGGGACAGAACTAAAAGAATGGGCATGGATAATGTGTAATAGAGTATGGAGAGGAGAGGGGTGGTTAGAGTTTTGGAAAGAAGGATTTGTGGTACCCATAGTGAAGAAAGGCAAAGGGGAGGAGGTTAAAGATTATAGCGAAGTAACGCTAATACCAACGTTGTGTAAAGTATATGTAACTGTTTTATCGGAGAGATTGAAGAAAGAAGGTGAGGAAGAAAGATAGAACCACTGAATCAGACAGGGTTTATAAAAGGAATGGGGGTGATGGACAACATATATGTCCTGAATTATCTGGTAAATAAAAGGATATGGTTATGATGAAAAAGGGGATAAGAGAGGGATTAATAAAGAGAGTATCGGAAATTTTCAGAGAGACAAAAAGTAGGGTAAAGGTAGGAGAGCAAGTAGGAGGTAGTTTCTGGTTGGCAAGGATATCCTGAAAGCCCAATTTTGTTTAATATATTAATCTCAGATTTAGAAGAAGAAATTAAGAGAAAAGGATGGGGAGGAGTTAGGATGGGAAAAGAAAACATATATACGTTGGCATACGCGGACGATATAGTGTTGATGGCAGAGGATGAAGAAGAGAAGGCGGGCCTGATTACAAAGATAATAAGGGGTAGAAAAGGAGGGGGGAGAAAGAAAGAATAGACAGAGAGATGACAGAGAGTAATCATAGAGCTCATATAAGAGAAAGGTTAAAAAAGCGGCAGACGTAATGAAACAGATATGGAGAATAGGAAAAAGAAGGTTAAAAAAATATTGAAGAAGCAGAATATAGTTATTTAATACGCTTGTATGACTGGCATTCGGTTATGGAGTAGAGAGATATGGATGGAATGAAAGGAAAAGGATTGAGACTTTACAAAAAAGGTATATAGGGTGGGTGCTAGGGATAGACTAGAGGACGCCTGGATATATGGTGAGAGAAGAAGCGAAAGGGGATAAAGAAGTACTAGAGAGGGAAAGAGGGCGTGGAAGTTTGAAACGAAGCTAAGAGAGGGAAAGGGAGGGAAGATAGTGAAAAAGTGTTTGAAGGAGGTAGAAGAACGGAGAGAAAGGGCGATAGAATCAACAAAGTGAGAAGAAGAAAAGAGGGAGTTTCTTATTGCTAGAGATATAGGAGAGGGGGATGGAGTAAGCTATGAAGAATTGGCAAAAAGGGCCAGGGAAAGGCAATTAATAGAAAGATGGGGAATGATTGAGGAATCAAAATATAATGAATGGTATAAGATGATAAAAATGGAAGTACTACTAAAGTATTTAGAAAAGGGATGGGGAGAGAGAAGATGGGCCAGAATAGCAAGATTTAGATTGAGGAAGGAGGTGAATGGAAAGAGGAATCATGTGAGCATGTATGAAAAGTATGTAGGAGAGGAATGAAAGATAAAGGGAGCTGGCAAGAGAATGTGGTAACGATTCTAGTGGAGGATGGATTGGGTAAGGAGTGGATAAAAGAGTTTGAGGGGGCTGGTGGAGCGAATGAGAAGTAATGAAAGAATGGATGAAAACAAAATGGCAAAATTGAGGAAGAAGAGGAGTGAAAGAAAAAGGAAATGGAAGTCGCTTAGACTAGAAGTGTAAAGATTTGTAACTAACGGTTATGTAATAGTATAAGTAGAAATAAGATCTGGACACGCTCTCGCTCTTCTATCATCATCTTACATGCGTAAGATGGTGATAGAAGTAATGGGGATATATGAAGAAAAGCAGGAAAAATGGGGAGAGGAAATAAGGGAAGAAATGAGGCGGGAAATGGCCGAACTTAGGAAAGAAATGAGGAAATGGGAAGAAGTCAGGGAAAAGTTAGAGAAAAGGATGCAGACGTTGGAGCAAAGACTAGAAAAACAGGAAATGCCTAATAAAAAAGTAGAGGAGTTGGAAGGTAGAATATAAAAAATAGAAAGCTCAAACCGGGAGTTTGAATATGGGGAGAGTGGGAACGAAGAGAAGGAAAGGCTGAGAAAAATAGAACAAAGAATAGAAAAGAAAGAGTGAGAAGAAAGAAAAAGAAACATAGTGATAAAGGGTCTAAGATTAGAAGGGAAGGAATTGAAGGAAGGTGTGGAAGATGTGCTAAAAAGGATAGATGATAAAGTAGGGATAGAAGAAATGCGAAGTATAGGAAAGGAAACGCGAAATGGAGAAAAAATGCTACTAGTGAAACTAAAGACATGGGAACATAAAAGGGAAGTGATGGCAAAGAAGAGGTTGTTATATGAAAGCTCGGAGAGAATATAGGATAATTTTACATGGGCAGAAAGGAAGATACAATGTAAGTTAAGGCATATAGCGGAAGAGGAAAGAAGTAAGGGAAAGAGAACGTGGGTTACGTATGGCAGAATATAGATTGAAGGTATATGGTAGGATTGGGACGAAGAACGGGAAGATTTGGTAAGAAATGAGGTGCCGGGAAACTAGGAGAGGAAGGAACAAGAGATAGGGAAATAAGAAATAGGAAGAAACCAAAAGAGACGAGAAACGAAAGTATGGAAGAATGGAGAATATGTTACTGGAATATAGCAGAATTGGAGAGCAAGGATAGGGACTTTATGAGAAATTTGGCACAATGGGATGTAGTAGTAATGATGAAGACGTGGCTAGATGAAAGGGGATGGGAAAGAGTAAGGGGAAGGTTACCGAGAGATTACAAATGGCAAGTTCAAAATGTAAAAAGGAAAAATAAAAAAGGCAGAGCAATGGGAGGAATGGTGATGGGGGTAAGGAACGAATGTATAACAGGAAAGGATAAGACAGAGAGGAAAGAGCAAAAAGGAGGAATAATAGTAGAAGAGGTAAAGATGGGAGGAGAGAAGTGGAAGATAGTGGGGGTTTATGTGAACGGTGATATGCAGGAGAAATCAGAGGAGATGAGGGAACTGATGGAAGAAAATAAGCAAGAGATTAGGCCAGCAGAACGTACCAGGACCAAAAAAGGACGTTAAAAATATTCAGTTTTGTTGCGGAGTTCATACAGGTGTAAACTAAGACTCAAGCAGGACGTAGAAGGTCCAAATTAGGCCGAAAAGTGCGACGCAGGACCGAAATAGGTCTTAATTGTGTTAAGCAGGTTTAAAATAGGACCAAAATTTCTACTCGGGTGATACTTGAAACGATGGGTCATTGTGCTCCCATCACATTGGCAAACGTTTACAACGTGGCTGACGCCCACACAAGGTTAGATACGCGACAGTTCACGGGTTCTCCCCTGCGGGGGGTTAACACGTTCTCTACAACAATAGACATTTGTCAAGGTGCTAGATTTTTTAAATTTTCCATTAAAGGCTCAACTTCTAAATTACTCTCGAAATTACCATGAAACGGGGCGAATCGCTGCAGTTTTTTACAAACCATAACTTAAAAATGTTGCAGAAAGTGCCTAAATTATTTCATATTTTAATAGCTGATCATATGAGTTATTTAAGGTCATAAGTTCTTTAAAGTTGTGGCTTAAACAAAAGTTCGTATAATTTGAAACTTGAACTCGAATAAAAACCTCTGAAGATCCAAACGGGTTCCAAAGGAACCCGTTTGGATCCGCTTGCAAAGTGGGGTTGGTAAGTTAGGGATTTACAGATTTTATCGGTAAAGCAAATGATATGGCATATGAATACGCCTTTTATGTTTGCAAGTTTGCTACATAATATGCAAATGATATTTATCAATTCATTATATCTATTATAATAGTAATAATATTTTTTCCTTCATTTCCCTTCATTAAATTATATCCGTCAGAGTTCTGTTGCATGTGTACTTTAACGTAAAAGTTGTGTTATTAACTAGACAAAATGTCGAAGTGGGCAAAGCGAAAAATAGGTTCTTTGGAAAAAGTATCTATTAAGATTGGGTTCCTTTGCAGGACCAATTGGAGTATCCTTTGGAATAAATTCATCGTTTTGGGCTCCTCTTCAGCAAGAGGGGTCCCTTTTTTTGCAACTATACCCAGTAAACCAAAAATTGGTTCAAATATAAATCCTAGGTTTTTTTTTCTGTGATCGATGGTGCAAAAATAAGACATTCAGATTTACTGTGATGTTAATTCAGATTAAAAAAAGGCACTGACTGGTATTACAGATTTTCCGTAAAACTAACCGGTCAAGTATAGCGCTAAGGCAATAATTGCGAAATGTTCCGTAATTTTAGCCGCAACGAAAGACAGTTCGTGCAAAAATAGGAATGACTTGCGAGTGTTTTTCAAGCTAAAGCAATTTATACTGTAAATTTTCTTTTATCGTGTAATTTATGGATAAAATACTTTTATATGTGTTTTTATTTATAAAAAATAGAACACTATATGTTAATAGGTCTTAATTATACGATAATTACACGATTTTGACCATCAGACTACGACATATACGGCCAGGCCATGACGGCAAAAAACTACCAATTTTATAACAAATTAAATAATAGTATATTATGCGCCGAGGTGCATGAAGACCCGAATTGTGCGCATTGGCGCATATACTATTTTATGTGAAGACGCTGCATATACAAGTTTTGTTGCGACAGCGCAGAGTATCGTAATGTTGTACATTACGATACAGCGGGGTGTAATGTGAAGAGTGATCTCCGCTGTATCGTAATGTACAACATTTCGATACTCTACTCTACGCTGTCGCATAAAAACGCGTTAATGCACCGGAGTCACATAAAAAAAGTTAAATTTTTTGATATTTTCAACGTTAGTCTTCGCCATAGTTTAACATAAAGACACATTTTTAAATGATTTTGGTCAATAATTAACGAATTTATTGTAAATAATTACCAGGTCAGACCATGACGATTATATGCAGCCCTGCTCAAAATCGCTGTTTGACAAGTTTAAATGAACTCAAATTGCAACATCACATCAGGTGATTTTCCGGTTTAATAACTCCTAAAATTCTACCTTATCAACCCTATATAGTGAGTTAGCAATGCTCAGACGCGTGGTTTTCGAAAATGACTTTGCCTACGTAGTCTAGATCAGAACGCGTAAATCTGGGGACAACATTTAACAAGGTTAAAAAAGGGATTAAATCTTTCCCGAAAATTAAATTTTGGATGTCCTTAAATATGATGAATTGGGCGATATTAAGATGCCAAGAATAATTACATTATTTCTTTTGTTTTGAAAACTGCATCAGGGACAGGCCAGACCATGAAATGTTTGACTGTTTGAACTAGTTTTAAACAAAAAAATATAATATCAGAAAAAGCAGCACTTAGTTTTCGTTGTTTGCGGATATGAAAATTTCTTTTCAAGCTGAAATTCATGTGTATAAGTAATACCCATTTTTTTGAAACGCCATACATTGAATTCTGCGCTATACAGAAAATCACCCCAACAACTGACAAGTATTGAAAAACCATTATACATATATTCTTGTAACGTAATCTATCAATATAAAACGTATTTTAATTTATTTATAATTTATTTCAGTTGTAGCGGTTCGCCCCTCAATATTTCGAATTTAGGTTATTTTTGAATAATTTGAAAACTAGGATAGAAAAAATCTTATTCAATCGCACATGGTTTCATTGTTTTGGAATTTATTATTTAAGCCATATTATATATGTATGAAAGTTTTGGTATAGTCTAGCCTTTGATCGATGCGAAATATTGACATTTTTAGCACTATAATAGTGTATTATAAGTCAATATATATTCAATTTTATTTATTTATATGGTCGATAACGTAGAGACATTGCGTGATCGATTGAGCTGAAGACCAATTTTGAAATACGATTATTGATCCATTAACGATTTTTGTACAAATTGTTGTAGCGACTCTCTTAGTTGTCGGTAAATTTTTTTTCTCAAACATTTGAAATATTTGAAATTATTTCCTTTCTATAAAAGTTCTATAAAATTTTCAGATTTGGGAAAGTTATTTTTTCAATAAACAACTGCTTCCGGACTAAAAGCTTTTATAGCATTAAAAGTTTTTAATTGGACGCTCTTTAATTTAACGATTAGGTTTGAACTTTCTCAAATTGATGAATATCTTCAAAATTGATCATTTTTGTTCAAAATTTGTATTTATTTGCATTAGAAATACTAAAACTCGACTTTTATAATATTGGTGCTACACAGGCAAAAAAATCGATGATTCTCTACCAACAAGTGTTAATTTAGAACACAAAAATACCTGTTTTAATATGAACAAGTAGAAAGTATGTTCTCTCATATTTGCCTGTAAAACTAGTAATATTTGATTTTATATCTAGCACACGCAAATTCTGCAAGTCAGGAAATGTCAATTAAGTTCATAAACATATGTTTTCAAAACGATCGACTGACTCTTGGAGAAGAAAGTCGAGACAAACGATCGTATAATTATTATTTGAACGTATTTTTTCTATTGATTTCCGTGATCTCCTTGAGATTGATCCCAGCACGATCCCAGAGATGTGAAATTCGATTTCACGCGTGTCTATCGTCCTCCGATTGATTAATTGTTTGAAGCCGAACGGATCTCATCAGGACTACCCTGACCAGTGAATCAAATGACTCGGATCTTCTACAACTACAAGATATCAATTTCACAAGATCATGAATAAAAATAAATTCTCATTTGCTTTCTTTTATTCGAATCTTCAATACTTATTTTCTTCCATTAATCTCACTTCTTACCTCGCTTCTCATATTTTTTATTCTCTGATTTCTTTTGTTACTGTATAATTGCATACGATTCTGCATACAAAGAATATTGACTGCATAAATGCATATTTAATTGTAAATTTTATTTTGTATTTATAATTTCCATTAATATTTTAGTATTCCTAATATTAGTATTATTTATAGTTTAGTATTAGTGTTATTATTATTAATCTGTGTAGATGAATATTAACATTTATCACAGAAAAAAATTGCATTGAATTAAGAAAATATTGGTATGAATACGAACGATATAATACCTTTTTGATCCAGAAATATTTTTCTATCTATTTAGATGACGGCTGTAACGAGATGGACAAAAAAAAAAAAAAAAAAAATACGTTTTTTTTTGGTTAAAATTTAAACTCCAATGGGCCAGACAGCGGTTGCCTGAATATTTTCTTTCACTTTCTAAATGCGATAGTTTACTCTCTTTAAAAATATGAAAACTGTAAAAATACATGGAAAACACGAAAATGTATAACTTCATAGAAAACCATTTGGCCTGAATGCTGATTAGAACATTAATTTTTTAATTTTCAGTAGGTATGTATGCCTTAGAAAGATATACCTTTCGGCATATTTTATAGTCAACGTGATTTCTTTTTTGGGGGAATTCATAGTGAATTCCAAAGAATTCAAGATTGATTCCAACAATAAGTTTAAAAGCTCATCTCCGGAAAAATATGCCAGAATAGAAAATGAAAGGGTGATATTTGTGGCAGATGGAAATTATATTTCATCTCTGTATTTTCAACCAAGAATGAATAGTTACGTTTTTAGTGAAAAAATTAATTCTCAACAACAACAGCAAACATTTTTTAAACGAAATAGTTAAATTTTTAACCTCAGAGATGTATTTTCAACTAAATTTATGAATTTTTAAAAAAGAAAATGAATTTTCATGAAAAGAGTTCAACATTTAACCGAAGAGTTGAACTTTCAACCAAATGTTGATTTCTTCACTAAGAAGATTAATTTTCTACAAAAAAGATGAATTAATAACAAAATACATGAATTTTTAACCAATCACTTGAATTTTCAACTGAAAAATATGAATTTTCAACCAAAAAGTTGAACTTTAAATTAAAAAAGACAAATTTTCAACAAAAAATGGAAACTAATTTCCAACGAAATAGTTCAATTTTCAAATAAAAAGTTAAATATTCTACCAAAGTAGTTAACTTTTCAACTAAAAATATGAATTTTCAACAAAAAAGTACATTTTCAACCAAATAGTTTAATTTTCTACCAAATTGTTGAATTTTAAAGCCAAAAAGACCAATTTTCTACAATAAAATTGAATTTTCAACCCTAAAATATGCATTTTCAATAAAAAGTTAATTTAGGACCAAATAGTTGAACTTTCAACCAAATGTTGGTTTTTTCACTAAGAAGATTAATTGTCTACCAAAAAGATGAATTAATAACAAAATACATGAATTTTTAACCAATCACTTGAATTTCCAACCGAAAAATATGAATTTTCAATCAAAAAGTTGAACTTTAAACTAAAAAAGATAAATTTTCAACCAAAAATGGAAACGAATTTCCAACGAAATAGTTAAATTTTCAAATAAAAAGTTAAATATTCTACCAAAGTAGTTAACTTTTCAACTAAAAATATGAAGTTTCAACAAAAAAGTACATTTTCAACCAAATAGTTTAATTTTCTACCAAATTGTTGAATTTTAAAGCCAAAAAGACGTATTTTCTACAGAAAAATTGAATTTTCAACCCGAAAATATGCATTTTCAATAAAAAATTTAATTTAGGACCAAACAGTTGAACTTTCAACCAGATGTTGATTTTTTCACTAAGAAGATTAATTGTCTACAAAAAAGATGAATTAATAACAAAATACATGAATTGTCAACCATGCATTTGAATTTTCAACTAAAAGAGATGAATTTTCAACCAAAAAGTTGAACCTCATACTAAAAAAGATAAATTTTCAACCAAAAAAGGAATAGTTGATATTTCAGTCAAAAAAATAATTTTCAAGCAAAAACGAAACGAATTTACAACAAAATAGTTGAATTTTCAAATAAATAGTTAAATGTTCTACCAAAGTAGTTGACTTTTCAACGAAAAATATGAATTTTCTGGGAAGAAAATTAGGTCTCAAGCAAAAAAAAAACGAATTTTTAGCAAAATTGAACGATCGCAAAAGGTGAAAGTTTCTAAAAGTTGTCATTGTTTCATTTTGAATATTTAAATTCAGAATAGTAATAACTTAAGTTTTTAATTTTTATTTTTGATAAAACTGTCGTTATTTGCATAATAATAAGAAAATGTTAAGTGAATTCAGCAGTTGACATTCAATATTTTACTACGCACTTTTCTTGCATCATTCCTAACAGATATAAGAGGATAAGTTATTAGCATCAGCAATCAGCATAGAATATAACTATTATACTGTTCTTTGACGTTTGATTATTTTTTCAACATAACCCTGGTTTTCAAGATCTCGACGCGCATAAATTAAGGCCTGTGACTTTATTGGATTCCCAGTGCTGTCTTAAGTAAACTTAGGGGGAAAAATCTTAAACTACATCGATTCACTGGTTTCGAAAATGTTGCTCGACCCGTCACTTTCCTCGACAGTTCAAACAAACTGCATGTCAGATCCACCTCCTACTCGCGGAAGCGTCTATAAATATTCGAGGCGAGGAAAAAATCTCTCAACGTCTGAGGAATAAGATTCATATCCGGCATGGACGCATTGCATGCAAGGGCTTCTTTTAATAATCCGTTTCCGATGAAATTAACTCGCGGGAAGCTGCAAGCTCTCTAGAAAAACTTGGAAAAAGGGTAACCAGACATTTTTACCGGAAACGAAATATGACGGAAATTTTAATTAGTTCAAGATATATTTAAAAGCTTCGGGTTTCTTACCGAAAATAGTTTAGGTGTCAAAGTAAATGACAAATTCAGGAAAGAATATTCCTAAGAGAAAGTTTTTAATTTAGTAGTATAGATCAAAAATAATTAAAACTTACATGATTTTGGTAATACAAATGAAATTTTTATGAGTGGTATAAGAAAACATATGGATATTAAGATTTAAGAGCACGCCTTCACGTCTCTGAATTTTTATTTCTTAACAATAAAAGTATAAGCAATTTAAAAATCCATTATCAAACAAATGTTTAAAAATTAATTTTAACAAATCTTGGACACAGCAATAATCAATAATTTCTAATTGAATGCCCTTAAAATTAATATATATATATATGACTATTTTGAATTGACAACGTTCCATATCAAATAATTCTAGATTAGGTAAAATTCTCAAAAAAGAACAATATTTTGAATCGAATAAAAGGAATTGAACTTGTATCATTTCGAAATAAAAACATTTAAAATTGAATAATTTAAAATTGAAATTGTTTGAAATTGAAAAATTTCAGAGTGGAGTTTTGAGAATTGGAAAGTTTCATTCGAAAGGTGTTTAAATTGTATAATTTCTAATTGAAAGCGTTTAAAATTGAAAAATTAAAAATTGAAAACTTCTTAATTTAAATCATTTTCAATTCAAACCGATTAAAATTTCACAATTTGAAAACTAAATAAAATGTTTTAAAGTCAAAGCCTCTGATTGTCTAGAATTTGAAATTGCCAAAAAATAAATTCACCGTTCTTTTCACCATTCAAAACTGGAAAAATGTCCAGTCCTAAACCTTCGAAATATATTTTACTTATATGATTGATTGAAATTGATTCAAGTTGAATTATCCTAAAAAAGTGTATCAAATGCAGTAATTTGAAATGGGAAACATTAAAAATTAAAAACTGTCTCAAACCCTGTAAATGTTCAATTATTTTAAGTAAATTTAAAACATGGAATACTTTATAGTTTAAAAATAATTAATTATACATTTCTAAATTCAACAAATTCAATTTTAATTGCAAAATTATAACTTATGAACGTGAAAAATTGAAAATTCAGCATTCAGTATGAAAATTCAGCACTCTAAAATTGTAATCAATCAAACTTAAATAAATTATGTAGTGTCAATTTCAGATATATTAATTTTGATCTATTTTGATTTTAAACAACATTATTTTTATCTTCTTAATTTCAAATCGTTTAATTTTTAACACTTCATTTAGAATTATTAGTATTTTTTCTTAAAATCTTCCAATCGAATATTTGTCAATTTTAAATTATTAATTTATTCAAATCTTCAACTATAAATCGGACAATTTTAATTTTTTGTTTAATTTGAGTTTAAAATGTTCTATATTGTGAAACATTTTCAAATTAAAAAAATGTGAATTTTAATTACTAGTTCTAAAATATTCTCATTTTTAAGGCTTGAAATTGAGGAAATTATTGTCTTAATTTTTAATCGTTTCAATTTCTTATTGAGAAAACTAATTAAAAATGGTTTTATTGCAAAAACTTTAAACAGAAAAGTGTGCAACTATCAAGTATTTCACTTTGATATTTTACGATTTCGAAGAATTTAAAAAACTGAAGTGAGTTTGTCCTCTTTTGTATTTCAAAATGCTTATTGGCGTTCTAGGAATGCAATAGTAAGACTGTAACGATCAGAGTAGTCAGTAGGTGTAACAAGTAGTGAAAACTGCTCGCCATTTTTAGTTTCTTTCTCAGTTAAGAGCTACTTGATATTTATTAAAACTGTCGAGGCTGAAATTGTAAATCATCGAAATTCCAAACCTTTATTACATATTATACTTACAGGAATAGTGATTTACTCAAGAGATAATGAAGGAACTGCATTAATTATTTGCTAGAGGCCTAGAGAGTCGTTTTTGTTAAAACATTTGCATTTTCATTTCAATAATTTATTGTTAGTGTTGAATAAACAATTGTTAAATTCAGTGATTACATGCTTATACTTTACATTTACTTTTAAAAGATTAAAAAATACACATCTGCACAAATTATCAATATAATTGTTTTAGTGACTCAAAAGTAATTAAGTTATTTATATAACAGAGTATCAGGAAATTTAAAAATTTATTATACATTAAATTTGTTAAATCTTTTTTCATCGACGTCGACTTTCTATACCTGCTATCAAAACATTCCTTAAGTAAACATGAAACATATATCAGCATACATAAAACGCAGTCATAAACTTTCCCACCATAGCATTTTATAAATTGCAACATCAAATTGGAATAAAAGTTGCATGAACTTTTTCTTCTTCTACAGTCAATATTCAGTATATTTATATATAAAAATTAAGATAAGATTAAAAAATATATATGTATAAATTTCAATATAGGCACAACAAAAGAAGTTGAATTTCAGCCTAAATAAATCTTATAATAAAAATGTCGGCTATAATTACAGATTTAGTAGAGTTGACGCTTTATTACTGAAATTTATTTAATTTCCGGAATCGTGGCTTATATCTTAGCAAAACTCAGACCATTATTTTACTAATTATCGGAGATATTTTCCTGTTTTACATTTAAATTTTAATAACTTGAATTTATAAAGCAAGCTAACTATAATATTAAAATGTACAACTAATGTTTCATCGCTTCTTTCAAAAATGGTTCGAGATATATACTTGCCGAAGATATTGTGTTCGAGATAAAAAACATTGAAGTTAATTCTGTGTAATTTTAAAGTGGAAGACCAAAATGATATACTGCAACAATAAAAGTTTCCTTTTTGTTTCACGTATAATTCGGCTAATAACAATAAAATATGTAAAACTTCACTTTCGATCAATCGGTTTCAAAACCCTTCTCAGATATATATCCAAAATAATACGAAAAAAAAATTTCTGTAAAATCATATTACTTTTGCCCTTATATTGGTCGCTTTCAAATAATTATTCCACTCACAACTTCTTACTTTCCTTCCTCAAAAAACCCCAAATAACCATATGCATATAAATCATCAATCCAAAAACAATAAAATGCAAAAAATTAGTCTTTCATTATAGTCCAGATCGAAAACCTGCTCAGATCGATTAATCCAAATGTGATCTGCAAATCGGCCTAAAGGAGAGAAGAGATGAGAAGAGAGGAGAATCCAGGAGAAACAAGCGCCAAGAAAAATAGCGTGTGTCCGACTCGGACAGAATTGGTGGGGGCGATAATGCAAGAGGGGGAATGAAAAGAGGATAGATAGCGAGGAGAGACGGAGGGCAAGAGAGAGAGAGAGAGAGAGAGAGAAAAGAGAGAGAGGAGAGAATCGATGATAGAGTGCAAGAGAGTCGAAGACCTCGGACTCGCAAGTTGCAAGAAGCGAGACGAAACTGGTCGCATTCCGCGGTACAGCACCGAGAAGTGGAGAACAGGACAAAAGAGGATCGTGCGGGTGATTACAACATTAATAAACAAATGAGCCTCGAGGCGGGAGAATTTATCGACCAATCAGCTTTCGTGGGCGGAAGCTAGGCGGAGCCACCTTCGACCAACCTCGAGGTTCCTCCACTTGTTGGAGGAAACACTCTTTGATCCTCTCTCTTTCCCTCTTTTTGTCTCTTTCACTCTTTTTCCCTCTCTTTTCTCCTCCCTTCTTTGTCACTCTTCTTTAATCTCTTTTCTTCTTCTCTTTTAATCCCTCTGCTCTTTCTCTCTTTATCATTCTTGTATATCCTCTCTTTCCCACTTATTTCCTTCTCTATTCCTCTCTTATCCCCTTTTTATCTCTATTTTGCGAATCTCCCCGTCACTCTTATTTTCTCTCTCGCTCACCTCTCGCAGACTATCGCTCGCAGGCACAGACTCCACAGACTGCTGCCACAATACGTGCATTACATCTCCCTTCCTCTCTTTCGATCATTTGGCAGCATGCAGTTCTAAGTTGAGCGCGTAGGATCCTCTATTGGACTCGGGGGTCATTTACATTTTTTTTCTGCAGCAGGAAAAATGTTCCTGGATTCATTAGATGAGCCGTTGACGCAATTAATTCGTTATTTGAACCAATCAAGATCCAAGGAAGCCAATTTAGCGGTTAATGACTTCATTAAGGGTTCACGAAATCAGGGTATTCATTACTGCGATTTGGTGGGAAATGGATTTTAAGTCAGAAGGGAGATTTGTGTTGCAGGACTATTTGTTGATTCATTATTTTTATATAGCTGGCAATTAGATCACTTTTCGCACAATCTTTTTTGTATTAACAAAACGCTAATTTGATAAATAAGAATTAAAATATTGTAATTTTGTCATGAGTCGCGATTAAAAGAAAGTCCATACCATCGACTATTTTCAAAGAGATTTAAGTTTCCTGAATCTCTGGAACTGAAAGATTGTATATAGAATTTTTGTGATAGTCATTTTTTGGTATGTCCCTTCAAATATTCTCAAATATCGGAAATTTTCCAGTATTGGTAAAAAATTGTTTTTTATATTATTCGCCTCTTAAGCATTTAAAAAATAATATGAATACGATCGATTTTAAAATGCAATATTTATATGCGCATATGTATGGAACCTTTTTATTTTTATTAAAAAATAAATAAATGTTACAATTTGTCTTTCGTTAAGCTTTTTATTTTCTTATTTATGAAAAAATGTCTTCGCTATACGTTAGTAAATACTTAATTTTTCTGTACAAATCACAATCACAGAAGGCTGAACAAGAACCATGTGTTAAGTCCCGAGGTATATGATGTAACTTAATAGTTACTTAAGTTTCCTCGTTTTAGGGAAACTAGAAACTAGGAAACAGGGATGAGGATAACTAAACTACCAAACACCAGGGAAATAAATATATACAATATAGAAAATTGAGATTACCAGAATGTTGTCATTTATTTATATTGCAAGCTAGAGTTTCAATAGGTTTGATTTTATGTTTATAGTTAAAAAATCATTTAAAAAAAATCTGTATGAGGTTTAATATATATGCGTGTGAAGAAAATATCACTACTGCTACTGAAATGTAAAATACTTTGCTGTAGTGAATTTAATATTCATATGTATATGAGCGTGAAAACTCAAGGTGCTTTCATTTCTTTAAATCTTGTCAAATATTCGCAATTAAATTAATAATCTAGAATTCGTCGACTGACTTATTATTCATAATACTATTCATAATATTATTCATAATAATATGAAATTTAATTTGAATTTAGATTTGAAAATTACTGCTAAACTTATTTTGAATTTGTTTAAAATTGAATTACAGTGAAACCTGGATTTAGCCCCCCTGGATTTTGCCCTTCCAACAATTGACGCCGCGCCGTGGGGATACGTGAGACGCGTTTGCGGGGGGATGTGCGGTGTGCACTCAGGCGTGATAAAACAGAGAGATAAAACAGAAGAGAGACAAAATAGTTCCGAGTCTCTGGATTTACCGTCAAGGTCAGCCCCAAAACCGGCGCTAAATCCAGGTTCGACTGTATCCAATTTTTCTTGTAAGCGATTAACATGAATAATGGCGATTTTATATGCTTGATATATTATTTTTTAATATACATGGGTATATGATAAATTTAACAAAGTTACTTGTCCCGAAATTTGGGATGAGTAGTCAAATATTTTTCATAAGTTTGGCTAGTCCTCCCAGGGTCATCACCTTTTCCAATTCCAACTCTTCCAATTTTTCGGGACAACTAGACGCAGCCTAAATTTAATATTATATTTTAAAATGATTTTTAACATGTACCGTAAAAAAATCTATGCAGCACCTGTGGATACTCCAATCCGTCAGACTTTGGAATTAGCTCCCCTCATTAGCGTCCATCCAAAGGAATGCTTTCATCTTAGCAAACGAGTAATAAACAGGGAAAAATTTTGCAAAGAAAGTGAAATAGATTATTTGCCTGGTTAAGATTTTAGTGGTGCTTCTACGTACCCTCTCAGTTGCTTGTTGGCTCGTGCCTCTGCTCATGAATTGGGGACCTGGGATTCAAAGTAAAGCATTTTGGCAGGTAAGGTGGCCGGTAGGCTGGGGTGACTCGGTCAAGATTATGACCTTCTCTGTGTTGGTTTGGTTGGCTTTGTTGATCGGTGTCATTTGTTCGACCTTTAAATGCAGCAGAGAAGCTGAGATTTTTCTAGGCTTAACAGACTATTGATGATATTGCTGAGTCAAAGGTGAAGCTGTTAAAGGTGCATATGTTCTTTGATGACGTTTGATGATTGACTGCTTCTCTGATATGTTGCAATATTTATGCATCTTGTTCCTTCTAAAATCCCGATGAGGAGAAATAATTTGGAAGTAGGTAGGTCTATGGTTTCAATCAGCATCGATAATCACATTTGACCATATATGATAAAGGTGAGAAAAGTCAAAATATCTAATAAGCATTTATAGGCTCCTAATATGCTCTTATTTGGAAAATTATACAACGGATAAAATGCACTGTATTCCTTCTCCAGTTGATAGGGGATGAGTATAGTTATAGATGTAGTGGTAAACCTATGTAATTTAAAATATCCTATCAACCTTGATGATCGAAAGCATGCTCATATATGGGAAATGCGCAAAATCAACATACGCTGTATCCTCTCTTAACTCCATAGAGTATAGTAGCATATTTATGGAGATTCTAGCTCAGTTTAGAGAACCTGCACATCACTTTTATTGATACTAACGTGTGTGGGTCTCGAAAATCTTTGTACAGAAAGTGCAAGGTTTACAATGGTGCGGTATACCGAAATTCAAGCTCACAATTTAGGGAAGCTACACTGTTAGAAAAATCTGTACTAGATTTAGTATACATGCAATGGAAGCAAGAATGCCCAATATGAAATTAAATTTAGTATACCAGCGTACAGTGAATTTAGTATATGCATTTATTGAATTTAGTATGCACGTACATGAAATTTAGTACACGCGTATACTAAATTCAGCATACATGTATACGAAATTTAGTATACGCATATATGCGTATACTAAATTTAGTATATATACTAAATTCAGTATACGCGTTCCGTTTCGCGTGGGTTCCGTCTTCATGATGTGTAAACATGATCAGATGAAAAATTAAATTAAAGAACAAAGTTTTAATTTTCAAATAATCATATGGTTAATCTACATTTAGGTTAATAAATTAAACATGCCTTTTAAAGAGAATACTTCGCATATCCTCTTAGAAAGAAGCTGAACCTTTCAGCATTACACACCGGCCACGTCGCCCAACTCGCGTAAATCAAAACGCGCTTGCGCAGCTGAATATATAGTAAACACGTATATGAATTTTAGTATTCAGAAACTATGAAATTCATATACGAGAAGGAAACTTACTGTATAATTAATGAATTTAGTATACATATAACTTCATAAAACAAATTTAGTATTCATAAGTATACTAAAATTACAAAGTGTAATGAATGTTGTAAACACACAGGTTATTTAATATGCTCATGAATACTAAAATTGCAAACATTTCTCACAGTGTACTTCGCACGTGACTTTTATTGATATTTATGTGCGGATCTCATATAGAATTTTTCTAATTTTTCTTTTGTGCTGCACATGGAACAAAGGGATATGCATAGTCCAAAAATTTCGATTTGACGAACAGTAATGTCAGGTCTTCTTGAAAATAGCCTCACTTTGGTGTCAAGGTTTACGTGTCCGATTTGTATGTTTGCTACAGCTGGACTCAGATATTAGCGTTATTTTTTTAAGAATCCACTATTGCTTGACCATCATGATTCTACATCTTTTTGAGAGTCTTAAACGAGAGTAATACGCTCAGCGTATTACAGAAAAAACTGGGGTTTCTATTGGAACCAATTTTTGGTTCCAAAGGAGCTGCAACAAAAAGGAACCTCTCTTGCTCTGGGAGCCGATGTCATTTTTTTGGATGACAGTTACTCCCAGTGGGACCCTGCGGTGGTTGTTAACCTTTAGTTTTATATATATATATATATATACACACATATATATATAAGAATTTGACATAGGATGTATCAACTACAAAGTACAATAAGTAAATTTGGAAAAGTTACTTATTATAGAAAAATATTGAGAACATAAAAACAACAAAAAAGACAAAACTCCAACAGGGACCTCTAAATCATATCCGATTACAATTTTTTTTTTTAACTTTTTGACTAAACGGGTAAAACTTACGCTAATGTGCGTGTTTAAAATCTAAAATAATTTTCTTTAATCACCCTAATGTTTACACATGAAAATTCCAAATCGTGGTAGGTCTCACTTAAGCCATTCTTATTCTTAATAGGAGGGCTCTTTGAAAGGATTTTTTCATACGCGATTCTCGCGGCATGTTCCACAAGGTCTTCCGACTCTAAGTACATCGTAACGGCATGTCGCGACGAGTCCCTTGGATAAATGATAATTCCAGTCTTTGCACTTGTACGCTGTAACTATCGCTTGCAAAGTTGAAATAGCCTTTTTCTATAAAGCCGCATGACGCAACGCCCACGCAAGTTAGGGTACTCGATCTTAGAGAACCGAAGCTGAAGCGAGATGAACAGCCTCCCAGTGTGGATCGGACGCGGTTTTATATTTCCAGTTATATTAACTAAGTATGATTAAGGGACGCCGTAGATATAACCAATCGAGTCAACTAACATAAGTACGGTCGGTGCATGAACTATAGTAGACTCTCACAAAGCGCCCGGTGCACGAGACTGAGGTCCTCACTATGCACCCGCTTAGTTAAGCCACGCCCCTATGGCTTGGCGGGAAATATCTCTGAGATGCATTGGCGGATTTTTGTAATATCGTCTCGCGCACGCGCATCTAATGCCACGCTCAAGGCGCTTAACGAATTTAGAGCGCTTTGTAAGATTCTACTGTACAACGTTCAATCAACTCATACACCGTTAACCCAATATTAACCCTGACTGAAAACGTTTCAATTCTATTATAAGACCAGGAGAGTCACGCTTGATTTGCCGGAGCAAACGAGGATGATTCACAGGATTAGGACGAATCCTTGACCGACCTAATTTACGTTTAATCTGAATTAGGATAGACCGAGGCAAGATCAACCGACGGGGCAAAAGCGACTTTGCAAATAACACTCATATTTCTTAAAAATTTTAATTTTCCTTTGTATACAAAAATCTATTTTATCAGAGAAATAGTGCTATAAACTCAAATCTTGTAAACGTTGTAAAAGAAAAATTCCACGCGTCCAATTGGAAAGGTTCCATCTCCATATAAATTGTATTGGGAACATCCGTGCCCTCAAGTCTGTAGTACCTTCGTATTTGGTTTCTCCGCGACATTTGGATACGTCGAACTCTCGAAGCTTCAAAATCTCATATAAATTCTATTGGGAACATCAGCGTCTATAAGATCTTTTCGTTTGGTCTCCACGTATTATCACCTTTTCATTTGGTGTATCAAACATGATAAACTATGCTTTAAAGGTTTTAAACCCCTATATAGGACCAAAAGAATGTTAAATGTTTCGCTTTTATGGCGCTCGTGTATACAATCTGGCGACTTAAATTGAATAGAAAGATAAAGGAGACGAAGAGGAACAGCAGTCTGCTAGCATTAGAATTTATACTTCGCTATTAGCGCAAGCGAGATAAGGATGACACGACTTATGTATCAGCCAACCTAATATTGATATTCGAAGCCGCCATGCAGTTACAGTATTGATTACAAACATTAGCTACCGAAACTTTATTATCAGATTTAGTCCTATCCTCTCTTTGTAGGTAGGATCTTCTTTCATCTGAACTTTACTCGACGAATCATCAAAAGAATCTGATCATTTACATATTCTTTTTATCACGTAATACGAGGTAAAGTCACGTAACACACTCGCAGGGACATCAAGAATTTACACACGTGTTTCCTGTGACTATCCCAAAGCTTCCCGACATCTTGTCGACTTGTCAGGAGGTCTGGAGAATGCATGTGGCGGATAAATCGCGAACCTTGCCTCCTCACGCGACGCGATACACGTGGACGCTGACCATCAGAGGGAGTGTTGACCCTTGTAGGAAAAAAGCATTCAAGAGAAGGCGGCCAACAAGAGCGAAGTGCCACGAATCCTGCAAAGGTGTGGCCACGAGTGTGGGCGAAAGATAGAGCATTTTGTTCCTAACTCACAAATGTATATTATTTCCTAATGTGAAACAATGTATTGAGTAGCAAACGGTAGGAACGAATTGCCAACAGAAACAGGTTTCTCGTTACATATCCTATATTGCAAAACAAACAATGCTATGGGAAAAGGTTTCGCGATCACTGATCATCGTTGTCACATCTAAAGCGAATTAATTGTAACCCTTTTCAACAGGGTCGACCCCAAACTTCATTTTCAAAAGTACCTAATTTTTCCGGACCATTAATACGATATTTAAAGACCAAAATTCTAATCTTGTAACATTTTTAGTCTAGGATCTTTTATAAATGGAATAAATAAAATTTCAATTTAAGGGAAACTATGCAAGATTAGGTCACAAAACTTCCGAAGTTTTATATAATTTATAAAAAACAATTTTTTTCACGATTCTCATTGAAGGTCATCGTTTCTTGTGCAAAAATTACAGATCAAAAAATACTTCCTCTTGCATAATTGTAAAGTATTACTGTTCGAGTCCAAACTACAATAGTTTTTAATAGGGTGAAATAGCGAAAATTATTGGAACTACAAAACATCTCTCGCCAAATATAACACAACAAAAGTGACAGTTTGTAGATTATTTGCCTATGTTCTTTGACGTTGTTTTCAAGTCCATTCAATAATACCAATTAAAATAAGCAATTGATAATGTGACCTATTCTTTCTGAACTACTCTTCAGAAACCCACCGAGTAACAAAAAGTTCTTAGTAATTTTAAATACAAAACGAAAAGCCTTCGGCTTCAAAAATATTGTTAATTAGGTTCCAAAATTTAATTACAATGCAACAAACTATCAAGAAACAATTTTATGTCGATAAAAACTGTTCACATAAGATACTTACATATTTTTTCATACCGGAAATAGTTTTTTTTATCGTATATATTTGTTACTCATAATATTAAAAAAAAAATTCTCTACTTAAGCTAAATGCTATGCCGAATATTGTAATCGAAAGCTTTAAGAAATTTGTTAGCACATATTCTATTAAATTCAAATGCCGACTTGATGTGTCCTACTCTTGCGTACTTTCCCCTATAATTGTTTGATACATTATTCTCAGGACTGCAGCAGCCTAAATTACTTCCAAAAAGTGCAAAAATGACTAGCTTCTAACACAAAAAGTAACTAATGTTCATTTGAACTTAAGAGAATTCAAAAGAATTCAATTCATAAGACTTCAAAACAATTCAAGTTTAAATCTCTTAAAAATGTCTTGAAAGCTTTTAAAATATCCTAAAATCTTTAAAATCCAAATGACTGAAATCTATCAAAAATAATAATAATAATTAATACCCTACCCTTAATCCTTTCAAATTATTGCAATCTATTACTAATTCCGTGAAATCTTTTGAAATATCCTAAATCTTTGAAATTCTTTAACATTTTTGGAAGTACTTTGAAATATTAGAAAATCTTTTAAATCTTACGAAAACCCTCAAATCTTATGAATAAATTCTTTGAAATCGATTAAAATATTATACAATCCTGTGAAATTATATGAAATCTCATGATAGTTTCTGAAGTCCTGGAATATTATTAAAATACCTTAAGAGAGTTAAAATCTCTTAGAATCTTTTAAAGTATCCTAAAACTTTAGACGCCATATAAAATCTGTCCACATGTTTCGAAATTCTTTAAAACCCCATTACAATTTTGTTAAATCCTTTGAAATCATTCAATTCTTTGGAAATTCCTTGATACTTTTTTAAACGCTAGAAAATGCCCTGGAATCTTTTAAAATACCCTAAAATATTTTAAATCCTTTAAAATCTTTTGAAACCCTTTGAAATTTCTTAAAAATGTCTTGGAAGTTCTCTAAATACCCTAAAATCATTCAAATTCTTTGAAATCCCTTTAAATTATTTAAATCTATTAAAAATTTCTTCGAATCTTTTAAAATATCCGAAAATATTTCCAAAGAATTTAGGAAAATTGTGAAATAAGTATAGACCTGAATTCAATAGTGGTTAACCCATGAGTTAATTTAATGAAAGAAAATTGAATATAGCCATTTTTTTTTAAATCCCTGACTTTTCCCTGATTTCCAGGTTTTGCCTGACCTGTGGCCAGCCTTTTTCAAGAAATCTTCATCGAAATGGAAGAGGGCAAGTGGAATGCGTAAATGAAATTCCTCAAATTCTTAGAAAGACCAGAGAATTTTTTTCATTCAATAAATTCATCTGAGCTGAATACTGAGTAGTGTGGCTTCAATATCCATTGGAGGTTGTCCTTCTCAGTCAGACATGAGTGGGTTGCGCAGAAGTTGCGTGAAGACTATATGCATGAAGCGAGGATCGAAAGCATCAATGGCAATCAAGTGTTTATGAAGCGACAGTTGGTGCGAGACAACTGTTCTGTTCGTTGTACTCCCAGATTAATGCACTCGGCACTATAAAAAAAGAAACGATAATAATACGAGTTAATTACTCAAATTTGATGTTATGAAGAGAAATTAAAGAAGGGAAGATCCTACAAACTTTGATTTATATTACATCTTCCGGATCAATAGAGCAACAAGAGATTTCTGAAACTGAAAACCTCACTGAAAAGAAGCCTGATTAAGCCTAAGATTGAATATAACTCTAAAGTAAACGACCAGGAGAGAATTGATGTTGCTCAGCGATTTCGCACGAGTCATAAATATGAAGACTAAGGGCTTTCGACATCGAGGAAATGCATAACATACAGTAAAGGCAGGTAGAGAAAAAATTCTCCTGGATCGTTTAGTTACGCACAATCGGCTTATATGGATGAATTCCTGATGACACCGACGCCGAGTGCTTCAAGGTCCCTTATCTATGCAGTCATGACACCTGACGAGCTAAGAGATTGACCGTGTCCCTCAAAGCCGGTCTTCGAGTCGTGATTCATTATCACGTGGATCCCATTGACGTGTCAGTTCCAGGTTTCATTCACAATCGTCGTCAGTAGTTCTGGCTCAGAGGTTCTGTTTTCTCTAGACAAACACAACCCTTGCGTGTGCTCCTATCCGTCAACTGAAGATCGTTGTCATTGATGAACGACACAGATTGAGTCAGATAGAAGAAAATAATCAATTAGTTGACAATGTGTAAGGTTTGGAAAGAGAGGTTCGAAGTGTGAAAGACGATTTGATGATTGATGCTGGATTTAGAAAGTGATAGTGATTTCGAAAAATTAGAGAGAAGGGAAAGGAATTAAACTACGAGATCACTGACTAAATTCTTGAGAACAAATGTGAAATCAAATACCACGCACCAACCTTTTAGAATCAATTGTCAGAATCAAGATAAAAGACCTGACGGAACGACCTTGAACAAGAAGTTCTTGCCTGGAGGAATTTAGAGGGAAGTAAGTAGGAGTACTGAAAGATAGGTCCTGCTTCATTAATCTCTGACGTTACTTTGTTCCCTGTCTTTCGCTTTCTACGCCTCAATGCCTCATTCTCACTCTTACATGACTGACTCAACTTCACTCTCTGTGGAACAATTGGGTGACACGCGAATGCGCATCGGATTTGCATACTCGTTCGTTACAATTACGCCTTCGCGAGGAGCAAATGCTGTCTGGGTTAATATCGTCAGTTATTGTGGATTTAAATGCACATTGAGAACTGAGAAGTGACACTGACGACCTCCTATCAATCATTTAAGTGGCTGAAAACAATCTCCGAGATCGTTTCAGAGATTGGGCTAATGGTGAATTTTTTCTGCGTGAGGATTAAACTTTAAAGTGAAACTGGTACTCACCGAATCCCATTCTGACTTCCTCCTCGTCGTCGCTGTCAATGTGCTTGATGCCGGCAACTTCGAAGGTTCTGGCTTCTTCCTTTTCAGGGGGACATTCACAGGATTCGATCCCACAGTCGCAGGTGTCGGCACCGCATCTGCAGCCCAGCAGAGGATCGTCGGTGTCGATGTTTCTGCAGGCGGTGCAAGGGAAGGTTAGGTCTTCGAGGGAAACTCTCTCGATTTTTCTCTCGACGGTGACGAGGAGCGATTCGATGTAAGCGGGAAGCTCCTCGTCGGTGACCTGGTCAGGATGGATATTCTCGAGTCTCTCGTCGGCTTCCTGAGATCGGGAGGTTTCTCTGGTGAGGACACTTTCCAAATACGAGGGCGATTTGAGGTCACTAGGTGTCAACACTCTGTACCTAGTCTCGCACCTGCTGGTCTCCTTCCATTTTTCCATAGTCGATGAGGACACAACCTTCGTGTTCCTCTTGACCCGGGATCTGGCCTCGCTGGTAGTAGCTTCGCCAGAGGGACTAGATTTCTTGGAGCATCGACTGCTACTGGTGGAGCGGCGACCCTCGGATCTTGGGTCGTCTTTCCACGTGTCGACACTAGACGATGACTTCGACTTGACGACCGCCAGGTCGTGACCCTCGAGTACCCTCGAGCATTCGAGCCTCTCGGATGACCTGCTCTCGTGGTGATTTTCTGCGCTGGATTCCCGCGTCCGGGTGCGAGTCTCCTCTCGCGATCTTCGACGGGGTCGCCACTTCGAGCTTCCTGAGCCGGATTGGTGAACCGGTGCGCTCGATGAAGATGATACCTTGTGGGACGAATCCCGCCAATCCATGAACTCGTCCTCCCGGTCCCAGCCGAGGAACCCCGGGGCCCGCATCGACGAAGCTCGCCACACTAGGGCTATCTGAAAAATTAAAGAAAATGAGATTGATTCAAAATCGAACACTTTAGCATTTACATTTTTTTTTTAATTTTGATTCTAACACAAAATATTTAAATATTTTAAATTCTGAGGGGTAACTCATTTCGAATTAATGGACATACCTACAAGATAAGGATTTATTTTTAAAAATAAAATCAACTGGATACCATCTAATGTTAAAACTTTATGTAAACGTTTCAATGTCAACATTTAAAATTTTTTAAAATTCAAAATTACCCAGTAAATGTAAGGCAATGGCCTTTTGATCAATGTTTGGTCAAGTTTGGTTTTCCTATGCTTCAAGTGATGCTTTTCAAAAATCAGGGATCCTTTAAGAATCTTTAACAGCAAGTTTACAAAAATGAAAATTTTGAGAGAAGCGTTGTAAGGTTTAAAACACTGAAACTTACGTCCCTAAAAATATTTTTGTTTACTCTTTTTTTTTATATGGCGTAAAACGTTCAAAATTCAAACCAAAGTGGTGAATAATTAAGCATTAAAGCTAGAAAATTATCAATTCAACCATTTCAAATAAAAAAATAAAATGATAAAGTATAAAAATGTCAAATTATAGCATTTATAAACAAAATTTTATAAATTCAGAATTTAATAATTTCAAGCTTTAAGTCAATCCATTGAACATTGGATAATTTCAAGTACAGAAAGTGAACCATTTCAAAATTGAAGACGTTTAAAATTGTACAACTGAAGAAGTGGAAACTGAAGAAGTGAAAACTGAAGAAGTGAAAACTGAAGAATTTTTAAAAAGAAAAAATTTATAAATTAAAAAAGAAAAAATAATAAAAAACTGCAAATAATAAATGTAAGAAAATAAAATTGAAAGTATTCGTAATTGAACAATCTAAAATTGTAAAATTTCTTTAATTGTAAAGTTTTTTCACCTGACAAATTGTATTTTGAATTTCAAATCTTTTATACAATTTAATTTAAAAGCCTGAAAAGGCATTTCATTTTGAATATAATACATTTTTAAATAAACTATTTTTAGGTAATATAAACGTTCAAAATATTTAAAAAAATCAATCAGAAGCGTTTTGAAATTAAATTTTGTAACTTACACTTTCACAAATGAAGAGTTGAAAATTTTACGTCTTCGAAATTGAACAATTTTGTACTCGTTATGCAAGTTTAAAGTGAAATCTGACTAATTTTAAATTATGGTGAACAGAAAAGTTTGAAAACAGAAAAATAAGTGATTCGCGAATATTTTGTGCAACGAATATTTCAAAATGGTTTACAGTAAATTCTCTGTTACTTCATAAGACCCAGAGACATTAAAAGATCCTAAGAACCAGAAAGAACATCTGCTCAACCGCGAAATTGAAACCAGCCAACAGGAAAGTTGTTTACAGATGGTTCGAACAGAAAATGAGCGATTTTACATCCGAGCTTAATTTACTGAATTTCAGTTCATTTCGTCGAACTCGGGCGTTTACATCCAATTTACGAAAAAGAAAGTAAATAAGTTCTAGAGGGTAAATGCACTTTCTTTCTATATTTATTTTTTAAGTTTAAGGTTGAAAATGCTAAAAATAAATTCTTCTATAAATTCAAGGTATTCAATTTGGACATTTAGTTAAAAATATTATTTTCATTTTCTATGTTTAACTTCTAGTTTGAACATTTTCATAAATCATTCACTCATATAATCATTTTTCTTTGCAGTTAAATTTAGAGACGCTGCATAGTTATCAAACGTTTTATGGCACTTTATAGATTAAGTGTACAGGTTTTTTGTTATTTATAATTATTAAAATCATAAACGGATATGCTAATATCAATCTACCATCAACAAAACGTCGATTAGAATATGGTGCTGAATTATGAAATGAATAAACCTGCTTGGTCGGTAGCTCATGCACCTATCCTTATTGACAGCTTTTTTATTTTAATTAAAAACTGTGAATGAGATTAACCTTTAGTGATATCGAATATCTGTAAATTCCAAAACAAACAAGAAAACGATAAGAATTCAATAGAAACGCGCCCAAAGTTTTGTGTCTACACATTCAATTTATCGGCTTGCATTTAAAAATTTAGATTAAATTCTATTGCTGAATTCGGGGATGAAAACCAAGTAATTTAAAAAGTAAACAAAATTTAGAGGTAATGTTTAAGAAAATTTCAATTCATTTTATTTTGTCAGTCAACTGCCGTATTCGTTTTTCGATGCCCTACAAAAGAAACTAGAAAACCAGAACTTTATAAATTAAAGTAATTTAAATTTTAATATTGAACACTTCACAGCCGAAAATGCTCTTAAAACGGGGTAAGTAGGGTGATTTTACACGAAAATAGGGGAATAAATTCTTGTAAATAAAATTAAGGTACAGTATTGAATTCAATATGAAACGCTTCAATTCTTAATATTTCAAGTAAAAATATTGCAATTTAAACAGAATAGATAACTTTTTAATCAAAAAGATGGATCTTTAACCAGGAAGATTAAATTCCTACTAAAAAATACAAATTTTCGACAAACTACATGAATTTTCAACCAAATAGTTGAATTTTCTACTAAAAACATAAATTTTCAAGCAAAAATGGAATAGCTAAATTTTGAAACGAAGAGAGTCTTTTTAACTAAAACAATGAATCTTCAACCAAAACATTATTTCTTAATAAACCAGTTCAACTTTCAACCAAATAGTTGAATTTTCAAACAAAAAAGATGAATCCTCGAAGTAAAATGCAATAGTTAATATTTCAATTAAAAAAGACTTGAAAAGAAAAGAAGTGACTGAAAGTGACTGTTTCGCAGCTCTGCATATACCATTCCTAGTTTGAAAATATAAGAAGGATCTGCCGTTTCCCTTTGTTTCGCACTCTACCGCAAACATTCTCATTAGAGATTGTCAGAAATCCTTTACCAATTTTAGACACATGCTACAAACGTTTGGAATTTACCGGCTGCTTGTTCCCAGTACTCAGGAAGTAATCTCGAAACAAAGTAACGAGAACAACTTTGTGGTCATCGTGAGAATGAAAAATGATCACAAAAGGAAAGTCGTGCACATGTAACTCACCTCAACAGTATTTTCTTCCACGTTTTCAGAGACAACGGCCGAAGGAGTTTTCGCAGTTGCGGTTGCAGCTGCGCTGCGGATGCAAAGGTAACATTCCCCGAGACGTAATGACGATGCTTCAACTTCTCCTAGTCGCAAGACAAGGCCACTGCCACCTAAAGTTAGCGGCCAACCTTTTGGAATCACAGATTCGTTTCCCTGAAACAAAAAGAAAATGTTGAAAATTAAAACTTGTTGAGACAGAATTTTATTATTCTAACTAGCAATATGACACGCACGCTGCATCACGCGGCTAGCGCTGGGATGGGTGACCGTTCGGGATTCTCGCTTTGTCGTGTTTTAACCGTGCTTAACTGCTTTCGAGCGAGAGGTTTGACGCCGAGGTTGAATATGGGCACTCGATGCTATCGAATGTCTACATTCAAACTCATCTGTGGGTAACCAGCTTTGCAAGAGAGTTTTGGTTCTCTGTAGTTTTCCACTTCGATGACTAAATGTTCAGGCGAATGCTAACACATCTAATCAAAATTCTTTTGCTGGCGGTATGGGATTTAGGGACTCCACAGGATTGAGTACGTCTGGGATTACCTGTGCAAGGGGAAATTTAGGAACACTTAGTAATGTTTTATTCTCTATATGAAAATATCCAAAAAATGTGTACATGTGAGTAAAAAATAAAAAAATAAATAAAAATATTACTATGATTCCAATTTTTAATTTTGCAATTTAATCACTTTAAAAATATATATAGTTTGAGAGGCATGGTTTTATTTAATTAAGTAAAACGTCAAATATATTTATTTCAAGAATATTATTTTACAGTTATTAATTAGTGGTACAATTTCGAATAAGATTTTATATTTATTCCAAAGAATTTCATACATTATTAATTGAACATTATATCATTTTACACGTATGTGTTTCTAAACTTTAAATAATAAAGCGAACGAATTAAAAAACAAGAATAAAAAACAAAAGCATCTCTGCAAACCAACTTCATTCTGCGAACGGAATGTATTATCTGCGTACACTTTTAGAGTATTATTAGTAATTACAAATATATTGTTTTAAAATCAAGTTTCTTACTAAAACACATTCTAAAGACACGAAAAAAAAGATTTGTAAGCAATAAATCCTTAGCTACGTCTTTTCTCGTTATATGAATCCCCGCATTTAGTTTCTCCGGTAACTTTCATATCAAATTTAGCTATAAGTAAATAGAGCAAGGATTAAAGGATTATTAAAAATGCAAGGCAACAGAGAATTGCACAATTTGAATCGAACCATTTTTTCACCTGCGTTTACAATCATAACGCTATTGAGTGTTAATGATTTAATAAATACCGGAGAAATCTACGCAATGAATCAAACTTTCATAAGACTATGAATCACCTTTCAAGCGTGAAGTTGAAAGCTGAAGATTTTAAGAACATCAGACCAATAGAATTGCACCAGGAAACGGTCTTTTCAAGCTTGTAAAGCAATATAGATTTCAATTGATTCTGAACTTGGGACAATTAATAGATTATATTTTTATTTTTGGGCATAAAGTTTTCAATTGTCATTATTCTAGTTGTTTCTTAAATATTTGACCTCTATCATATCAATTGGTATATATTATTATAAATTCTGTTGGCATTTTTACAATAGAAATTTTAAAACTGTCCAACTTTGAAAGAATAAAAATTGAAATTAATTTGGAATACTTTTAGATACTTTCATTCTGAAAATTTATTTCAAATATATAATTCAGCATGATTTTCAAATTCACTTGAAATCTTTTCAAATTAAAAGTCTACAATTGAAGGGTGGAAGTACAGTACTAGATAACCCACATTTTTCCGAAAATGGGTACAATGCATAAAAAATTCTTTAAAACTCATATACACGTTATTCCTGAAGGATGTGTTCGAAATCTCATTTTTTCTTATACAGTAATAAAAAAAAGTTAAAATTTTAACATAGTAATAATTTTTTCTTCCTTTCAGCAATCGATGTTTCTTGAAATCATTATCGTCTATTGAAAAAAAGAAATAATTTTCTTATTTGCATCAGCCTTTCAGCAAAAGACGTATTTTATACTGTGATATCGAGACATTTAATCTTGATTTTCTCGGAACAGAATAACTTTTTTGCGTCAAAGATTTTTTATTTTTATTTAGCATCCTTGGGTCTGGACGATTCACTCGGAGTCGGCTAGCTTCTTTCGATCAAAACTTTATTATCTCCACTCAGAAACTCGATATCTCGGGAGTAAGTCTTATTTTGTGTTTAAACTGAAAATGTCAGAGCAAGAAGGACACTTTGGATTATGTCTGCGTGTGTGGAGAGCTGAAAAAGGTTCCAAATATATTTTCGCAAAACTGGATCATTTTTTATGATCCGACTTTTTTGGCCTTAATTCAGTAGCACTTCGCTCTCCTGAAAAATTTCGATTTTGTCGGTTGTCTAGTGTATGTGTACGTTGACCAGGTGAGTCTATTAATTAAAAAGATCTTAGTTTTGTTAGTATACTGGTCCAATTTTATCTAACAATACGTTCAACGTTTCGCCCTTCGACGAAGGGCCTCTTCAGGCGTACAACTATATACAATAGAATAACCATATTATGAATCAATGGAGCATTTCATTGCAATTATTTCGAAACGCAGTAAAGATCCATAAAAGTGAACATTAAAAAAAATGGTTGTTTACTATAAAATTTCGATAAACAAAGACCCAGTAATTAATTTTAAACGAAAAAAGTAAAAAAATGCCTTTTCCACAGTGTGCTGGCATTATGGGCTATTATAATAAAAAGTTGTGCAACAATGTTTGCTGATAGTTGGTTTATCGATAGGAGCAAGTCGGAGGCGACGACATCGGCGAAGTACTCGTGTCATGCCGATTAATTTGATCGGGACTACACGAGCATGAAAGTTTCGATCGTGGATAGCACAGTAGATGGCCTTTTTTCCTGGTCGATCTGAAATCTCACAGCAAAGTCTCTTTGTGCAAAGACGCCGATCAAGATCGACTTTATGGCAACTTTCATCAGATACTGGATCTCGGACGGGACATAAGAGGTGCATGCATCGCGATGCGTTGCATTTCACGAAATGATCATATAGAAAACGCATTGTCCCAGTAACGTATTCGATTGTAAGTAATCGATCTCTCAACAACATAACAGCCGTGCCCTGTCTCTACCTTTTATGGTGTCCTGTAAAAATTATTAATGCTCGGTCACCTCCGATTGAAATTGTCATTATTCGCTTATGGAAAAATTCTTCTGATTAATGGTTCTTGAGAAGTTAAACAATAATGTTCTATGAAATGATTCAAAAATTGGGATTGTAATGAGGGTAATGAAGAGAAATTCTTAAGGTCAACGTGAGATTCTCTAAGTGGAATGTCATAACCGATGAACGATTAGTAGATGATCAGATAGGTGAAATAGGATTGGTAATAGAGATATTTCAAGGTGTGGTCTATCTTTTAATATGTTTTATATGAAACCTTGTAATTATTGTAGTTAAATAAATAAAATCACTCGATACTGAAAAAGTTTGGACAAATTAAAAAATGTGCTTTAGTTTAAAAAAATATTTAGTTTTTTAACAAAAAAATTCAATTCAATGAATAAATCAGCACAGGCAATCATTCAAATGTATTGCGCACTTGATAGAAAGAAAGTGAGAGCTGTCAATTAATATCCACCGGTAATGTAATCCTTTTAGAAACTGATAAATTACAATTTACAGCAGCAATAAATTATCAGCTAGTCAATAATATTAGACCATAGAATCTAATCAGCAAAACTTGTTAAACTAGTTTTTCTAAAAAAATTATATCTCACGCACGATAGAAGGCTAAAAATAAGAGTCGAACTGCAAATCATCTCTGTCAATGAACTTAGTTTCTTGATTGACTAATAATCATCCACATAAATGATTAATCATTCATATTTATAGAAAGTGATTTTTTTAATCTTGTGAACAAAGTGGTGAAAAAACATTTTTATAACATGGGCTTAATTTTCAAGTCGATGGAAGAAAATCAATCTTTCAGGAATGGAAAGGCGTTCGCTCATCTGTCAGTAGATTAAACCATCACAGACAGACAAGTGCAGACGCGAAGGATAATTAATTTGCGGACTAGCGAATGCTCCTAATTGCAATGCGATTTACAATCGAGTCCTGTGTGGCTTAAGCAATAATTATGTCATTTCCACTGCTGCCTAATTACTTATCTGGAGTACGTGGGCGAGGTGTGTATATGTGCACTTTAGCAACGTTGAACATAACCTAATTGCATTTACATGCTGCCACGTGGGCGCGACTAAGCATAACACTTGAAACAGACATAGTGGTATTATTATTAGGAAATGCCCTAATAAAAATTTAAAATAATTACACTACCGGTCAAAATAGCGTGTGAGAAAGATCGATGTAATTTCAGATTTTGACGAATTTTCATTTCTCAAATTCAACTCGCTGCATGCTTCATTAATACAAGTATTAATTATAACATTTTTAACGTCAAAAGTAACGCGTTAACGTTGCCGTTATTGCCTTAAAATTAATAAAAATAAAAACGCGTTACGGTAATTTTTTCAAAAAGTAACACGCTGCTGTTACCATCACTGAAAAAGTAACGTGTTATTTTGGCGGTCCTTTTTTTTAAATTTTTAATGCGTAAGTTGTTTTTATTTTAGACTACTCTTGATCCTAAATCACAAAATTTGCATAGATCACTTTTAATTTTAAATTCAACTATTAAATTGTCCATTAAAAATTAAAGTGCTTGGTTAAAAGTTGAACTACATTGCTGAACATTCATTTTATTGGTAGAAGATTTAATAATTTTCTTAAAAATGTGTCCTTTTTGGTTGAAAATTAATCTTCTTGAGTAAAAATTTAACTGCGTAGTTGAAAGTTGAAATATTTGATTGAAGGAGGTTCTACTTTGTTAAAAATTCATTTTATTAGTTGAAGATCCATCTCCATGGTTAAAAATTGAGTTATTTTTATGAAATTTGTTTGTTGGTTGAAAATTGATGTTTTCAACTGCAAACTTAACCATTACATTTTTGGTTGAAAATTTTTTAGTTTCAAATTCAACTCTTGTGTTGAAAATTCATCTTTTTGGCTTACAAAATCAATTTTTGTTTCTGAAAAATTCGTCTTCTGAGGTTGAAACTTCTATTATTTCTTGGTTGAAAAAGCAGAAAATGCGTATTTTTCAATAGAAAATTCAATCATTTGGTTAAAAATAAAATTTTCTTGTTGAAAATTCATATTTTTGGTTGAAAATTCAATCATTTGGTTAAAAGTTACATTATTTGTTTGAAATTTTAACAATTTGTTCAAAATTTTAGCTGTTTGGTGGGAAGTATCTTTTTAAATAACAAAAAAATATTTTTGGGTTGAAAATTCATCTGTCTCGTGGATAATTCATGTTTTTGACTTCAAAATCCTTGTAAGTTTTATTTTTAAGGATTCAACTATTTTGTTGGAAATTTCTTCTTTTTTGTTGTTGAATTCAACCAGTGTTTCCGATTTAAAATTAAAATCTTTCATGTTGAAATGTTAACTATTACATGCTTTATTGAGAAATAATTGTTTTGATTGAAAAATCAACTAGTACTTTGTTCAAAGTTAAACTACTTCGTAAACAAATTTCCTAGTCGGTTATCATGACATATAATTAAGTATAAATACCATGATCAAATTTCGTAAAGTAACGTACAGTAACGTAAGTTATTTTCCATTCCAGTTACTCAAAATTTGTAACGCGTTAACGTTAGCGTTACTGTTTAAATTAAGTAACGCGTTGCCCTTACCGTTACTAAAAAAATACCATAGTTGACCCTAAAACCATTTCAAAACATTACAAAATAGTTAAAAAACTTTTTTAATTATCCACCTGTGAATAGTTAAATTGTAAATACTTAAATTTATAAAAGACGGAAAATTAAAAAAAGGAATATATAGGTATACAATAATTACGCGAGTTTATTATAAATGATGTTTTTTCGTTTCTTATAAATATATTAATGTGTAGAAACAGAACTTTGTATATGTGAAATTAACTAACTGTGTTCTTTAGTTCATGAAAGTAACTACATAAAAAGAAAAATTAATTTTATAATGGTACAAGCATTTAGGACTTTTATGATTACAGGATATTCTGAAATATACTCATATTAACATTATCGAATAATTAAAGAAATTAATATTAATCAATTTTTTCATTTTTTGCTAATGTCCATGAATTCTATGAATAATTAGAACGAATTGATTATTATTTTTATCGGTGCTTAAAATTCAGTGCATACTTAACATAATATTTTCAATAAAATATAATTGATCGAGATTGAGAAAACTATAAAAAGAATTTTGATTTAAATAAGTGGAAATTCACAGATTCGCCTTTCTGTCTGTGTCTGAATCAAAAGCTTATCACGTTTATTGATAAATATCATGATTACTATGAAATATGAATTTATAAACTTACCTGACATGAAATGTTTCTGACATATTCGGACATTCTTGAGTTGGGTTGCTGACAATCGGCCACGCTTTAATGCACTTATACAAGCATTTTGACGTCTTTTCGACAATTTTATAACCTCTTTGTCGCGTTTTTTTCCTCACGATTTTTATATGTTTTCTTGCTGCCCTTTCTAACTCACGGAATGCGAAAAAAGGAGACATTTTCTTTAGAAGAATGAATTGAACAACTGTTCAGGAAGCAGGAACGCATATTTCTATTTCAATTGACTCAAAACGTTGTATCCTGTTATATTTAACACTTATTATCACTCATCATATTTCACACTTATCATATTTAACACTTTATAACACATTAATTCCGTAACAGCTTAACATTTGCGATCTTTTATTGACAAATTCGAACCTAACGACTCACTAGTTAAGCATAACCTCAAAGTCTGACACTTCGCTTATCTTAACGACTTCAAAACTAGAACTTTGAACACTAAAAACTACGCGAAATACATAGCTATATATGCTCTTTCAAATAATGAGTAGAACAACCAAAAACACTGAACAAATATGTTACATCGTAATCTTAATTAAAAGCACTCAAACTGTTTTCTCCCATAAAAAATACATTGGCGCGTGCGTTTGTTTTCCCCTCAGCAACAGATGCGGTCAATGTTTTTGGAACGGGTAGTGGAAGTGAAAATACCTAATTAGGAGGAAAGGGAGGGGAGTGGCCCGCGCAGGAAGGCGGCAAATTCAAACCATACCAATATTTAAAAGCTATCTACTCATAAAAAAGACTAATGATTTAAATTGCCAACAAGGAACGGATAGTGAAAGGCTACTGAGATTAAATTATCGTATTACCCCGATGAAAAAAGCGACCCAACTCGATCACTGATTCCTCTGTGGGACTGAAAATAATATCATTAATATCCACCAGGCTAGGGGGAGCCCGGGGCTGACCCGCTCAAAGAAATCGTGCAGTGACGGCCTTTCCCCCACCAGGATGGGGCACTGAATTAAAAGATGGGCAAGGTCTTTATGCGGTCCTCCACATTCACAGTCAACCCGAAGACTCCAGCCCATCCTTGCAAAATGATGTCCTGTGCATATGTGCTCAGTTCTAAGTCTAGTGACCAAGTTTATAAATCTTCTGGGCAAACTAAGGCCGCGAAACCAAGGCCTAGACGTCTTTACATTAACCCGTGAGAAGTAATTCCTACTTGCCCATCAGTACTGCCATAAGGCCAGCACAATGCTTCCCAAAAGCCAAAATCTCTCTGACAGGTTTTCCGAAGATCCCCTACAGAAATTCCTTTTAATGCGATGACTGGGAATCTAGAGGCCTGTTTTGCCACCCCATTAGCTACCTCATTGCCCCTGATCCCGCTGTGCGACGAAATCCAGCAGAATCGGATGATAAAACCTTCTCTCTCAGCAACTGCGACACCATTTCCCACCACGCGCGTCAAAATAGGGCCCCTAGGTTCCAGGAAGCTACAAAGAAGGCGTTCCAGAGCCGAGCGCGAGTCCGTGAATATGGCCACGTTTCTCAAGCCCGACTCCACAACATGCCTGACCGCGTAGAAAAGTTCATATAGTTCCGCCGAGAGAACAGACATGTGATCCCTCAGCCGGACTCCAAACCTACGATCCCTAGGAGGAATATAGTATCCGCAGCCCACAACCCTTAGGGACGGATCAAACGATCCATCTGTGAGGATACATGTTGTTCCAGGGAATTGTCCGTCCACGAATTCGCCGAAGATCTGCTGCGTCAACTCACAGTTCTTAAAGGCCTCACCGGACTCCAGATCGACTAAGATCTCAGCCAGCAGATCACTTCAAGGGTCATCAAAGTAACTCGGACGGCAAGAACATTCCATGGCCCCAGTGAAGGCACACGTGGCATCAAACGCTGATAACAAGCCAAACTTGTCCGGATTAACACTGAAGGTCCTAGATCGAGCCTCAGTGGCCAAATCCTCCAACCTTGCTGCTAGAGGGCTGTTATTCCAGCAGAAGTTGCGGAGGATAAACCTATTTGCCAGAAGAGACCTACGGAATAACAGGGGAGTTTCTGAAGCTTCAGAGAGAAGTACAGAGATAGGCGTCGAGCTCATGCACCCCAAGGCAACCCTGAGAGAGGCATGATGAACCGTGTCCAGCATTTTCAGGGCCGGGCTGTTAGCTCTAAAAAAAGGGGAGCTACCCATTCCAGGCATGCCCTGACTAGTCCCTCGTGGACGGTGAGCAAAAGGGAAGGGGAGGCGCCCCAGGAGATTCTCGCAATAACCCAAAGGATATTGACCGCTCTTGAGGCTTCAGCTGCCACAGCCTTGATGTGTAGTATCACACTGAATGGCCGTTTGGTCCATCGTGATGGAGATGTCCTGGATCCCCTGCCTGCCTCTAGAGAAAAAGCAAAGCTGTGACTTCGGGATAGAGATGGAAAGACCCAAAGTCGCAAGCCAGGGAGTTAGTCGACCACATGCCAATCTTAGGAGATCGGAAGCCTCCTGAATAGTTCCCCCAGTGACGTAGAGAATCAGGTCGTCTGCGTACATGGCAACTTTCACTCCGCCCAACAGATGCTCTCCGAGCCTACGAAGAGTCAAGTTAAAGAAAAGTGGAGACAGAACTTCCCCGTGAGGAACATTAGCCCCGCAAGATCTTGGATTGCTTCCATCCGAAGAGAAGAAGAGATTCCGTCTGCTAACCAAGAAAGAAACTAGGTTGAGCAATCTTACCGGAACGCCTAAATCTCTCAACTCATCAATCAGAGGTTCTAGCAGAACAGCATTGAACGCGCCCTTCAAATCCAATGCCAGCGCTAGCGTGTTTTTGCGTCTGCCGAAGCCCGTCATGATATCCGAAGCCACCAAGGCCGCACAGTCCATAGAAGACTGTCCGGGTTCGGCATGGGGTCCCTTATCTGTGGAGGGATGTCCGGGCGAATCAGCTCCTCCTGGAGGCCTCTGATAGAGGGTGAGTCCGGATCTGTAACCACACCAGTGTGTAGTTCTCCGGCTCTAGAAGCTAGCGCTTTGACAGTGCGCCAAATCCTCGACAAACCAGTTGCCGGATCCAAGGATTCGCAAAAGATTCGAAAGGATTGACGCTTTATTACCCTCAACTGAGCCTTTAGCTCGCTGTCCACCTTCCTATAAGAATCGATTTCCTCATCAGTCTGGTTAGCCAAGAACCTCTTTCTTGCCAGTCTCCTTCTGGATTGAATCATCTCACACTCAGTGTTCCACCAGAGTGGCTGTCTAGCCCTAACTGCACCCAGGGAATCAGCTCTATAGGCACAACTCGCCTCTAGGGAGTCAAAAACCGCCATTATGAATTTATCATAAATGTTTGCAGGTATGCCTGCCCTTGCAAGATCTGAGCTGAAGGCCGGAATGAGACTCTCCATTTTCTCGTTAAGCAGGTCCCAGTCCAACGATTCAATATTAAATCTATCAGAAGAGGAGCGACAGAGAGATGAAGAGACATCCAACCTTCCAAAGACCGGCAAATGATCCGAGTGGTAACCATTGTCGCCAACCATGACTGTAGAGATCGATGCGAGGGCAGCTGTGGAGATGACCAGATCAAGGTTATTGATCATCCGACCCGGAGCCGATATGAAAGTGGGCACAGAGTCGTTGAGAGGAATCAATCCACTGTCAAACACAGCAGGACATAGTTGATTTCCCAGAAATTTCGAGTTAGAAGAGCCCCACATCGGTGAGTGGGCATTGACATCCCCACACATGACCAGAGAACCCCGATTAGACACGTGGCCGATAAAACCCTGCCAGGAATCCTGTGTGATTCTCGCTTCAGGAGAAACATAAATAGAGAGGAAGACCACCCTCCCAAGAGACGTGTCCATGGTTATGCCAACAGCTTCCATGTCTCCCATTCAAGGACCTGTCAGGTCGATACTGTCAACACAGTAAGCATCCTTAATCAAAATCAGCGATCCTCCTCCCCTACCAATAACTCTGTCACATCTATGGGTTATATAGCCCTTGATTTCAAAGGTCTGATCTCAAGTAAGCCATGTCTCAGATATGCAGAGTACATCAAGGTCATTCTGAAATAACAGCGACTCGACTTCCTCCCTCTTGCCAACCACACTACGAGCGTTCCAGTTAGCAAACTTGACAAGTTTGCGTTTGTCTTCCATATCAATTCAAGTAAGTAGCCACCAAATATATTCACCGGCCAGGTACCCTGTTAGGTAAAAGAGGAGAAGACCTGATCAGTAACCAATTTATCAAGGGGCGGGAAGCCCGAACTAACGTTAGCTTAAACTTAGGACAAACCAAGTTTCATGAACTTTAGAAAGAGCACTGGGTTCAACCAGCCTTGCTCGATGATCCAGAACGCAGATTTCGCTATGAAATAGCCTTTTATTTAAGTCTAGTAAAATGGTAAAATTAATACTAAAAATAGGCATAGAGAAGATATGAAAATCTTAACACACACTTTACTAATCTAGTGCACAAACTTAACTTGAGACTAGCACAGTATAAATATCTGGAATAACATTACCATATATAACAGTATGAAGAAATAATAAACAAGTTAAGGCTCATAAGTCACTGACTTAGTTTAGGAAAGACATAATTAAATTTTAACAATATTTTACTTTTAATTCAGTATGAGGAATTATAAATCATACATTAGACTAAACAGTTTAAACTGAACTATTTGAAATAGAAGGCCTTGAATCGCTATTATTTCAGGGTGCTAAATTACAATTTTACGTTACGATTTTATTTATTCTATTTTACAAATTTAAAATTAGAGTGAAATTAATGATTTTTGATGCATAAATAACAATTAGAGAATTGTCAAATTGGAAAAATTTGAGTTATTTTAAGAAATGTTCGCCAGCCTCGTTCCCGGCACCGAAAATGTCCGAACTAGGTTTCAACCAAAAAATGTTTGAACAAAAAAAAACAAATCTGAATTTAGATTTCTGAAAGTTTCAATATAAAATGTTTAGGCTTTTTATTGATATTCAAAAGTTTTAAAAAAATAGATTTCCTAAACTCTGCTGAGAAAATTAGATGATTTTTATTTTGGAAAATTAGTTTAATAGAATATTTAAAATATTAGGAAAGTTTTAAAAATAATAAATAACAATTGAAAATGTATTGATTTGGAGAATAATCAAGAAAGTTGAAATTATTTCGAAATTTCCAAACGATTCAAGATAAATTTGTAACATGAAAAGATATCAAAACATTTAAGGCACCAAGTAGGTTTTGAGGATGTCGAACACTACATTTATAGGCTTTTTAACAATAATACACACGTCAGCGTATAGGGATGCAAAAAAGCTCTAAATTGAAGCAAACATATTAACTAAGTGGCTAGTAAAAACCTTTAAATTAGCAGAAAAACAAACTTTTGTGTAAAAAGGCTATATCTTTTAATTAATAAGTAACAAAAGTGGAAAAAGGCAAATCGTTGTTATATCATTGTTAAATTAAAATCTTGTACATTAAAATTTATTGTTTCTATTTAGCAAATTTACTATGTGAATGAAGTTATTGATTTTTGATGCAGAAATAACATATGGACAGTAATCAAATTGGAAAGAAATTTGAGTTAGTTTTAAAATTGTTTACCAGCCTCGAGCCAAGGCACAGAGTAGGACTTGAGGATGTTGAACACGAAATTTATAAGCTTTTTAAACATTTTGAAAGGTTTTAAATTAATAAAACATTTCAATAAAAATTCCTAGGAAAGCTAACATTAACTGAGGAGAAGTTGCCCTAATAGAATCATAACAAAGATTAAATCTAGTCTAACACGGGAAACCTAAAATAATTATCACGTCCATGGTTAGAGATGCAAAAAGCTCGAAATTAGAGCAAACTTAATAACTAAATGCCTAGTAAAAACCTTAAATTAACAAAGACAATCTTTGGATAGAGAAGGGTATTACTTTTAATTAATAAATAACTAAAATTTTGGTGCATAAATAACAGTTGGACAAAAATCAAATTGGAAAAAATTCAAGTTAGTTTAAAACGTTTATCAGCCTCGAGCTCGTCTTTGAAGAGATCCAGACCTGATTGCGAACTGGAAAAGATACCAAAAGAACAATTTAAATTAAAAGTAAGTAAAATGTTGAAGCTTTTTATTGCTATTCAAAGATTCTGAGAAAATGAACAAATTACCTTAACTTTTCCTGGGAAAATTAAAATGAATTTTATTTTAAAAATGATTTTAAGAGAGTATTTAAAAGATTTTGAAAATTTTGAATATTAAATATCGATTGAACAATTATTGGGTTGGAAAATAATCAAGTAAAATAAGATTATTTAGAAATTCTGAAAGGATTCCATAATAATTTGAGACTTGAAAAGATTTCAGAACATTCAAGGCACCAGGTAGGTTTTGAAGGTGTCAAACACAAACTTTAAAAGCTTTTTAAACATTTTGAAAGTTTTTGAAAGAAAAAGCGATTTGTATCAAAATTTCTGGGAAACGAACAGTATTTTGGATAAATTTACCTAGTGGAATCACAACCAAAACATGTTGAATAATTAAATCTAGTCTAACGCCGAGAACCTAAAGTGATGTACACGTCCAAGGTTAGAGGTGCACAAAAGCTCCGAAGTAAAGCAAACTTATTAACTAAGTGACCAGTAAAAGCCTAAAAATAGCAAAAAAGAATAATCTTTGAATAAAAAAATTATATCTTATAATTAATAGAGAACATCAGAAATGTAAGGAGCTAGGCTGGCAGCAGACTTAAAGGAAAGTAACTCCGCTATTGGTAAACAAATTTAAACATAGCCCCCAGGATGAGAACAACCCAATTCATTAAGGGCTGCTGCAGCCTCCAAGAAACCACAGTCGTTCCAAGAGCGAAACTTCATGACCTCGAACTTATAAAGAAATATTCTGCAGAGCCGAGAAGAGGACATGTGACCGCCCCACAATTTGCACCACGTGCAGGAATGAGTTTGTTAGGGCATTCCTCCTTCCGATGAAACTCTGCGCAAAACTCGCACGTCGGCCCAGGGGCCCGTCATTGATCGGTGCCGTGACGAAACCGTTGGCAAGTAAAGCATCTCTTGGGGGGAGGGATTAAAGGGGTTTCACTATAACCGAAGCTAGAAAGATAGATGATACGGGCGACCCTGGAGCAAGCAAATAAAAATTCCACTCTTTCGTCACAAGTGCCATCCATTCTAGTTCTGCGTCTGATAGACAGAATAATACCCCTAACTTATTCAGTAGTCCTATTTAGTATATCAACAGCGGAATACCGTTTACAGACGCCTTATTGAAAATAAGAGAAGGGGGAATAGAGACTGAGTAACCCTGAGCCTTTAGCTCTTGAGAAACGACTAAGGTGTTGGCGTCCTCTCTATTCTCATCATTAAACCATCTAAAATGGTGGTGACTTGATGCTTTCGCTCGCCTAGTACAAACCACGCGCAGATTGGTTGCGCCATGGGCAAACTTGGCGTTTCTGTGCACCGCTAGCCGTACCGATTCACGCCTGAAGAGAAGTTTTCCCATAGGATTTTGCGCGCTTTCATACTGCGCTGTTACCACCATGTTTGATATTAGTAGTTACGGGAGTTTTGAAGGCGGGAATCCCATCCGCAATACACCCACGATGTGCAATAATCAAATATTGCACCCTCAACTACCTATCAACAGGTCAACACAGTCAGTCTATACTCCGTCTTCCTTTCATAAAAACGGCTCCAGGTTTCCAGGCGTATTTTAGATACGCATTTGTATTGAAAACTCCTTCCGCGTAGCTCATCGAAATGCCATCTAACATAAAAATGATATCAGAAGAATAAATAAGAGAAAAGAATCCTTAACCCGCCTTGAAAGAATTTGACCTTTCTATTTTGAATAAATTTGGTCGGAGAATGAAAGGATTGACAGGGAATCAAATGATGAAGAGAAATTCGAAGATGTGCCTACTGAAGACTGCAAAATATGTTTTTTTTTTGCGCCTCAGTTATTGTAAATGTATGAATAAACAAAGTTCCATTGAGTCAATCTTTCCTTTCTTCTATTTTTTCAACTACAACAATACCCATCATTAAAAAATATTAGATTATTTATTATTAAAATAAAATATTGTTTCTATTAAAGCTCAGAATCCCACCATTAATTTGTATTAAGTTTGATTTAGTTCTGTTGCGTATTTAAAAAACAGCATCACAGAGTGAGAAAAAAATATTTTTTCACAATCTTCCTTTCAGAAACTGAAGTTTACAAAAATGGCGAAATTTTTTCGAAATTTGACAATCACTATTCGATTGTGCATAAAATTTTGCATGAGAAGGCATATCCACTTTTCAAATTATCTATAATTTTCATGGTGATAATGAGCTTCAAAAACGGAAAATCCCGATTAGCACCAGTGTGCCCGTAGAGAGCGCGTGAAAGATGGGTGCCTTCCACGGGCTAATGTTAATAAAGGATCACCAACATCAAGCTAGGTTCTTTTATTTGGTAGGTCAGAAAACATCTAATTTATTATTTTATATTATAGGTAAAATAAAATATTATTCCTTTCTCAGTAATTTAGGAATTTTAAATTCTAACTAAATTTTATTTTTAAATCTAAATTTGGAAATAAAATTTGAACCATACGTTTGAAGAAAATACCAAATAAATCAGAAATAAACATTGGAGCACTTAGAAAGACTCAAAGATGGAATCTGCATACTCAATCTCAATTACAATCAATATTTAATATTTTAAATTAGTTATCTCTTTATTTCAATCATAAACCATACTAAATGCATACGAGATATTTTCGTTAAGACGTAGTTTAGAGTCAAACCGAGAGTGAATTTCGTAATCGAAAAGGGAAGAAAGGCATAATGAATCCTTTGTGAGTAGCGGAATGGACATAACAGATTACTTCTAGGGTCAGTTATCAAAAATAAAGATGGGAATTCTTGTGGAAACCTATCCTAATTACGAATAGGAAAAGCTGTCGAAGAATTTCTTGAAGGGGGTGCGGACACCATGAGTGGAAGCAAACTATCGTCTGTGAGTTATTTACATGAATATCCAATTACTTGCGCAATGGCACTGCACATTGTGCCAATGAATGTAGATGAGTACTTGGGTACATCCGTGCGAAGTACATCTAACCCTTAAGACAGCAGCTGAATCATCAAGGAACATGTCCAGTCTGCAAGTATATTTGGAATTGTCTGAAATTAAAAAAAAAAAATTAATTTAGTAAATTAATAATTACAATAAATCACACTTTTTGGAGAAAGTTTGGTCGACTGTGTGAATGCAATCATAAGTCAAAGGGACGATTTGATGAACTCCTGGACGAGGAGGAACATAACCCGTTGTAAGGATTGAACTGTGAATCGATGTTTCGTCTTTTATTTTTATTGGGATGCGAGCGTGAATCGATATTTTGTCCTATTATTTCATCAGGATTGAACTTTTAATCGATATCGATTAAATATATATATATATATATCGAATTCCTTATAAAAATAATAAGTATTGTAAATTTGAAACGTATATAATATTTTTACATCAAATTGGAGGCTGTGACTTTTAAAAGAAAATCATTTTTGTAAATAATAAAGGACCCCGCACAAAAAAGGCTAGTCAGAATTGACTCAAGTCCTTTTGGGAAATTTCTTCCAGTTTCATAAACTACCAAATAAATTAGTTTCAGCAATATCCACCGAAAGACGTTTACTCATATATTTCGTTCGGGGTCCTTTATAATATCAAAAATCTGTTACAATTCAGAATTATTTTAATAAAGTAAAGTAGAGGAAACTCTCTTAATATGAATTCAAATGTACCTCCGATTAAGTTTTAGATTATTAACACTAGAAAGACCGAATTTTTTGAGGTACACATAAAGTATCGTGGTAATTATATTAGCCGCTATAAAATGAAACCACCGCGTTACATTTCTCTCCAGAAAGGACTAAAATTCACGAAAACGATTCGGTTTGGGTCCAATAGTTAAGGAATAGCAAGAACGAGAAGGAACAGTGGGTCACAATGACCCACTTCGGTAGATCTCGGGTTAAACCACATAAATCATAAAAGAATTATGTATTTCAGCCTAAACAATCCTTAACGAATTTTTATCTATAAGTTTGGTTCCCGATTGACGTGGTCGGTGTATCTTAAAAATTTTTGAATTCTGAACATCACAATTAAAAATAAACAAAATGAAGTTAGATTCACATTTGAAATTTCTTCGAAGGAATTTAAGTTTTTCTCTCGATCACTGTTCAACTGCAACATTTGGATTTGATCATGAAGAGCACATCTGCTAAACATGTAATAATAATTATCAGTTTATTTAATGAGAATTAATTTGTATGAATATAAAAATCTTTTGATTTTTCTGGCAACCTCAGTCTTACAATCATAGGAATGCAAGAAAAACGTGTGCTTCTAAAATACTGCACGCTATTGAACTTCTATTTAACATTTTTATAATTTTGACTTAATTTATTATTATGAATGGTCAAACGAGCACCTAGGCTTTAATTATACTGAGAAACTACTAAATATATATGAGTCATTCTTTCTCAACGAATGACCCCTTACAAGTCAAAATTGGATTGGTCCAATAAAGGTCTATAGGTGGCCAATCGAAAGATCTTGATATCTACTTTCAAAATCCGAGAGGCGTTTTTATCGAAACATCATGGCCGATCAAATATGGCCGCCAAAACCACGTGACTTTCACTTTATTCTTACTAAATTGATTATAAATCAAGCATCATCAACCCTATTGAGGTCTGCAATGTTCTAAATAGAATGTCTTGAACTCTACTTTCAAAGCACATATAGCACAAATGTTTTCGTTCCGGGTAAAATCCAACGTGGCGGCCAAAACCACGTGGCAAGCGGTGACTTCTGAAAAATTAATAGATTTTCACCAAATTTGGTACCCGGGGGTTTAGGGGTCGCTGGTTACGAATCTAGGGTCAGATTTACAAAATTCAAGATGACGGGTCCAATATGGCAAACCAATTTTTTTTAATCAAGCGATTTCCACCAAATTTGGTATACAAGGGTTTTTGGGGTTGCTTATTATAAATGCGAGCTTGAATTGGCAATTCAAGATGGCGGATGCAAGATAGCGAACTTAATTTACAAAAATTAACCGCCATCTTGAATTTGCCACGTTGAATATCAAATCCAAACTCTTATTCGTAGTCAGCAACCCCGAAAACCCTTGTATACCAAATTTGGTGGAAATCACTTGATTTTTAAAAAATTTGTCTGCCATATTCGAGCCGCCATCTTGAATTTTGTAAATCTGACCCTAGATTCGTAATCAGCGAGCCCAAAAACCCCGGGTACCAAATTTGGTGAAAATCGATTGATTTTTCAAAATTCACCACTTGCGACGTGGTTTTGGCCGCCATATTGGATTTTACCCAGAACGAAAAAATTGGTACTATATGGGCTTTGAAAGTAGAGTTGAAGACTTTCTATTTGAAACATTGCAGACCTCAATTGGGTGTATGATGCTTGTTTTATAATCAATTTAGTAACAAAAAAGTGCAGGTCACGTGGTTTTGGCGGCCATATTTGATCGGCCATGATGTTTCGATAAAAACGCCCCTGGGATTTTGAAAGTAGACATAAAGATCTTTCGACTGACCACCTACAGACCTTTATTGGACCAACGAATTTTGACTTGTAAGGGGTCATTCGTTAAGAAAGAATGACTCATATATATTTAGTAGTTTCTCCGTATAATTAAAGCCTAGGTGCTCGTTTGATCATTCATAATAATAAATTAAGTCAAAATTATAAATATGTTGCAGTTGAGCAGTGATCGGGAGAAAAACTTAAATTCTTTAGAAGAAATTTGAAATGTGAATCTAACTTTATTTTGTTTATTTTTAATTGTGATGTTCAGAATTCAAGAATTTTTAAGATACACCCACCACGCCAATCGCGAGAATACAGAAGAGGGAGAGATGGATGAGGGAGAATCAAAAGTTTCTCGCTGACCCATCTCGCCTCTTCAGTGATCACCCTGTTTTTGTCAAAAAACCACCCAAGCCCAACGAAGTAGAGACTGTTTTGAGAGAGGTATACAAGATCCCGAAAGCACTAAAGTTGAAAGAAGATACTGAAAATATCATCCGCTTCAAGGAGTTTTGCGACAACCTCATAAGATCTGAGGAGGAATGTCCATCAATCACTGCCAAAGAGGTGAAAAAAGCACTTAGAGGCACGAAGAAATTTTCCGTTGCTGGACCAGATTGTATCAGGAACTTCTGGTGGAAGAAGTTTATTTCAATACGCCAACATTTGGCCCGCATATTCACCTCATATTTAAAGTCGGAGACGCTCATTCCGCAGTCGCTGATGTTAGGACGCACTATACTCCTACCGAAAAAAGGCAACTTGTCCAACCCAGAGAATTACAGGCCAATAACTTGTTTGCATCGTTGATAATTCAACTATTTGGTTCAAAGTTGATGTATTTTGTTGAAAAATTTTTGTTTTTGAAAATTGATCTTCTTGGTTGAAAATTCAACTATTTAGTTAAAAATTTATTTATTTTGTTGAAAATTCGTCTTTTTTATAGAAAATCAATCTTGATGGTTGAAAATTCAACTATTTCGTTCAAAGTTCATGTATTTTGTTGAGAATTTTGATTTTTGTAGAAAGCTTGTCTTTTTAGCTAAAAAATTCAACATTTTGGTTGAAATTCTTTTCTTTACTGACGTAAAAATCTTTCTTGATTGAAAAGTCAACTATTTAGTCAACAATTTATTTATTTTGTTGAAAATTTGTCTTTTTCCGTAGAAAATCACTCTTCATCGTTGATAATTCAACTATTTGGTTCAAAGTTGATGTATTTTGTTGAAAAATTTTTGTTTTTGAAAATTGATCTTTTTGGTTGAAAATTCAACTATTTAGTTGAAACTTTAACTGTTTTGTAGAAAGCTTGTCTTTTTACTGAAAAATTCAACATTTTGGTTGACATTTTTTCCTATTGACGTAAAAATCTTTCATGATTAAAAAATCTACTATATAGTTGAAAATTGATTTCTTTTGTTGAAAATTCGTCTTTTTTATAGAAAATCGATCTTCATCGTTGAAAATTCAACTATTTCGTTCAATGTTGATGTATTTTGCTGAGAATTTTTCTTGTAGAAAGTTTGTCTTTTCAGCTGGAAAATTCAACATTTTGGTTGACATTTTTTCCTTACTAACGTAAAAATCTTTCTTGATTGAAAAATCAACTATTCAGTTAAAAATGTATTTCTTTTGTTGAAAATTCAACTATTTCGTTCAAAGTTGATGTTTTTTGTTGAGAAATTTTGTGTGTGGAGAATTGATAATTTTGTTTGATAGTTGGTCTTTTTGGTTAAAAATTCAACTATTAAGTTAAAACTTAAAGTGTTTTGTAGAAAGCTTGCTGTCTTTTTAGCTGGAAAATGGAACATCTTGGATTACATTTTTTTTCTCATTGACGTAAAAATCTTTCTTGGTTCAAAATTCAATTTTTTTACATTTTTGTTTATTTGCAGATTTATTCCTTTTGGTAGAAAGTTTCTCTTTTTGATTAAAAACGCAACTGTTTGGTTACGAATAAATATTTTTCTGTTAAGATTTCAACTATTTAATTGAAAATTCGTATTTTCAGTTCAATTTAACTGTTTTTTATTAAAAATTAAAATATTTCCTTGCCTAAAATATCAACTATTACAATATTTGCTGAGAATGTATCTTTTCCTGATTGAGTTTCAACTACTTGGTTGAAAGCTGAACTACTTTGTTAATTTGTAAGAAAAAGTGAGATATTATAAAATCGACTTGCGTAATTTTTGGATAGCCCCTATAGACATTCACAAAAAAAAAATGTAGTCGTCAAAAATTACGTAATTTATGCACGACTCCTATGGTATTTTTAAATGTATTAAATTTATCGTTGTTTTTAATTAAATTTTTATAACATTTTAATTAGTTGCAAATATCTTGTTTTTGCTGGATAAAATAGAAACAGTAGAATAAATTGAGGTATCGATATCGCTGGCCTCAGTGCCCCTTTGTATCATGGGTCGGCCGCCCCATTGGATTAGAAGACCCCATAGAGGGAAAAATGTAATATAAAAGGCTTATGGGCTAAGCTGTTAATATGTTGTACGACGAGACGACCCAGAAACTATGTATATATTACTATAATGTTCAAACATATGTTCTTATAATCTTACACCAACGCGCTTACGACGAAAAAGGGTCTTGCGGTTAACTTATTGACCCTAAACATCTTTTAATTTTGAACTTGATTCTCCCAGACTTTAATCTATTATTTAATGTATTATAACTTCAATTAAAAAAGTGGGATAATAGATGTTATGAAATAAAGAGTTGTAGTAATGAACTGTGCAACTGATAATTGTACAGTTACAGGAACTTAAAATTGGAACAGGCTTAGCTGCGGATCGCTATAAAAGGTGCAATTTTTATTTAAAAAAAAGCATTTTTAAAATCGAATTCACCATATAAAAACAAAACAAAAGTCCACTTTTAACCTTAAGTTGTTCTCAATTAAAGCTAGAAAAGTTTGATTAGAAATAGTTATCCAGTTTCTGAGGCATAGAATGTGGAAGATGGAGATTTCAAAATTACACGAACTTAAAATTGGAACAGGCTTAGCTGCGGATTACTATCAAAACTGCAATTTGCAGTTTGCAAGAAAAAATAAAAACATTTTCTAAAGTCAAATTTACAATATGAAGACAAAAAAAAAGTCCACGACTGACCTGAAGTTTTTATGAATTAAAGCCAACAAATTTAGATAAGAAAAAGATATCCAGCAAAAGGAGAGAAACTTAAAATTGTACCAGGCTTAGCTGCGGATCGCTCTAAAAAGTGTAATTTTTGGTTTAAGCAAAATAAAAACATTTTGTATGATTGAACTCACCATATAAAAACAAAACAAAACTCCACTTCTAACCTGAAGTTTTTCTGAATTGAAGCCAAAAAAGTTTTATTAGAAAAATTTATCAAGTTTCTGAGGTATAGAGTGTGGAAGTAGACGATTGCAAAGTTACAGGAACTTAAAATTGGATTGCTATAAAAAATGCAATTTTCAGTTAGAAAAAAAAACATTTTGTAAAATCGAACTAACCATATAAAAACAAAAGAAAAGTCCTTTCTGACCTTAAGTTTTTCTCAATTAAAGCTAGAAAAGTTTGATTAGAAAAAGGTATCCAGTTTCTGAGGCATAGAATGTGGAAGATGAAAATTGCAAAATTAAAGGAACTTACAATTGGAACTGGCTTAGCTGCGGATTGCTATTGAAAATCCAACTTTCAGTTTAAAAAAAAATTAAAACATTTTGTGAAATCGAATTTTCCAAATGAAGACAAAACAAAAGTCCACGACTGACCCCAAGATTTTATAAATTAAAGTAAAAATATTTGGATAAGATAAAGTTATCCAGCAAAATGAGAGAAACTTAAAATTTTACCAGGCTTAGCTGCAGATCCCTATGAAAATGCAATTTTCAGTTTGAAAAAAAAAAACACATTTTGTACCTTCAAATGCACCATATAAAGACAAAACAAAAGTCCACTTCTGACCTAAAGTTTTTCTGAATTAAAGCCAATAAAAGTTTGATCAGAAAAATGTATCTAATTTCGAGGATTAGAATGTGGAAGTGAACAATTGCATAGTCACAGGAACTTGAAATTGAAACCGGCTTAGCTGCGGATTGCTATTAAAAGTGCAATTTTCAGTTCGAAAAAAAATTGAAACATTTTGTAAAATCGAATTTACCATATGAAGACAAAACAAAAGTCCACTTCTGACCTGAAGTTTTTATCAATTAGAGCCAAAAAACTCAGATAAAGAAAAGTTATTCAACAAAATGAGAAGAACCTAAATTAGGATAGGCTTAGCTGTGGATCGCTATAGAAAGTTCAAATTTCAGTTAAAAAAAAAGCATTTCGTGAAATCGAATTCACCATATAAAAACAAAACAAAAGTCCACTTATAACCTGAAATTTGTCTGAATTAAAGCCAAAAAAGTTTGATTAGAAAAAGTTATCCAGTTCCGAGGATTAAAATGTGGAAGTTGACAATTGCAAAGTTACAGTAACTTAAAATTGGAACCGGCTTAGCTGCGGATTGTAATAAAAGTGCAATTTTCGGTTAGAAAGAAATAAATGCATTTTGTAAAATCGAATTTAGCATATGAAGACAAAACGAAAGTCCACGACTGACCTGAAGTTTTAATGAAATGAAGCCAAAAAATGTATACAAGAAAAAGTTATCCAGCAAAATGAGAGAAACTTAAAAGTGGAACAGGCTTTGCTGTGGATCGCTATAAAAAGTGCAAGTTTCAGTTAAACAAAAAAAAAGCATTTTGTAAAATCGAATTCACCATACAAAGACGAAACAAATGTCCACTTCTGAACTGAATTTTTTTTTTAATCATAAACAAGAAAGTTTGATTAGAAAAAGTTATCCACTTCCGAGAAATAGAATGTGGAAGTTCACAATTGCAAAGTTACAGGAACTTAGAATTGTAACAGGCTTAGCTGCGGATCACTATAAAAAGTGCAATTTTTGCAAAGAATGTGGAAGTCGACAACTGCAAAATTACAGTAACTTAAAATTGGAACAGGCTTACCTGCGGATTGCTATTAAAAGTGCAATTTTCAGTTTGAAAGAAATAAAAACATTTTGTAAAATCGAATTTACCATATGAAGACAAAACAAAAGTCCACTTCTAGCCTGAAGTTTTTCTGACTTAAAGCCAGAAAAGTTTGATCACAAAAAGTTTTCCAGTTCCGAGGCATAGAATGTGAAAGTTGACAATTGCAAAATTGCAGGAACTTAAATTTGGAACAGGCTTATCTGCGGATTGCGGTTGAAAGTGCAATTTTCAATTTGAAAAAATGCATTTTGTAAAATCTAATTTACCATATGAAGACAAAACAAAAGTCCTTGACTGACCTGAAGTTTCTATGAATTGAAGCTAAAAAATTTAGATTAGAAAAAGTTATCCAGCAAAATGAGCGAAACTTGAAAATGGAACAGAACAGGCTTAGCTGCGGATCGCTATAAAAATGCTACTGTCAGTTAAGAACAAAAAATGTTGTAAAATCGAATTTACCACATAAAGACAAAACAAAAGTCCACTTCTGACCTGAAGTTTTTCTGAATTAAGAGCAAAAAATTTTGATTGAAAAAGTTATCAAGTTTCTGGAATAGAATGTGGAAGTTGACAACATCAACGTGACAGGAACCTAAAATTGGAATAGGCTCAGCTGCGGATCGCTAAAAAGCGTAATTTCCTATTAAAAAAAAAAATGAAAATTAATTCCGGAGATATTCAGTTGTTTAATGGGAAGAAAATGAGTATTATCAGAAAAACTTAACCAATTTTGTGTAAATCATTCAAGAATTCAGAGGTTAAAATTTGATGAGTTTTAAAAATCGTCTTTGGATAATAAATGAGAATCTAATTTCAAAACAAAACATAATAATAATAATAATAAATATTTTCCCTCGATATATGGGGATGCTGTGTAAGAATAAAGACATTTCGATCCAGAAACATTCTTCTGTTTTGAGAAAATAAAGAAAAAATGAATTTTTAATAAAATAGTTTAATTTTCAACCAAATAGTCGAATTACCAACATAATAATTATAATTTTTACAAAAATAGTTGACTTTTTAGCTAAATAGTTCAATTTTTAAACTACCAAAAAGTTTAATTTTCTACCAAAAAAGAAGAATTTTCAACAAAATACATGAATTTTCAGGCAAATTGTTGAACTTTCAACTGAAAAATACAAATTTTCAACCCAAAATGGAAAATTTAAATTTTAAGCAAAAAAAGTTCTCAACACAAGAGAAAACAAATTTTCAGCAAAATAGTGAAGTTTTTAAAAACAGAGATGAATTTGCAACTGAGGTGACGAATCTTGAACCAAAGAAATTAATTCTTAACAAAGTAGTTCAACTTCTAATCAAAAAAAGATACATTTTTAACCAAAATGACGAATTTTCTATAAAACAGTGGAATTTTCAACTCAAAAATATTAATTGTTAACCAAAAAGTAAGAAGATAAATTTTCTGCAAAAAGAAGTTATTTTCAAAAAATAGAAAACGAATTTTCAACAAAATAGTCTAAATTTCAAACAAAAAAAAAGAATTGTCAACTGAAATGATAATCTTTCCTACCAAAAAGAAGAATTTTCAATAAATAAAGATTTTTCAGTGAAGAAAACAAAAGTTCATCCAAATTTTTCAACTTTCAAGACAAAAGATGAATTTTCTGTAAAACAGTTTAATTGTCAACCCAAAAATATAAATTCTCAATAAAAAAATTAATTTTTAGCTAAGAAAAAGAAAATTGCAAACCTTACTGGTTTGAAATTTTTAACCGAAATTAATATTGATAATAATAAATGAATAAATGATAAAATATTGAGGGTGCAACACATTCAACTTTTTCCCAAAAAAATGTTTATTTCACTCAATTCAGAAAAAAAGTTTATTGCACATTTTGAAAAAATTCTAAGTAAGGCAAAAATTTGGTTTTTGAATTGCTAATTTTTACTTTTGTTGGCGAGTAAAAACTGCACCTGTAGAAAATTCACCATAATTTTTTAACCAATAGGACTTTTTTTGTTGAATTTTCAATTAAAAAAAGAGAATTTTTTTTATGTCAAGGCTCAATTTTTGCCCCTTAGCTTAAGGGATTCGATTAAGGTCTCTGGAAAAAAAGGTTTTTATGATTTGAACAATAAAAATATTATCAGTCATGTTTTAATAGTAGTTTTTTGTAATAGAATTTTTTCTCGCTGTCACTTATTACCAATTATTCATAAATAGTTGAATTTTATTTAATCATTTTAGCCATAAAAAAATTAATTTTTAAAATTGGAAACAATCGAATTGAAGAGAATGTTTTTTTTCCGAAAAATAAGTCATAATTTATCAAAATTTTGCCATTTTTCAAAAATTGAAGAAAAACATTGGTAAAATAAATATTTTTGGTAAGTTTTAATATTTTTTTATCAAAAATAATCTTATTTTATTGAAATGACATCATCAATAACATCATTTTAATTTTAAAAATCTGATTTTTGGCACAATGACTTTAATTTTAACATTTTCACTTCTCCCGGATGTTACATATATTATTAAAAACAAAGCGGGAATAAAAGTGATTTTTTATTATGGAAATTAACAGAAAATTTGAAAGGTTATTCAGCTGTTCATTTACATATTCAATGTTCTACAGCATTTTTCTATTATTTAAATTAAGTTACATTATTTATAAATTGAAAATATTGCAAAAATTACAAAAAATTTCAAAGGTATTATTTGGATTATTAAATCGTGAGCAGATATTATATGAAATCTCATTTTAAAAACTTATTTTGTTTTGAGTACTAGAATAAATTGAAATGTAGTATATACTCGCAAATGCAATATCTGTTTCCTACTTCTTTCCTATTCTTGCTCTTGGTAACATATGAATATTCTATAGAAAAATTTTTCTTTTTCTTTCCATCTCATATATTCTAAATGTTCTTTTGCTTTTGTTAAAAAAAAACGCGGAACTAAATTTTCTTTAAATATTTGAAAACGGAATTCAAGATACCTTTTGCAAACACGCGAGAGACTTTTTTGGAGAACTTTTTCATGCAGATAATTCTAGGATAAGCAATTAGATATTTTCGAAATTTTTCGCAAATTTCAGAATTTTCAACTTTTTAAATTTTTTAATAAATTTAGAAAAAAGACGAAAAATCTTGCCAGCATAAATAAACAAAAGTTGAACTAAAGGCATAGTGAAAAAATAAGTTTTTATTAACAAAAAAGAGTTTAAGTGCAGTGAATTCTGAAGAGCCTCCAGCTTGGAACCTTTTGCTTTTTCATCTGTTTATTTATAACATTTTCACTTTAAATTATGTAAAAAGTTTAAATTTTGACTTAACTTTTTTTCGCGCTTCACTAACTGATTAGGTAAACTTTATAATTCTTCATAATAATGTAGGAATGAAATTTAATCACAAAAATAATAAAAACGTTCATGATAAATTTGGATATCTAATATACAATAAAAGAAATAATAAACTTTGAAAATCGTGAATAATTATCGAATGGATAAATGTAAAAAAGTGAAGAAATTACAGAGAAAGGATTTATTTCACATCACTCAGAATCCCGCGGAATTTTTTTAATCTCGTAAAATTCTTTGAAATTTTGATAATTTCTTCATATTCCTTAAAATTGTTAAAATTCGTAGAAAATCTCATAAATTTGAATTGAATTTATTCCGTGAAGTTTTCTAGAGATTAATTGAAATGCCTTGAAATATCTTGTAATTTTTGGAAATCGTAAAAATGTACTAAAATAAGTAGAGAAAAGTAAAAATCAATTAAACCCCCCCAAATATAAATTAAATTAAAGAAAAAAAGTTCAAATCCCTTGAAAGCCTTGGAGATTCAATAAAAAAATTTATATCTTGTGAAAATTTGTAAAATACCATAAAATCCCTTGAAATATTTTAAGTCTCCAGAAAAACCCTTGACATTTCCCTCTTTTGAATTTAGTTATCTAGAAATCCCTAATAATCTTTGAAAATCCTGAAAAATTCTGTAAAATCCTGAAAAATTCCTGAAATCTCTTGAACTTCTTTCAAAATCTTAAAGCTTTCGAAATTTTGAAAATCCATAGATATCCCTTGAAATAAAGTCAAATTTAATTCATTGAAAAAAATCCTTGAAATTTCTAAAATCCCCTGAAACTTTGCAAATTTCTTTGAAATCTTGGGAAAATTTTGGAAATCGTAAAGACCTATCAAAATCCATAGAAATCTATTGAAATCCTTGGACATTTAATAAAGTCCCTTACATCTTCTGAAATTCCTTAAAAATCCTTAAAATCATTTAAAAAAATTATATTTACTAGAAATCCCTTACAATTTTATTCTCTAGAATTTGTTTATTTAAAAATCTCTTAAATTTTCATTTTTTTAATTCAATTACCTAGAAATCATTAAAAACCTTTTGAAATCGCAAAAAATTCTTTAAAACCCCTTGAAATTTTGGAAATTCCTTAAACTGTTTGAAATAATTAAAAATCAGTAGAAATCCATCGAAAGCCCTTGGATACCTTAAATATTGTAAATTTTTTGGAAATCCCATACAATTCTTTGTCATCCCTTGAAATTTTTTTAACGCTTGGGATTCATTGTAATACCTGAAAATCTCGTAAAATCTTTCGCAATCGTAAAAATCTATTAGAATAAATAGAAATAAGTAGAAATCATTAAAAATTCCTTGAAAATGAACTAAATTAAGTGTAATTATTTAAGTTTTATAAAAAAAGTTCAAATCCCTAGAAATCTTTAAAATCGCTTGAAATCCTTGGAGATTCAATAAAATCCTTTAAATCTTGTGAAATGCCTTGAAATACCTTAAAATCCGTGAAAATTTAATTTTTTCCAATTTCGTTACCTAGAAATCCCGTCAAAAGTTTTTAAAATCCCTTGAAATTTTCGAAATCTTGTGAAATTCTTTTAAAAGCCCTAAGCTCTTAAAAATTTTAAAATCCGCAAATATCCCTTAAAATAAAATTGATTTTTACCCTAAAGTTTCCTAGAAATTAGTTGAAATCATTTGAATCCCCTTGAAAATAAAATAAAATAAATTTATTCCTTGAAAATTTCTAGAATTCCTTGAAATTCCTTGAATTCCTTGAATTCCTTGAACTTTCTGAAATTTGGAAATCGTAAAAATTGATTAATATAAGTAGAAATAATTTGAAATCCCTCGAACATAAATTAAATTTATTTATCAAAATTCTCGAAATTTTATACCAGAAATGAAATAGGAAAATTTTCAACCAAAAAAACAAATAACAAACAAATTTTCAACAAGATAGTTAAATTTTGACCATAGACATGAATTTTCAACTGAAATTATGAATCTTCAAATAAAAAAATGAATTTTTAACAAAGTATTTCATCTTTTGACTGAGAATTCATGTATTTTGTTGCAAATTCGTCTACTTCACTAGAAAATTAATATTGGTTAAAAGTTCGCTTTTTTGGTTGATAAATCAAGTATTTAATTAAAAATTTAGCTGTTTTTTGAAAATTCTACTTTTTTGGTGGAAGTTTTATCTTGCTAGATAAAAATTCATCTTTCTGGTTGAAAATTAAAGTGTTCTCTTTAAAAAAAAAATTTCTATTAAAAATTAATTTTTTGATCTGAAAATTTAACTATTTAATTTCTGGTCAAAAAATTATCTTTTTTAGCTGAAAATTCAACTATTTGGTTAAAAATTCAGTTTTTTGATTGAGTATTCAACTAATTGGTTAAAAATGTTTTGTTTTTTTTTTGTTGAAGATTCAATATTTTAATTCAAAAATTCATTTCTCTGATTGAAAATTTAGCTACTTTGTTGAAAATTCGGTTCTTCTTGGTTGGAGAATAATTTTTTAACTAAAAATTTAACTGTTACATTTTGAGTGAAAATTTGCTTTTCTTAGTTGAAAATTCATGCATTTTGTCGAAATTTCGGATTTTTTAGTAGCAACTTAAGGTTTATGCTTGAAAATTCATGTTTTTGGTTAAAACTAAACTATTTTGTTAAAAATTCTACTATTCGGTCAAAAATGTATGTATTTTGTCATAAATTTATCTTTTTTGTTAGAAATTAATCTCCCTGCTTGCAAATTTATCTATTTGGTTAGAAATTCAACTATTTGGTTGAAAATTATTTTTTTTTTTTCAATGAAGATTTATTATTTTAGTTGAAAGTTCATCTCTTTGCTTCAGAATTAAACGCTTTTCTTAAAAATTAATTTTTTGATCTGAAAGTTTAACTATTACATTCCTAGTTGGAAATGCATCTTTCTTAGTTTAAAATTCAACTATTTGCTAAATAATTTAGTTTTCTGGTTAAGAATTTAAGTATTTAGTTGAAAATTTATTTTTTGGTTGAAGATTCAACATTTTGGTGCAAAAAGCCACTTCTTTGGTTCAAAATTTAGCTATTTTGTTGAGAATTCGTTTTTTTTTGCTGGAGATTAATTATTTGAACTGAACATTCAACTATTCCATTTTTAGTTGAAAATGTATCTGTTTTATTTAGGAATTCAACTGCTTTTTTAAAAGTTGAACTAATCTATTAAAAATTCATTTCTATTGTTGAAGATTCTTGATTTTAGTGGAAAATGGTTTGCTAAAAAATGTCATTATTTTGTTGGAATTTTGTTTCTTTTCAGGTTAAAAATGCATTTTTTAACTAAAAAATGTAACTATCTAATTTTTAGTGAAAATTTGCTTTTTCTAGTTGAAAATTCATGTATTTTGTCGAATTTTCGTATATTTTTCAATGAAAATTAAGATTCTGGCTTGAAATATTATATTTTTGGTTAAAAACTAAACTATTTTCTTAAAAATTCTACTTATCGGTCGAAAATGTATGTATTTCTTATAAATTCATCTTTTTTGTTATAAATTAATCTTCTTGCTTGAAAATTCATCTTTTTCGTTGAAAATTTAACTATTTGGTTTAAACATTCATTTTTCTTGATGAAGGATCATCATTCTAATTGTAAGTTGATCCCTCGGCTTTAAAATTGAACTATTTTGTTGAAAATTAATTTTTATCAATTAAAAAAAAATTTTATATGCAAATTCAACTATTACATTTCTGGTTGAAAATTTATTGTTTTCAGTCGAAAATTCAACTATTTAGTTCAATATTTGTTTTTCTGTTTGAAAATTTAACTATTCGGTTAAAAATTTATTTGTTGTTAAAGTTTGAACATTTTAATTCAAGAATTTATTTCTTTGTTTGAAAATTTATCTATTTTGTTAAGAATTCGCTTCTTTTGTTAAAGAATAATTATTGAAACTGCACTTTCAATGATTCTTTTTCTTGTTGATAATTGATCTTCAATAGTGGAAAGCTCAACTACTTGGTTAAAAATTTAACTATTTGGTGACATTTTTTTTTTGCTTGGTTAAAGATTCAACATTTTACTTTAAACAGTCATTTCTTTGTTGTGAAAATTTAACTGTTTTGTTGAAAATTCGCTTTTTTATTGAAGAATAATGATTGAAACTAAACATTTAAATATTCTATTCTTAGTTTCTTCTTAGGTTAAAAATTAATTTTTCAACTGAAAATATAACTATTCAATTTTTAGTGAACATTTGCTTTCCTTAGTTGAAAATTCATTTGTTTTTTATTTTTTAGTGGCAAATTAAGATTCTTGCTTGAAAATTTATCTTTTTGGTTGAAAATTTAACTATTTGGTTTAAACATTGTTTTTTTGCGATTTGTCATTTTGGTTGAAAGTCCATCCCTTTCCTTAAGAATTAAACTGTTTTCTCAAAAATTAATTTTGTCCTTTTGAAAATTAATTTTTTCATCTGAAAATTTAACTATTACATTTCTGGTTGAAAATGGATCTTTTTTAGTTGAAAATTCAAGTATTTGCTTGATTCAGTTTTTCTGGATAAAATTTCACTATTTAGTTAAAAATTTATTTTTTGGTTGAAGATTCAACATTTCAGTTCAAAAATACATTTGAATAAAAATTTAGCTATTAGGTTGAAAATTCGTCATTTTTTTAGTAGGAGATTAATTATTTGAACTAAACATTTAACTATTATATTTTTAGTTAAGAATGTATCTTTATTAGTTAGGAATTCAACTGCTTGATTAAAAGTTGAACTACTCTGTTAAAAATTAATTTCTATTGTTGAAGATTCTTGATTTTAGTTGAAAATGACACTATTTGTTGAAATTTCGTTTCCTTTAAGGTTAAAAATTAGTTTCTTAACTGAAAATTTAACTATTTAATTTTTAGTTAAAATTGGCTTTTCTTAGTTAAAAATTCATATATTTTGTCGAAATTTCGTGTTTTTTTGGTAGAAAATTAAGAGTCTGACTTGAAAATTCATCTTTTTAGTTGAAAACTAAACTGTTTTGTTAGAAATTATACTGTTCGATCTAAAATTTATGTATATTTTATAAATTCATCTTTTTTGTTTGAAATTAATCTTCTTGCTTGAAAATTCATCTTTTTAGTTGAAAATTTAACTATTTGGTTTCAAAATTAATTTTTCTGATTGAAGAATCACCATTTCAGTTGAGAGATCATCGTTTTACTTTAAAATTGAACTATTTTGTTGAAAATTAATTTTTTCATTTCAAAATTATTTTTTTGATCTGCAAATATAACTACTACATTTCTTTGTTTGAAAATTCAACTCTTTTGTTAAGAAGTCGTTTGTTTTTATTGAAGAATAATGATGGAAACTGCACATTCAACTAATTTATTTCTTGTTGATAATTGATCTCTTTCAGTGGAAAGCTCAACTACTTGGTTAAAAATTCTAATATTTGGTTAAAAATGTATTTATTTTTGGGTAAAGATTCAAATTTTTAATTGAAAAATTCATTTCATTGTTTGAAAATTTAACTATTACGTTGAAAATCCGCTTTTTTGTTGAAGGATAATTATGGAAACTACACATTCAACTATTCTATTTCTTGTTGATAATTGATCTTTTTCAGTAGAAAGCTAAACTACTTGGTTGAAAATTTAACTATTTGGTTAAAATTTGTTGTTTGTTTGTTAACGATTCAACATTTTAATTCAAACATTCATTTATTTCTTTGAAAATTAAGCTATTTTGTATGAAGAATAATTGGTTGAAGAGCTTGTTGGAAAGCTTTTTTGTTGAAGAATAATGATTGAAACTGCACATTCAACTATTCTATTTCTCGTTGATAATTGATTTTTTTCTTATTGAAAAGCTCAACCACTCGGTTTAAATTCATCTTTTTTGGTAATTTATGCACAGCCCCTCAGTTAAAAAAAAACTAATTGTGGTTATTTTCAATCGCCGCAAACTAAAATCAGATATCACAAAATAATTTGATCTATTCGACAATATTATTTACATTGTACTGCATCCCAAAGGTGGATAAGAACATTTATAGTATCATCAAGTCCAATAAAAATAGTATTTTAACCAGGCTAATGATATCAATTTGCCCGGTCTCCAAACCCACACTTCTTCGTAGTGACAGTTCTAATAATGGGTTGATTATAACTGCATAAAAATTGATAAATACGTATTTGCCGAGAAGAAACTAAAAAATAAAATGCTGATTGGAATATCTTATTGTGTCTCATATATTAATACTGGATATGTGCCTGCCACTTTATTCAGATCGAGAATTCCTATTTAATTTTGGAATGGCATAACTTATTGCTCAAACGGTACCCGGTACGGGGATGTCAGCTTCCAGAAAGAATTTCAACTAGGAAGACGAATATCGGTGCTGACAGGTCGGTGCCAAGTAAATTTCATATCTCAATTAGTTTTTAGACACGTGCCGCCACGTGACCTATTGCACGCCAACCCCTGTCCATGGGCGTAATTCAAACGCAAATACGGCAACAAAGTAAGTATTGCTCTATTGGGGCTGCCGATACACAACACAGTGCAGTGTGCCATTCATTTTTACATTATTACAACAGACTTGTTTATTTTTCAAATGTATAGAATTCCTGAAAGTAAAACAAGAATGCACCGATGAAATTTGGACAATAACCACAAAATGTTCCTATTGTAATTCCTAAAAACGAACAAAAAGCGACGAAAATACGACTCTATCTCCTCGATACCTGAGAAACCCGCAAAAGCTTAAAATTTTTAATTTAAATTTATCACAATGAATCATCGTGAAAGCATTAAATCTATTATTAAAGAACTCCACGGGGAGAGTTTTCTCACTGAAACTAACACTTTTAGTACGCTCAGGTCTTCTCAAGCTAAGCTACTAACATCTTTAGCTTTCTTAAAACGGTGTAGGGACAATAACATCGTCCCAATTAAAAACATACATAAATTTTCGCCCAAAAAAAGAAATTTCAAAAAAATACTTGAATTTTCAACTGAGAAAGAAAAATTTTCATCAAAAATATTCTTGCTTAAAAATGCTCTTTTGTTAAAAATTCATCTTTTTTGGTTGAATTTAACTGCTTTTTATTTAAAATTAAAATCTTTTTTCGTGAAATATTAACTATTACATGTTTCATTGAGAATTCATTCTTTTAAATCAAAACATTAATTTTTTTCGTTGAAGATTTAACAATTTAGTATAAAATTAGACTATTGGGTTGAAAATTAACTTTTTTCTTGCAAATTCATATTTTTGATAAGAAATTAAACTATTTATTTAAAAATATAAATATTTTATTGGAAATTCTTTTTTTTTCTTTGTTGAAAATTATTTGTTTATCGGAAAATGTAGCTATTCTATTTTAGGTTTAAAATTTTTCCTTTTTCAGATGAAAATTCAACTACTTTATAAAGAATTGATGTTGTTTGTAGAAAATTATTTTTTTTTTTTACTGAAAATGTATTCCATTTTTGATTCAAAATTCATCTTGTTTCTTGAAAATTGATCTATATGGCTTGAAAACTGCAAAAATTTGTAAAAAATTAAACTATTTGGCTGAAAATTAACTTTTTTACTTGAAAATTAATATTTTTGGTTGAAAACTAAACTATTTACTTGAAAATTTAACTATTTCGTCGGAAATTGCATGCAGTTTTTTGAAAATTTATTTATTTGGTTGAAAGTTCATGTATTTTGTTGAAAGTTTATCTTTTGGTTGAAAATTAATCTTCCTAGTTAAAAATGCATCTTTGTAGGTTAAAAATTTAGCTATTTTGTAAAAAGTTCAACTGTTTTGTTGAAAGTTTAATTATTTTATTGAAAATTCCACTATTTTGTGGAAGGCATCTTTTCTGGTCGAAAATTCACCTAACTTCTAAAAAATTCGTCTTTTTGGCTTGAAAATTCCACTATTTAGTTGAAAATTAATTACTTTCGAAATAGAAACATTAAAAGTGGAACAACTTAAACAATAAGTCGTCCAAAACAGAGATATTAAATAATCCCTCCCGGTTTGAAAGGATTATTTTTTTAAATTAAAAATTAAAAATTGTTAAACTGATACTGCTCTCAGGAACATTCGGAATCGGATTACTCGTGAGAAAAGATTAACAGTAATTTATATAATTATACATTAAACACATTAGATAGAATTATAAATTGTTCTTCTGAGTGGCACGGATATCAAAGCAGGGTTCAATATATTAAGGTCGTGCTGCGTTAATTTGTCACCTGCGGCTACATAATAATAACTTCTTGTTCATAATTACACCCATTATAAATTCGTCAATGGTGGCTAAGTCAAAATTTAAGTACAGAAATTTAAAATTGAGTTTAGTAAAAAAAAATTTACACCAGACTTCGGCCTTTGAAGCACCGCAAAATTATAATTAAACATTTTTTTTCTCACTTATATGCTATGCATTTTTTTCAACTCTTTTAAAAAGTCCAATTCAGCTACGGAAAATTAAAAGCGCCTGAATCTGTTGTAACTAATTTTACAGGAGAGAAAAAGAAACCTTTTCCAGAGGAATAATTTGCAATAGATTGAGATTTTTTTTGTAGTTGTGTCAAAAAATAGATAGCGCTATGTACGCTTTTTATAATTAATTGGAAATTTGGATGGAGTTAGGACGTGAAAAAAATATTTTTATATTTTTCACATTTATGAACAATTAACTGAGTCTCATAGATATATTTTTTGAAAGGCAATAATAAGGTTGGATTTGGAAAAATAATTGAATACAAATTAAAAAAAAAAACATAACGTTTTATCTTTAATAGTTCAAGAGATAATTCCATTTTCACTGTTTTTTTTAGTGTTTATTTTTAAAGGACTATTTTTTTCAGTACTTGTAACTTGTTGCCCTCATATATATATTTATAATTGTGTTACGATATTGTTTTTTGTATTTTTTTTTACTTTTTATACAGAAATTTCGCCTACGGCCTATTTATAAATAATTTCTAAAGGTGATTCAATATTACTAATAATATATTATTAAACAAATTTTGTTGAAATTTAAAAAAATAAATAATTATAATCTATTCCAGTTCTTTTTATTTCAAAAAAATTAAAAAGAATTCAATGAAAATTATAAGAATTCCAGGTGAATTTTAACGAATTCAGGATGAAATAAAAAAATTCCAAGTATTCCACTGATAATGAAAAAGATTTAAAAGAATTCAGGATAAATTAATAAGAATTTAGGGTGAATTCCAAATGAATTTAAATGAGTTGAAAAAAATCCAAAACCTTCCACTGATTATAGTAAAACTGGAGTAAATTTAGAATAATTCGCGGAAATTCAAGAGAATTTGATAAAATTCCTAAGACTTCAAGGTGAGATTAAAAAACTCCGGAATAAATTTAAAAAAAAAACGAAAAAAAAAAATGCATTGAGTTGAGTAGAATTGAGTGAATTTAGAAGAATTCAAGTGAATTAAAAAAATTCAGGACAAATTAAAAAAAATTCAAGAGAATTCCAAAGAATTCAACAGAATTTGGAAGAATTCAGGATAAATTATTAAAAATTCAGGGTGAATTTCAAATTACTTGAATTTAATTGACATATATACAAAATGTTCCATTGATTGCAGTAAACTTGGAGTGAATTCAGAAGAATTAAAAGTGATTCAGGAAAATTTGATGAAATTTCTAAAAATTCCGTGAGTTTAAAAGACTTCAGGGCGAATTAACAAGAAGCCTAAGAAAAAATCAATTGAATTGAGTAAAATTGAGTAAATTTAGAAAAAAAAATCAGGCGAATTAAAAAAAATGCAGGGAAAATGCAGGGAAAATTCAGGAGAATTCGAAAGAATTTAAAGGAATTGAGGATAAACTAATAAGAATTCAGGGTTTATTCCAAATGAATTCAAATGAATTGAAAAATATTCCATTGATTTCAGTAAAATTAAAGTGAATTTAGAAGAATTAAAGGTGATTCAAGAGAATTTGATACCATTCTTAAAAATTGCAGGTGAATTTAAAAGACTTCGGGGCGAATTAAAAAGATAACTAAAAAAAATCCATTGAGTTGAATAAAATTGAGTGAATTTAGAAAAAATCAAGCGAATTAAAAAAAATGCAGGGAAAATTCAGGAGAATTCAGAAGAATTGAAAAGAATTTAAAGAATTAAGGATAAATTAATAAGAATTCAGGGTGAATTCCAAATGAATTGAAAAATATTCCATTGATTTCAGTAAAGTTAGAGTGAATTTAGAAGAATTAAAGGTGATTCAAGAGAATTTGATACAATTCTTAAAAATTGCGGGTGAATTTAAAAGACTTCAGGGTGAATTAAAAAGAAAACTAAGAAAAAATCCATTGAATTGAATAAAATTGATTCAATTTAGAAGAATGAAAGTGAATTCAAAAAAATTCAGGGTTAATTAAAAAATTTGAAAAGAATTCTAAAGAATTAAGAATAAATTAATAAGAATTCAGGGTGAATTCCAAATAAATTCGAATGAATTGAAAAATATACAAAATATTCCATTGATATCAGTAAAATTAGAGTGAATTTAGAAGAATGCAAGTGAATTCAAAAAAATTCAGGACGAATAAAAAAATTTGAAGAGAATTCCAAAGAATTCAAAAGAATTAAGTATGAATTACTAAGAATTCAGGGTGAATTCCAAATAAATTCAAATGAATTGAAAAATATACAAAATATTCCATTGATTTACAGTAAAATTCGGTTGAATTTAAAAGAATTCAAGGTAATCCAAGAGAATTTGATAAAATTCTTAAAAATTTTAGGTGAATCTAAAATACTTCAGGGCGAATTAAAAAGAAAACTAAGAAAAAATCGATTAAATTGAGTAAAATTACATGAATTTAGAATAATGCAAGTGAATTTAAAAAAATGCAGGGCAAATTAAAAAATTTGAAGAGAATTCCAAGGAATTCAAAAGAATTAAGGATAAATCAATAATAATTCAGGGTGAATTCCAAATAAATTTGAATGAATTGGAAAATATACACAATATTCCATTGATTTCAGTAAAATTGGAATGAATTTCGAAGAATTCAAGGTAATTCAAAAGAATTTGATGAAATTCTTAGAAAATTTCAAGTGAATTTAAAAGACTTCAGGGCGAATTTAAAAAAAACTAAGAAAAAATCTATTGAATTGAGTAGAATTGAGAGAATTTAGAAGAATGCAAGTGAATTCAAAAAAATTCGCGACAAATTAAAAAATTTGAGGAGAATTCCAAAGAATTCAAAAGAATTAAGGATAAATCAATAAGAATTCATTGTGAATTCCAAATGAATTTAAATTAATTGAAAAATATACAAAATATTCGATTGATTTCAGTAAAATTGGAGTGAATTTCAAAGAATTCAAGGTAAACCAAGAAAATTTGATGAAATTCTTAAAAATTTCAGGTGAATTTAAAAGACCTCATGATGAATTAAAAAGAAAACTAAGAAAAAATCGAATGAATTAAGTAGAGTTAAAATTAATTTAGAATAATGCAAGTGATTTCAAAAAAAATGCAGGGCAAATTAAAAAATTTGAAAAAAATTCCAAAGAATTCAAAAGAATTAAGGATAAATTAATAAGAATTCAGGGTGAATTCCAAATGAATTCACATGAATTGGAAAATATACAAAATATTCCAATGATTTCAGTAAAAGTTTAGTGAATTAAGAAGAATTCAATTAAATTCATACGAAATCAAGATAAATTATAAATCATTCAAGTGAATAGAATTAAATTGTCAACATCCAAAAAAAAATCGATTGAATTCAGATGAATGGGAGTAAACAGAATTAGTGAATAATAAGCTGATAAAATCCATAAGAATTCACGGTGAATTTGAAAGTGTTCTGGATCAATTAAAACAAAAATTAAATCCAAAAAAGGTTAATTAAATTCAGTGCACTTCAAGGAAATTTCAAAGAATTCACGGTTAATTAAAAATAATTCAAAGAATTAAAAAACTAGACTAGAATTCAGAAACTTCGACTTCCTTCTTTTATTTTATTGAAAAAACTGACTAAAGTGATCTTTTTATTTAAACAGTGACTACAGTAACTTTATCTGAAAAAAGCAATTTGAGAAAAAAGTGACTAAAAGTAACATAAGTAATTGTGTGGCAGTACTGATAATATTTAATAAGAGGGAAAGTTTTTCGAGAATAGGGGAATACCGGGAATTTAAAAAAAGGGAAACTTAGGGGAAATACTGATCCCTGTTGCTTGGTCGAAGTTCGGAGGGGTTAGAATCGATGTTCGTCATATATAGCCCTCAGCAGAAATCCAAGATGGCGCTGTCCACGATGAACAGCTGATTTCCATCGTACTTTTTTCTCGATAGAAGAAGTAAGGGGAGGGGAATCAGGAGAAGTGAGTGGAGGGGAAGTGAGAAGAGAGGACGTAGAGTAGGGAGAAGTAACGAAAACGAGAAGTGTGGAAGCGGAGGAGGGATAAGTAGGAGAAGTGGTAGTTAGGGTAGGGAGGGTAAGTGTAAGAAGGTGGGGATTGGAAGCGAGACGAGAGGGGCCAGTAGAGGAAGGGACAGTTGAGGTGTTAGCAGAAATGAGAAGTGAGGAAGTACGGAAGTGACTGTAGGGGTGGTAGGGGAGATGAGGAGAGAAATATTAGTAGTAGGGAGGGGAAGTAAGAGGAGAGGCAGTGAGAAGAGGGGGATTATGGGAAAGCAGGAGTAGGGGAGTGAAAATATGGAAGGTGGAGATTTGAACGACTTAATTAGTAGGCTAAGTAGGCTACAAAATCGATTCCTGTGATTTAACCAATTTCTTGTACTTCATTTAACAGTGCTAGAGAAAAATAAATTGAAGCTTCATCGTGTTTGCAGTTTGAAGTGAGATATGAGTATTAGGAAGGTTTTGTTGATTAATGTTGGAGGCTGAAAGCTTGAAGTCCCGCAAACGTCAAACTAACCTACACCCAGTAGGAAATTAAAGCTTCCACTGGCAAACCAAGTAGCATCAGCAGGAAACGTGTGGCTTGTTCACCTTCGATTATACTAGACGCTCTTGTTCGTACGTGACCGATCGTGAAAGCAGAGTTTAGGTTAGGTTAAGTTCGCACGAAGCGGGACGGGACGGGACGGGACGTGAACTGCGGAAGTGAATCCGGCGGCGAGTGGTGGATTGGATTGGATGAGAACCGACTTGGGAAGCTGCTCCTTGTCGGACGACAGATTCGACACGGATGCAAGGAGGTTAGGCTAGGTCAACCGAATCGCTCCGAACCGGAGAGCGTATACACGCGAGTTTCAAACCTCCCGGGCGAACGAGAGGAATGACTTTGGAGGTTATGTATGAGCCCGAGAGACGTGAGAGAAATATTACATTCCGGGGCGATTCGTATAGTAGAGCGCGATTCCTACGACGAAGCGGAAAAGCACACTTTTTATAAACGAAACGTGATAACCGGGGTGAGGCAAATCGTTACAAGAGAATGCTTACAAGAAGCCCCTTATCCAGTTCACCATGAAAAAGCTTCGTCGCCACATTTGTCACAGTTGTTTCAAGTCGTAGGTCAGTTACGTCCTCTTTTATACTTTATCCAAAAATTCCCTTTAGAAATCAGAGTCTCTACAGTCAAAGCAACCTTTCAAAAAAGGAGAAATAGGGTAATTTTTCACGAAAATAGGGAAATAATAGGGGAATAGACTCTGTTAAATAAAATTAATGTATACTCCCTAAATTTGATTAAGCTAAATTTTCTAAATAATTTTAATCGGAGACTGAATTCTAGCTATGGATCAGTTATTTTTACTGATGAATTAGAATTAGAATTAGTAATTAAAAAGAATAATTTTCTACCAAGAGATGAATTTTCAACGAAAGAGTTGAGTTGCGAATGAAAATAGTCGCATCGCATTAACAAAACAGTTGAATTTTCAACTAAAAAATATCAATTTTCAACCAAGTAGTGGAATTATTATCAGTGAAGGCCTTTTGATAATATATATGAAGAAACTCACGCTCTACCGCAACTATCACAAATCCAGAGAAATTCCAAATGCTTACCTGAAACAGACAAAATAATTTCAATTAGCAAACACACACACATACCAAAATGAATTTTTACAAAGTAGTTCAACATCCACCAAATAGTTCAATTTTCAACTAACTAGTTGAGTTTTCTACCCAAATAATAGAATTTTTCCCCGAAAACGACGAATTTTCAACGAAACTTTAGAAATTAGTGAAAGTAGATACTATGATCATTACCATCCTACAGGCAAATATCGCGGCCCAGCCCACCAAACTTGTAACATCAAAGACTCTCAATCTCTCAAGTAATTGACCTATATTTTTGTACTTTGGAGATTACATAAATGAATGGATTTTGAAGACGTTAGCTGAGAGTTATCAAATCTATTTACGTCCCAGTCGAATAATTGCTGCACTTCTTAAATCCTTAAAAAAATATCATTGATCAATGAAACGCCTGACGGGCTTTCAAATCCCACTGATTTTCACAGCTCGACAAATAAGTGATTCAATCAAAAGAAAGGGCTAATCATTTGCATCTCTACAGAATGCCTAATTATAAAACTAATCTTGAGTTTAACTGGAAAACTTTAATAGAATTCTACTTCGCTCCGGACAAAGCCGAAGCTGCAAGAATGAGATAACTTCGGCACCGGTGACTTATTGTTAGCAAAAGAAGAAAAATTAACGAAGAAAAGTCAAAAAAATATTTGCATCTGGGCGATTCTTTGTTCTGAATTCTGAAGAAAAGAATGGCAAAAGTTGAGAGTAAAATGTTAATTAGGGACCAGAAGAAGAATAAGGGATTGATCATATAAAAATCACTATTAGCAATATAAAATAGAAGAAGTATAAAATAATAAAATTTGAATATGTAGAAGGAACAATAAAAATTCAACGTATGATCATTTTTTTATTGCTTATCGTTCGTTTCCTCCTATAAGGAAGTATTATAGATGTCCCTAGCGACATAAATTCTCAATAGTCTTTCTATAGGTACAGTGGCAACGGAAATAATCATGCGGAAATCTTTATGGAAAACGTTCTTCCGGAAAATGGATACTTGGCCCGTAACTACTTCTACTTGGAATTGGTCATAGACTTTGAAAATCTTGGTTTTTATGATCTTTATGGGAACCATTTTATGTGGATCAACTCTAATACCAGTCAAAATGGGATGAATTTAAAACGAGTCTTAACTCGGAAAAAGGAATTGAGATTAATTTTTTTTTAATTCCTATTTATTTTTTGAAGCAAGGTACAAAAAAACAGCATAACCGATGTTTTTTCTTTCATAATACATGACTGATAGTATCATTTCAATTCTTAAATCATAACAAACTTTTGGAATCTGTTGGCCTGTTCTGTGTCGGACTAAGCAAGGCTTTCTCTACTTGAAGAAGTCTCCATGTTTATATTTTTAAATTCTTTTTCGATACGAAATAATTTTTCTTGTCCAATGATTGCAGACAAGAAAAGCGTCACAAACATTGAATCGACGTATTGCAGCCAGATATCGGAAAAGTTTAGCAATTTCAAAAAGTCAGCCTTCTCTTCACAACTTTTGTTATTGATGTCCATTTCAAAGTTGAGAATCTTCACTTTATTTTCGCGATGGCATGCTTTTCATTCGTATTGGCAATCGACCACAATCAATGCTCTTCTTCTTCAGAAAGTATTTCTCTCAGAGATTTCGACTTTAGTTGAAACAATAATAAAGGTGAAAATCAAGTTAACCATGATATCGAGGGAAAAATAGGGGAAACATTAAATATTTATTTTCACATTCAAAAAAGAAGAAACAATCTAGTTATAAGATATCGTATAGTTTCTAAATAATTTCAAATGATTTTCCAATTATTTCTGCCTTAAAGCTTTATTTAGACCCTAACGAACAATTCTATTTTCAAATAATGTATATTTAAAGAGAAAAGACGAAGAAGGGGAAGTTGCTAATGAAGATAAATTTTCAACGAAAATAAATTTATAATGGAATCCAATTAGTATTTAATATCCGTTCCCAATAAATTTGATCGTTTTTTGCTGAAATAATCTCTCTTCAGCGTTTAAATAAATAAAAAATGTACTTAATTAAATCTCTCTACTTTTTCAGGACACATTGAACGATATCCGATAATAGTATGAAGCGTAAAAAAATCTGAATTCGGCATGATAAATTCAATTCGACGCGATTGCGAGGATGCCTCGAATTGAGGCTCCTTCACAAATAAACAATTTAAAATTCTTCGCGGTTTGCGCCTTCCAATGTCTTAACGGTTTTGCCTTCGAAAAAAGGGGAAACCCGAAGAAATTCGTAGAGACGGGAATTACTGTTTATTCAGACCGGATGAAGTGAGAAAGATTAGAGACTTTAATCTCGCTCCGTTTTCTCCTTCTTTGATCTCATTACTTAGGCGAGGATTAAACTTAATCGGGCGACCTATTTGCAGGTTAACTATCGTGCGAATTTCACCTTTTGGTCAGGATTAGGAGGCATGCCTATAAACTATTCCGCTGCATTTAAAACCCCTCTTTGTCTAAATTTATTTTGAATTATAAAATAGATGTATTCATCAAAAATCGACGAAAGAAAAAAATGTCAACGACTTTTTAACAATAAAACTTTTTAACAATAAAATTGAATTTTTAACCCAGACACTGTGATCATTGCCATCCTACAGGCAAATAACGTGGTCCAACCCACCAAACTTGTAACATCAAATACTAAATCTCTCACGTAATTAACCTATATTTTTCTACTCTGGAGATTATGTAAATTAATGGATGTTGGAGAAGTTAGCTAACAGTTATAAAATCTATTTATTCTTTTTTTATTATTTAGAGAAGAGGTAAAGAGGGGAAAAAATATGAACTCTGCAACAGTCACCTTCCATTTTAGGTAATAAAATAGTGTACATACTTTCGTTGAAGCAAGAACAAGAATCCGATTCTGGAACTCATTAAATTTCAACGATTTTCCCTTTTTTGTCATAAGCATTATTTATAATCCAATAAATTTGTAATCTCGCCAAATGAGAATCATACATTGCGAGATAAAGAGTTTCCAAGTGCCCATTTCAAACCAACTGGATGAAAGGGAGGTTATATTTCGAAAATCCGATAAATCTCGTTCTCATCTCAGCCATGAAATTCTTTCTACCCCTTTCTTGCCATCGCCACCCCCATCGTCGACTGGTTATTCTCGGCGGCGGGATCCGATATCGCGCAGACTCATCCGGATACACAAGGAGGGCGATTTTCTCCTTTTTCCGTTTGCTCTCTCCTCTATTTCTCGCCTGTTATTTATTTCACATATTTTCTCCTCTCTTATTCACTTTTGTCCCTGGGCTGGGCTTTTATTTTCCACGGTTTCTTTTTAAACTCTTCATTTTTCTCTTCGTTTTAGGTTTCAATATACGTATATTTCCGTTCCTTTTTTCACTAGCATCACTGTTTATCTTCCCGGTTCCAAATACATTCCTTCCTATTATTTTCACTCTCAAGTCATCCACAGTTAAAGGCAAAGAATTTAATTTTTTTTAAATCCTACAATTTTTTTTCAGGTGACCGTTTGAGGGAAAAAAATGCTCGATATTGTTCAGTACAATATTGTGCTTTTAAAGTTTCTAGCAAAGTTTGAAAAGATGTTTAAAGGAAAATTGAAAAACCAGTTACATTAGCGAGCTATTTCAGAAAAAAGTAGCATCAGTGTAATTTCTTTGAAAATAGTAGCAAAATAGTTGCACCGATAAAAATAAAGTGACAAAAAGTGTAATAGTAATATTTTATTCCTGACATTTTTAGTTATCTAAACTTTAAGGCGCTTTTAATTTGAAATTAGGATCGTGAAATATTCCGACGATCGTTTGGAGAATCGGAAAGAGTAAAAAACGATTCGTCGCTGCTAATCGAGCCACAAATCGCTCGTGTGGAACGGTAAAGGGTAGAGTGAAGAGAAAAAAAAATCGACGAAATATCGGACAAACGCGATCCTATACCTACACAGAATTTAAAACTATATAATCATTTGGGCCTCAAGAATTTGGATAATACGTGACACTATAATTTATCCTGTGAATGAAACGCAAAAAAGAAAAAAAAAATCCAATCAAATAGTTGAATCTTTTAATTAAAAAATTAATTATCACCTAAATTTTAAACAAAATTCAACAATTTTGTTAGAAATTCAACTGTTTTGTAAATTCGGCTTTGGTTGTAAATACAACTGTTTGGTTGATAATTAATTTTTGTTGTTAAAAATTATCTGATTGAAAATTTGATTATTTTGTTGAAAATTTAACAATTTGGTTACAAAATCACCTTTTTTGTTGTAAAAGCTACGATTTGGTTGATAATAAATTTTTTTTAAAGATTCAAATATTTTTAGCAGATTTAAACCGTGCTTATATTTTACGAAAGTAAACCTTAAACATTCTTAAGGGAACTTGACAATAAAATCAACTTCGTAAGACCTAATATTATCCCACGAGAATTCTTTCAAACTTGATAAATTAATCTCAAGGTTGGCTGTGGTATGAGAGAATTTTAATCTTAAACTTGAGCCTCAGTGGGGACACAGAATTTTCCAGACAATTTTCAATCAATAGGTCTCAGATGAAATTTAGTTTGATTTGCATAATGGAAATTTAATACATTTTCAGGAACCTCGGCGGTTCAGTAATTCAGTTTTAGGTAAAAAGAAAGGATTTTTATCCAAAAAAGGGGATTTAATTTATTATTGAAAACAATTAAAAATATTAAAAAATTTAGTCAAAAATATTATTATTTGGTTAAAAAGTAATCCTGTTTGGTTCAAAATTCAACTATTTGGTTGAAAATTAACTTTTTGGTTGAAAATTCAACTGTAAGTAGAAAATTCGTCTCTTGGCTTAAAAATTTAAGAATTTCACATTTTTCTTTCGTCGAGTTTGGATGAGTAAAACAATTTTTAATTTAGAAACAACATTTTTCTTTGGTTTAAATATCAACAATTAAATTTTTTGTTGAGAATTCACCTTTTATTGTTGAAAATTCAACTACTTCGCTAAAGGTTGACCTACTTTGTTAGAAATTCATTGTTTTGGTTAAAGATTCATCCCCTTAATTGAAAATTCATCCTTTTCTTTGAAAATGTACCCACTTTGTTCATCATTCTTTTCGGGTTAAAAATTCAACGCTTCGTTTGGCATTTTTTTTCTTTCTTGACTGTACAATCTTTTTTGGTTAAAAAATCAACCATTTTCTTGAAATTCTGTCTTTTTTGGATGAATTAAAATATTGCATTTTTTGTTCAGAGCTCACCTTTTTTGGCTGAATTAAACTATTTTTTAATAAAAATTCAAATATTTTTTAGTTGAAACATCAAGTACCTTTTAGGTTGAATATTCAACAATTTTAGTAGAAAACTCAACTATTTGGTTGACACTTTTTTTCTTTCTTGACTACAAAATCAACTATTGAGTTGAAAATTCGTCTTTTTTGGATAATTTTAACTGTTTTTTATTTTAAATTGAACTAACTACTTGGTTAAACGTTGAATTCATATTTTTTTAATTGCATTTTTTTAGTGAAGACTCATTTCTTTGGTTAAAAATTTAATTATTTTGTTCATTTTATTATTAATTATTCGCCTTTCTAGTAGAAAATTAACTTTTGTGTTGAAATTTTTTCGGGTTGAAAATTAAACTATTTTATAGAAAATTCATCTTTTTAGCTTAAAAATTTTAAAACTGGTAACAAATTAAACCAAATTTAAAAAAATCATATTTTCGGGTTGAAAATTCAACTGCTTTGTAAAAAATTCGTTTTTTTTGTGTGGAATTCAACTATTTTCCATTTAAAATTAAAAAGTTTTTCCTTGAAATATCAACTATTACATTTTTTTGAGAATTTCTCTTTCTTGACTGAAAAATCAACTATTGCATTAAAAATTCGTCCTTTTGAATTAATTCAACCGTTTTTGCTTTAAAATTAAAATCTTTTTGGTTGAAAATTTTACTATTTTGTTTATAATTCTTCTTTTCGGGTTTGGCATTTTTTTCTTTCTTGACTTTAAGATCTTTTTTGGTTAGAAAATCCACTATTTTCTTGAAATTTTGTCTTTTTGGATGAAGTCAACCGTTTTTGCTTTAAAGTTAAAAAATGTTTTGGGTTGGAATATCAACTATTACATTTTGTGTTGAAAATTCATCTTTTTTAGTTGAAAATTCGTCTCAGATTTTTCAAATTCGATTTGTTTTTTGAAAATTCATTTCTTTGGTTGAAAATTTAATTAATTTGTTGAAAAGTTGTCTTTTTGATATAAGAATAACTTTTTTGTTGCAAATTCATTTTTTCGGATTGAAAATTCAACTGTTTTGTAGAAAATTCGTCTTTTTGGGTAGAATTCAACTATTTTTAATTCGAAATTAAAATGTTTCATTTTTTTAAATTCAACTAACTACTTGGTTTAACGTTGAACTCATACTTTTAAACTTGAATTTTTTTATTGAAGATTCATTTCTTTGGTTAAATATTTAATTATTTTCTTTAAAAATCGTCCTTCCGGTAGGAAATTAACTATTATGTTGACATTTTTCTCCGGTTGAAAATTAAACTATTTTATAGAAAATTCATCTTTTTGGCTTACATTTTTTAAAAATTGGTAGAAAATTAAATCATTTAGTTGAAAATTCAATTTTTTTCGTTGAAAATTTAACTGTTTTGTGAAAAAAAAAATTGTTGTGGAATTCAACGATGTTTCATTTAAAATTAAATTTTTTTTTCTTGATATATCAACTATTACATTTTTTTTAGAATTTCTGTTTCTTGACTAAAAAATCAACTATTGCATTAAAAATGTGTCCTTTTGAATTAATTAAACTATTTTTGCTTTAAAATTAAATTTTTTGTTGGATTGGAATATCAACTATTACATTTTGTGTTGAGAATTCATCTTTTTTAGTTAAAAATTCGAAATTCTATTTTTTTTAGGTTTCATTTTTTTGGTTGAAGATTTAATTAATTTGTTGAAAAGTTGTCTTTTTGATAAAAGAATAACATTTTTATTGAGAATTCATTTTTTCGGATTGAAAATTCATTTTTCGGATTGAAAATTCAACTGTTTTGTAGAAAATTCGTCTTGTTGGATAGAATGCAAATATTTGTAATTTAAAATTAAAATCTTTTATTTTTTTTAATTCAACTAACTACTTGGTTAAAGGTTAAACTCATATTTTTAAACTTGAATTTTTTTATCGAAGATTCATTTCTTTGGTTAAAAATTTAATTATTTTTTTGAAAATTCGTCCTTCCGGTAGAAAATTAACTTTTTGGTTGAAATTTTTTTCGACTTGAAAACTAAACTATTTTATAGAAAATTCATCTTTTTGGCTTACATTTTTTAAAAATTGGTAGAAAATTAAATCATTTAGTTGATGAAATGACCTTGAACCTGACGTGATGGAGGTAAATAGACCTCGGATTCGTATTCAGCGCGTCAAAATACATAAGGACAAAGTGGTCTTGTCAAATAGTCCTCACCTTTTTTTTTGTAAACCAGTGTAATTAATCAATAAGATAAACTTGTCCAAAAATTCCGAAATACTAAAATCAATGTTACAGCAATCGTGAATATATTAATCCTTAATATTCAGTGCGTATTTTGGTATAAATTTAGCAGCTTTCAGTTGCACCAACAGCATCAAAGAACAACATTTCCAGCGCTTATACGTTTTTTCTTTAGAAACGCATTGGTGGTAAGTATCACTAATTCGTTTGCTAAATTTAGAATTTCTCACGTTAGCAATATAAATTGCATAGCAACACTAAGAGCTACATTTTTCCCCACCATATTAATTATTTAGAGTTAACAACAATTTAGTTATTGCAGATAATTTTCATATCTAATAATAAAACACTTGTCCAAAAGAACCAATTTTTTCCGTGGATGAGGAATTTAATATATATTTTGATAATATTCCTTCAATAAACAAAATATTTTATATTTAATTAGTCAATTTTCATTCTTTTCAAGGCCCCTATTCTTCCTGATAATAAATGGCATACTATGTACAAGTACCTTTTGGTCGGAAGATAAGATGTTATCATGTTTTTCAACAAATGATTATCTTTTCTTTGCGTTATAAGTTATTTTATCCCTGAAAAATTTACGTAATTATATCATGAATCTGGAATGTTTTACGATTCCAGTCTGAAAGATAATAATAATAATGGACGTCTTCCAAGTCGAAATGCCCTGCATTTGTTACAAAATATATCGTGTGCTAAAAATATTTCAATTGCGAAATCACTTGTGTTATTCCCTATAAATTGTATATAATACTGTCATAAATCTGAATTATTTGTGCAACTTCAGGGTGGTGGAAAAACATAAATGAAATATCAATCATTTATTATAAACTGAAACATTCTAAAGAACGTTCATTAGTTACACTATTTTTGAAATTTTGCATAATTGGGTTTCCTTTCTCTGTTTCACCTGGGCTTTTTTCAGTAATCCCGTTGGTAAATGTAATAATACACAAAAGGTCCAATTAGAATCTTGAAGTCTTAAGAGAACTCTTTGAGGAACTCTTAGAAATCTTATAAATCTTTCGCCAAGTGTGAAGCATTCACACAACGATGCATCCACACATTCGCACCTCATGATGCACACACTACCTCGGTGAGACGAACCATATGTGCACGAAACAAACTAACAGTCGAATCTATCCGAATACCGCCGAGTTTGGCCGAGTCTGATTTCTCCTCGAGAGTTCCAATCGAAAGAAGTTTTGGAAATCTCGGCACTCCCGGCAATCTCAAAGAAATCCTAGGACTCTCTATAAGAATTCGATTGAGACTGCCGCATTTATAGTTTCAAGATTTCCAGATTTTTCAGATAGTAGCCCCATCACATAGAACCCCGTACGGTTTACCAATTTCTAGAACTGCTGGACCCTGCAGCTTTTCAGCGGGCAGGGAGAGAGACGATTGCGAATCTTGCTTGAAAAACACCAGCTCACTTTTAATTTCAGTATTAGTCTCGCTCTTATTAAAATTCGTCACAATTGGGTCTCAATTATTTTGAAAATATGAGAAACGTGATGGGTATTCTCTGCTTTGCCTTCGCGATTTTGACTAATCCTGTTGATAAATATAGTATATATAATTTAAAGTGCATTTCTTTGCTGAGTTTTTATTTCCTATTGGAAATTGATCAAGCTAAAATGAATCTTCTTTTTTCCCACCGTACAGTGCTCCCTAAATCGACACTACCGTCGAAAATTTTTGGTAGGACTAGCACGAGTACTATTAAAAACAAAAATGCAAGAATTTCTCCAATTTTGTACCTCGACTTAGCTGGTGGTATGACTTTCAACTGGTGGTATGACTTAGGAAATATACGGAAGAATATTTAAATTGACGGGACCTAATCCTTGAAATCTTATTTTTTATCGAAGCTACTAAAAATGTAAAAAGCTTCACGAATTTCCAAGATATGATAACAAATTTCAAAGCGTGTCTTCGTCGGGTTTCAGTTGACGATCACTGCTGTCGGCCAGCCTCGATGCTTAAGCGAAATTCAGATTTCTCTACAATGTTCGCAGTTCATATCACGAGTTGAAGACATAGTTCAAAATTTGAGAAATTCTTGCACTTTTTTAATTTCTCACATAGTATATTCTCTTTAAAAGGTCAACAATATTTCTATCAGGGTTTATTCGGCGCGGTATTTCATAAGCATCCTAACGGATCTTTAAAAAGTTTGTCGGTTCTTTTTGAATGATAAATCACGTTTCAAATTTTGGAATTAAAACCGTTTAGCTTTTCCAGTCTCAACTGTGCCTTTAGCATAATTTGACGACTTTCTTTCGGACTGTTGGTAAAACAAAGACCATGTTGTAGAACAATTTATTTAATAATGAACTTCTTACTTATACTTTCTCTTTGCAGAATTAGCTTGGCCACATAAGAATGCCGTAGATCATCCTTCTCCCATTCAAATTAATGCCAATGATTACGAAAGTTTTGCCATTCTAGGTGCAAATCTTCGTTTGGTAGCAGGCATTTGACTTGTAAGAATGAATAATGAAAACGGTCACGAGTACATTATTGAAGTAACCGTAGATGGACATTTGTGTTTACTATTGGCTCCTAGGCAAGATCAGAATAATAACTACGGAAGAATTAAAATACGCATGAATGGCTACCAGACAAACGAGATGGTACCAATAAAGGTAAATTGTTTTGTAAATTGACGATTCGCAAGCTATTCATCCCTAAAAACATGTGTTCTACCGAAATACCAGAATAATGCAACTCAATATTATACATAGGCAGTACTATCGGAAAGGCATAGGAACCATTTTTTAAATTAAAACAAATAAAAAACATTTTTGTTAAATCTAAACGCATAATGGTGATTTCCAGACATTTCTGATTAATTTGAAGTTGCACTATATCTCGATCACTCCGTTTTCATCTTCAAATTGAGAAAAAATTAATAGGATAATAATTAGAGTGTGCTCAATCAATATTTATGGGTTTTTAACAAAATTTTTCGTTTTCGCTGCAAATTCTTGTATTATTGTCTCCAAATAGAAGTAAGTTTCTATCATATATTGAAATAATCTTGTTGTTATAAAGAACGCATGACATTTCAATACTTGTATGTGACATATGAAGCAAGAAGTGAAAGGTCTTTGTACTAAAAATCATGATGACTTCGGTACGGCGACAGATAAGGTACCATACGAGCGTCCCCAAAAGCGTTTGTAAATGCATAATAACTTTAAATGGGTAGAAAGTAATTAAAATGGAGTTCTCTAGTGTCGCAACCTATTCAAGAAAGATTTTAAAGGAAACAATTAAACAAAAATGTGATGTTTCGACCATTTAGACGTATTCCTAACCTGTATATTTTTAAAGGATATACGTGAATAAATTAAGTTATGCGATCTAATAAACAGTTCTCATCCACCTGTCTTACTATTTCTTAAGTTTGAAAACGGGCGGGAAGCCTATGAAGAGCTCCCCTGGCGCTCAAGCGTTGTAATTTCCTCAGGTTCCATAAAATGGACCCCGCCTAAACGTTGGGGGTTTTTCCACTATCCAGTCTCGCGACCAGATGTCCGTGGCCTCTAACTTCTCGAGAGTTAGACAGTTCTAAGGCTAACCCTACGCAACGACAACACTCATCAGGGCGTTCTTAGCCATCTGCGCGAAAGTAAGGCCCTGTGTTTCCATAGCATTTTGCCGTTTTAACTCCCTGTTTGGGGGAGTTTGTCTGGAGCCCTTCTTCCTCTTGCCTATAGAATAAGCCTGAGGAGTTGCTCCAGGTAAAATTTGCCAAGCCACTGCCCCCTATGGCGAGCCTTGGCTGGTGTTTGCGAGACGCGCTCTGTGGTCTCTCTTTGTGCTCCGCTACGATGCCTCTTCTTTACGGAGAGTTCCGTTAGCTGCACTTCTGCGGCTTCGACAAGATTGTCTGCATCATTATCCATATTTCGCACTGCCTCTGGTGGATTACCCCCTAAGCAGCTTCCCACTTTTGGCCTCCTATTTTTTGACCCTGGTGCCATTCAGCTCTTGACACGGCGATCACATCGTAGCTTGAGAGCATGAGAACTCGCCCTCTCGATATTCCAGGAGGCTTTGCCATTACCTCCTGGAAGAATTGGTTCTCAATTTAAGTCCCACCGACTACAGTCTGTCAGATTCCCAGAGTAGCCACACTTCGCGATGCAGCCCCTCAGGTTCACCTATTTTAGATCTATAGTCTAATGAGATCCGTAAGCCCTCCAAACAGCTACAAGCTCCCGCGATCCCTAGGGAAAAAATCATCCGATGCGGAAAAAATCTAGTTATCTAGAATTTATTGCGGACGAACAACCAAAATTTTTTTGCTGATTCGTCTGGCATTTGTGTACTAATAGCTCCCTCGAAAAGGTAACGGTGACCTTCTGTTGTAATCTAACATATCATTTTTCAATGAAATATATTGAATCAGTCAACGTATTTCAAATCAGTATAAACTTCTTTCTACACTAGCAATTATTTTTTTCAAACTCTTTTTCGGATAGGTTTCAGCATTCAAAAACTTTCATTTAGATTTCTTATTACTAACTTTTTACTATGATTCATTAGTACACGGTTTTGGGTACGTTTTTGTGGTCCCTTATTTTTCTTCACGGGCTAGATTTTGCAGCTTGGGAAGCCTGATATATACCTGCAGGTATATATAGCACAGAGTCAAGATAAAACCTTTTAATATAAGCGAAGGAAGGTTTAATAAACGTATGATCTTGGACAAATTTAGAAAGTTTGACATAAAAAAGGTATGTAGTCCGAAATGTAAAGGATTGTATGCTTTGATTTATCATCCTGTCAGAAAAAATACATAATTCATTAAAAATCACTTCCTCTTCCATTAGAGTATAAAAGCTTTAAGATTTGACTACTAAACAAGAAACTCAAATTATGGTCAAAAATACTTACGTCAAGGGACATAAAACTTACAACATTTTAGGCATATCTGAATGAACTCCCTTAGCTTTCGAGAAATAATTAAAAACGTACGCCAAAACGATGCACACGATGTGAAAACCCATATAAATTTCTCGAAAACTAAGGAAGGTCCCATTTTGATATTTACACAGCTTGTATAGAGCATCTGTAAGATATATATATGTAAAAAACGAAGAAAACAAAAAGTGGTGTTTTTTAAAAATTCAGTTTCAAAATTAATTTTTTTTTTAATCCAAGAAGTTTTTGAAATTTTTCTGTTCAAAAATTTTTTTCCAAAAATGCGTCTCATTGCGAATAATTTGAAGAAAAATGGACCTTTACATCATTAAAATCACCTTAGTTGTAAAAGTTTAAGAAACAAAGGACTAACATTTTCAATTTTAAATGCCTCCTAAGTTTTTTGATAATTTCAAACATTATTTTGGGCTTTTTGTCAACACCTAAGAGAACGGATACTAGAATTTTCATCAAAATTACTAACAATAGCTGAAATTCTTCAGCAGATTTGACATGGAATTTCTCAGGTATGAAAAATTTGTTTAAACTCTTGTTTTATTTCAATTTGGTTGTCGATGGAACGTGACGTAGATTTCACTGAAAAATAACGTACTTACGTAACATTTTCCGATACAGTTACAAAAAATCAATTTAAATATTAAGATGATAAAATAATTTGATGTTAATTGTTTTTTGTCCACTGGTCTCAAGTTATTATTTTCTTAATATTGATTTTTATTCCTAAATTGTGAAAAAATTGCTCTCAAGCTCCGCTAGGATCCGAACGCAGGTCTTTCAGATGACCGGTCTGATGCTCTTACCCACTACGTTATGGAGAGACGAGATTAATTTCTTCTCAACCCCTACTAGTTGAATTATGAAGTAATGCCTTTGGTTGTAAGATAAGTTGTTCAAACATTCGAATGTTTTATATTTTTTGAAGTTATGGTTTTGACCATATAAAGTGTATTAAATAATTTGTTGTCAATTCTTTTTTGTATACTGCTCTAAAATAAATATTTTTAGAATAATGTCGGGCAAGTATCCGATCTCGTGCTCTAACTTTCTTAACTAGCTATCCTATTGTCAAAAACAGGTATTTACCATTTAGGCGCAACATCTGCAAGGCTCCCTACCAGGGAAAACAGGCCTACGCATCTTTAGTCGACTAGTGCACGCTGTTGCGGAAACGTCTAACCACGTAAATGTCGCATTTCAGAATAATAACACGCACCAAACATCGAAAATGCATTCAATTTTGTATAAAACTTGCCCATTTATTTTCGGAAACCACCGTTATGAATTGAAAAGTGTATGCTGATAAGTCTCTGCGTGATACTTAAAGATAGGGTGACCATCCGTACGGATTTCCCCGAACATGTCCTCATTTTAGAGCTTGCGAGATTTGTCCTACAGGAGTTTTTACTTTGTCCGGGTTTTTGTTCGGATTTTTCAAATAATAAATTTTTATTTTTTAATCACTTTTTGGACCTTTTTTGTACAAAATTGTATCATTCAATGCCATCTAACCATCGACATATAGTACTGGATCGCTAGCTACGGTCGTCAGAAGTAGAATAGGGAATAGAAAGAGAGGGAAAATCGAGAAAGTTGACCAGTCTTTTTCTAAGGATGATTATTGGTTCTACTCATCTTCCATCTGCTTTCATAGAAAAGGATCCATCCATCAATCGCCATCCTTAGAAAAGGACAGGTCGACTTTATCGATGTCCCCTCTCTTTCTATTCTCTATTCAACTTCCGATGGCCGGAGTTAGCGGTCCAGTACTATATGTCGATGTAGTGAACATCGATGGCCAATATTTTTTACTAAATTGGGCAGATTTCTAATTAGAGATATAGTCTTTTTCAAACTTTTCTGTCCTACCTTGTCCTCTTTTTCAAATAAATTTTTGTCCTACTTTGTCCTCATTTTTCAAAGCTTTTTGTCCTTATTTTCGAAAATCAATTATGTTCATCCTACTCAAAGAGTGGCTCAGGAGATTTGAAAGTGCCCTCACTTTAGTGGGAAGTGTTCCTTACTCTGGCAGACCCGCAATGGCTAAAACACCTCAAAATGTGACCACGAAGTTTTTGTGCATCAAGAATACGCTCATAACTTCGGCGGTCCCCAAACAGTCCTGACCTGGCTGCCGATGATTTCCTGATGTTTCTCAAATTGTAGTATTCTCTTTAAAAAAAAAAGATTTCAAGGCGCAGAGAAAATAAAACAGAATGGGATGAAGTAGCTGTTAGCTATTCCGGAGAGTGACTTTAAGGAGTACATGCGAAAGTGGTTGAAATTCTAGAGGAAGTTTATGTCTCATCATATCATTTTAATCAATAAACGATATTTATGTTGAATATGTAATTTATTATTTCGCATTTCTTTCCATTGCCACTATTTTTCCTGATAATACATGGCATACCATGTACATGAATATTTAGGGTTTTTTCCTTTTGATCGAAAGATAAAACTTTATCTTTTTTAAAAAATACCGATCTTGCCATTAGTAAAAATTAATTAAGGTTCCTCCAAAAATTGTACAAAGAAATGTGATAAATCTGAATAATTTTTACGACTTTATTATAGGAGAAAGAGATAAATCAAATACGAGTAATTTAGAATGACAAATAAGATAGTGACTAGTATATAAGCCCTGAAACATTTTGAAGAATATTCATTAGTTATACCCTTATCAAAATTATTTATTTAAGTGGGATTCTTTTTTTTAAAGACAATGAGGAGCGTGTTGCTTATTCTGTATTTCGCCATATTTATTTTCACTAACTCTTTTGGTAAATATAATAATATCTATAATTTGAAAGGCATTTTTAATTTAAGTTTATCTATTTCCTATTCAAAATTAATTAATGGAAAATAAATCTTTTCCTTCCAAAGCGCAATGCGCAGTTCAATTTGTTAAAAGTGAGCCACTATAATTAAAACTAATAATTTCTTAGTGAAAATATATGATATTATTTCACGATACAAATATATTGCCTGGAAGAAGTTTACAGAAATTGGCTCTTAGATGGGAATAGAAAAGCTTAATAATCTAATATTATGTGATATATGGGAGTTTATTAAAACAATAAGAAGGCAATGTTGCGAAACTTTTATGTCTGCCAAACAGAACGTATTTACAAGCTATTGTTTCAAAAGAGAAAGATAATGATTATTTACACATTTCATCTATTTTGGCTTAATTTATTCACATAAAAATTAATGGCGGGTTTTGAATCCAATATTCTGGCGGGCCTTGGGAGTGTCAACGATAGAAAAACATTCTGCTCTCTCGCTTGCTCTCAGACGCCTGTCACCGTCATTGCTTACAGATGTGCGACAACCATTTTTGGATAGCAGAATTACAGCTAACAAAATCTTTTTTCCAATTAACAAAGGTAAATAAAATAAGGCTCCAGGGCCGGCTCAAATCTGAAATAATTTTTACGGAAACTTTCCGCTCAATTGGCTTCTATATCTCGAAACATTTTTCAATTAAATACTTGAAAATGAATATATATCGCTTGATTAGATAAAATCTTTAACGCATATGATACATAAGAAATAAGACCCAGCCAATACCAATAACTGCAGACCTATTGCCCTTCTAAACTTACTTCCTAAACTTTTTACGCAAATTCTGTTGGCTAGATTGGAAAAATGGGAGTCGTTGTGTCAAATTATTTCGGAAGCCCAAAAAGATTTTCGCCCAGGTAGGGGCTGAATGGATAATATTTTAACCTTGACATCTATTTCGCAAATTTACTTACAAAAAAAGAATAAACATATGTATGCCATTGTATTGGATTTTTCAAGAGCTTTCCCATCGTTTAATCACTCTCACATTTGGTCAAAACTGTTTGACATTGTGGTCTTGTGGGTCTCAGAATCATGGGTGACACGACCATTACACTGCTAATTTACGCGGATGATTTAATTGTTTCAGCAGAATCTAAAATAGACGCAATGATAAAACTCGATGCCCTTCAGGAGTATTGTTATATAAATAAACTCACGTTTCATAACAACAAAACTAAATACACTATATTCAAGACTATTATAAAGAGTTCCTTAATGTATGCGGTCCGCATTATCGGATTTAATTCTCTAGATGTTTTCGAAAAAGCATAAGTCCGTTTTTACAAAAATCTTCCGCGCCTACCCAGAAATGCGACTGACTTCGTTATTAGACGAAAACTAGGTGTACCCTGTGTATCATATCAAATTTTAAAAATGGCGCTTAATTGAACGGCAAAGATTTTTGATATGGAAGGCTCGCGTAATTCTAAACTTTGTATGCTAAAACTAGTTGAAAACGCAAAATGTAAAAATGTTAAATCTAACTGGCTATGCCAACTTATTATATGTTTGGAGGGAGCGGCCATAAGTCACAATATCATGGATCTCAATGATCCCAATCTTAGAACTCAATCGATACTATGACTGATAGATACCGTGACTTTTTCCATTAGCGGAATCTGTTAAGATTGGAAAATAGTAACTTTAGCTATATATACAATAAAATTTTACACAATGATGCGCTATCTCAGCAATATCTACTATTCAAAGCTCCTTTCCTTTTTAAGCGCATTTTCGCTCAAATAAGAACTTCCTTCAGGTTCATCCTTAAGTTGACCTCTAAAGTTGGAAAAACTGTAATCGATTCACAAGAGAATTGCCAGTTATGTAATCTAAGAGAACATGAAAAACTTTTACACATTCTCGCCAAACGTCCAGTCTACTCGGCCGCTAGAAATAATTTCTTGCGTAACATTGGTATCATAAACGAGAACAATCTTCAATTATTATTGTAAAATATAAACCCTGTGATGCTCCGCTCGATATACAACTTTATAAGTACATGTTTAAAAATCGGAGCTTTTTCTCTATTCGAATAATACACTGCCCGAATTCGATCAGTATGACCTAAAAACCTATTGTGCATACGATATTATAACCTTTCTTCCATTATATTATTCATCTTAATATTATCGATTTTTGTAATCGTGGCTTTGCCTTGACACACATTGAGACGCTCACTTGAACTTTAACATTTTATATGAAAAACCGTCGCCAAGAAAAGTTCAGTAACTGATTAGTAGCCCAAATCACTAAAGAATCATTTAACATACAAAAATTGTAATTGGCTTTAAACATTTCAATGAGGAAAAACGTTTTTATGTTGATATACAAAACTCAGATATTTTATTTCATCAAAATTTAATCCCAATATATGTAAAAAAAATCGAGCTCAGAGGAAACCGTACTTCATATCGATTACGTGGTCGTTTTCCAGTATCCCCTTTCTGTTTTATGGAATTTTGTGACATTGCTAATAAACTCCCGAGATTTGCAAACATGCATGGTGTGTTCCATTTCCATCCAAGTCATTTACTATACAGGCGTCGAAGGTTATTATTGATTAGCACTTTTTTGTACTTCTGCCTTCTAAGCTGAAGAATCAAGTAGAACAAGTTTTTCATGGCCGCACCCTCTAGCTTAATTTGACTGACAAATCGCAGACCCATTGTGCAACGCACTGAAAGTTACAGCTATATCTCGTGAAAGCAAACTGAAATTAAGACAGTCACTGAAACGAATAATAAATAAACGGTTACGCATACAAAAACGGATGAGAAACGTGGCACTGAAATGAAAGTAGGAACGGTTATGGAAACACCCCACGAAACTTGAGAGATACTACTTAGTTCAGGGCCATGAGCTCGGCGGCTCAGGCGAGAGCACGTCAGGCTTCCAAGTAGGAGGTTTGGGGTTCAATCCCTGTGTCGGTACCAATGTACATTTTTCTCTTTACTTCTACCGAGGCTCAATGTAGAGGGAACTATCCTTCGGGTTCACTAGTCGACTTTGAGAAGACTCTGGAAAAGAGTTAGCGATCTTCTTTCTAAGAGGTTTCGTGTCAAGGGGACTATCGCTCGGTGGTCGCTGATCGATTTCATGTAATTGATACACACAAACACACATACATCTAACTGATGACCCCAGAGGGACTGCTCCTTCCACCCTAACCTGACCGTCCCTCTCCACAATCTAGCTGGCAGAGGCTGCTGGATGGTAGAGAGTGAGGCTCACTTTGCTGTGCAAGTAGGTCCGCGTCAGTAACTGTGCGATGGGGTACGCCTGGTGCCTGAGAATTATATTTCCAGAACTATGGAAATAACAAAATGCACTGAGATCTAAAAACTTGTTGAAGGTGGCCGGATTCGGAGTACTGCCTTGAGCATAAGCCCGAGCATGGCAAAATAGGCTATAGTTAAGCACCAGCGAGGGGACCACACGGGCTCTCCCACCAACATTATAATCTTACTAAATAACTAGATCAGGGTCATTACTGGACTCAACATAAACTGATTTTTATTTTCTTTCCCCCATGCATCAATTACATTTCCTAATGTAAAATAAAACCTATAATGTATTAACTTGATTCTGCAATTAATTCCCTACTTATAACTTATTGTTTTAGGATTCATTCGTCGACATAAAATCGAGGCAATTCATCCTTATCCCCTTCTACTTTGTAATGATCATTATATTGAAAGTTTTCTTTATCGAGGTCGATATTACCCTTTACAACCTGGATTTTACGAGGCGGCATTAGATAATGATCAAAAGTACGTTATTGGAGTAATCCTAGATGGAAATTTGCTCCCTCTCACTACTTTTACCACGGATCCTGATAATACCTATGAAAGATATAAACTACGCATACATGGCGATCATGCTTTCGAGATTGTAAAAATATTGAAAGAAGATCCTCTGAATACTCTATTCTTCGAGCAATTCAAGTCCCGAAACATTCGTTCGGCCAGAGTGCTGCCGACACAAAGAATCAATAATTCAACTTAAGAGTAAATATAGCCAGTAGTGAGGAGAGGTTCATTAATGAAATTGAAAAGATATATCTTTTGGTTCAATTTAAATGTGTGGAGGCTTTTTCGGTACACTTTCTTGTGAAAAGATACTGTGTGAAAAGAGAGACTAATCCTGACCCAAGTATGCCCCAATTTTATCCACTATTACATTGTTAGAAATATCTATCGAAAAAAAGTTTATTCGGCACAGTTAGTGAATTTAAAAGCAAGTATAATTTTTCAGGGAATCCAATAGGTTTGATTCAAGATTTTTCAATGATCAAAAATTCAGTAACAATACACATACACAACAATACACATTATGATAATATTATTAGAAATAACTCCTCCTGCACTAATAGTGTAATATACGCCGCTCCTCTTGCCGGTCCAATATTGATCAAGCATAAGTCTAATCATAAATTTCCCAATGGGATATATCCAAATTGTTATTTCTCTTTATAATTTTTGTTTCTTGAACAATTCAGCATTTTAGCATTTTCAGATAGAATTATCATATTATAAACAGCAGTAAGGATCTTTAGTTTTATAGTAATTAATTGTTTTTACTACATAATCTCTTATCCAGAAGAAGTTTCCTGTCAACTTTGTGAGATTTTAATCTATTTGAAATCATGAAATTAGTCTAGAATAAACGTTCTTATCCTTACACTAAATAAAAGAGTTATGCATGAAATTTATTATCAGGATAGAGTTAATCAATTATGTACTTTTAAATTGCAAAATAAAGTTAAAGTTTTAGTCTTGATTCTTTATTATTTTTTCCTTATGTTGCATTAATCTTACTCAGTGTCTGGCAATAACGCGTCCGTCAGCTGGTTAGGCATGACACTTGGCATTCAACACTGTTGTACGAACCTTTGCATCATCTTTCAAAACAATACACTCACAATAATAAATGAGGGCCGGGCTGCAATACAATGAGATATTTTTCGTTTAACAAGGGGAAGGCCTGCTCTGCGACATTGACTTTGAGATGAGACTAGTATAAATCGATAGAACGTCGAAAATTATTAGACACGTATAGCGGCTTTCTTGTAATTGGGCTCTAGTTTTTTTTGAATGAATTTTTGAAAATCACGATTTTCGTGCTATGCGAGTATCTACCGTGGCGCACGAGATTTTCCCAACCGAAGTCAGTGTTACAACGTTAAGGTGGTTGGCTCAGGAGCACGCTGTCGCGCGTTCGAATCTTTTTGGCGAATTTTTTTGCTCTCTTTTTATTAAAAACCTGTTAAATAATTATTTTATAACCCTTCAGGGTGATTAAATTTGTTTCCTCCCATTTTTTGAATTTTCCAATTCAATTAACTAATTACACTAAATATGTTATTTATTATAATTAATCATAATAATAATATTGAAATAATTATATTAATATAATGTGAAATATGAATACAAATGTAAATATAAAATATAAATATAATACAAATTATAATAATAATTATTATTATAAATATTTATAAATTATATTATTATTATTATTATTCTTATTATTATTAGTAATATATCATTGATTATAATAAAGTCCAGAAGGTGTCGACCTGAAAACAAAATTGTTTTTATTCATTTTAAAAATAGAGAAGGTGAAGTGGAAGAAAATTACGCAAAAAAATATTTTACGACGCGTTTTCAGAAAATTAAACACAATTTTTTACTTGCCTTTATTTCTGCATATTATTTTGATTTTTCAGAATCCTTTTTTTAAGAATTTCGATTTTAGAACTGCACAGGGAAATTTAAATAATTAAAAAAATGCTTCATTTAATTAAAAATGCATTTTTCCTTTTCAGTTTCATTTCAGCAAGACTCTTTTGACGATGATTCGCCGCCAAAAATTGAATCTGCGAAGGAAGAGAAAAAAATATTTCTGACGCGATATACGTTAGTATGTGGAGGAAATAGTAGACCCTCGACGCCGGAAGCGACGACGACCTGGAGAACGGAAGTTGCCAAACTGGTGCCCCCGCTTCCATTACTTGCCCAAGAAACTGAACCCTTAAATATTCCATTAACAGATCGCGAAAAACGATGTTTGGCTGTGCCAATCGCCGATCTTAGGGACAAAAAACGAAAACTTTTACGCACACGAAGCACCCCTCCAAAAACCAGGTGAATTCTTATTTCATTTCCAAACTAACAAGCGGAAGCTACAACCTTCGGATCGCCGATTTTTCGACCGCCTGTTAAATCCGGAGGTAGCGCTCCGGATTTGTAAGCGGAAAGACTGGGCTCGATTCTCTTTGCCTGCATTTTGCCAATTTTTTTTTCATTCAATTTTTACATTCTCATTCATGAGAGTGTAATGTAATCGCCCAAATTTACGATATCTGGTTTTTAACGGATCTTTACGTTTTTGGCACTCACAGATTCCGAAAATCATAAAATTTTGTCGATGTCTGTCTGTATGTATGTCTGTATGTATGGTTACCTGAATGTTGTAGCCACGCTAACTTTTGAAGGATTTGTCGAACATGTGATTTTTATCATATAAAAACAGAGGATCCCGCCAAAATTCGAATTCTTACTGGAAGTAACCCGACGGAAGCACCCAATCAACAGGAAATTGCACGGAACCAACGGGAGGCGAGTAAGTCACGACATCTGGGGAGCAGTTGGGTCGTAACAATAACTTATTGTTATGCTGATTATTGCAAACGAGTTTTAGGAGTATAAAAAGGCCCTAAAAGGTATTTAAAAAGCCTAGAATTTCACTAAAACGAGGATTTGTGACTTAAGTCACTCATAATCACACATAATTAGTCACTCTAACCTCTGCCGACATAATTTTATGTCGGCAGAGGTTCTAGGAGGAAAAATTGTCTCATGATTCTGAAATGTGATTGACTACTCGATTGACAAAAATTTGAGGTTATCCTTGTAAACAGCTCACACGCACTTTGATGACATTATTCATTACTAACATTTTTAGGTTTTATATTCTAAGCAAAATTTTACTTTTTTAGTGAGATTTTGTTACGACTGGCTGCTGCTTTTCAACAATTTTAAGTAAAGAAATATCTCTTAGAAATCGTAATTTGAATTTTCGCCAGCTGTCTGTTAGATACTTTTCATTAGTCAATAGAGCAACTGCAGTGACTGTTTGAGCGGTATGCAAGATGTGACGTTTCAAGGTCACAGAATTTTTGTATAGGTATTTCGATACTTTTCCCTTAATATTTTTTTTTCTGAAAAATGAAGTATTCAAAATATTTTTGGAATGCACTACGATCTAAAATTCATGCAACGACCCCACTGTCTTGCAATATTGCAAAAACTTCAAAAAACAAAATGATTACATTTGAATGAATATAAATAATTAAAATAATAAAATAAGCAATAATTATTTACTTCGAATACTTTTTCTTTTTATTATTATTTGAATGTTTATAGTCGCATCAACTGCCAGTGTCATTAGCGACTGTACTTTAGGGTTAATTATGAACTGTAGGGTATCTGTAGTGTATTATACCAAGGGACAGAAGCGAAGCTTTCAGAAAGCACGTCCAGCCTCGCTTCCTGCTTTGGGAACGATGACTCCCTAATGCTAAATTTTGTTTACGCTCTGCAATAAACTTCTTGTAATTCAAAACAAAACTTTTACAAGTAATTTACAGACCTAGTCCTTCCACCTTATCCTAATTATTCCATTCTTTATGTTCGTCTCTTGTGTGACATAGCTTTTTTGTTTAAATTAATTTTTTTCTAGCATTGGAAAAAGAGACAAAATAATTCACTTAAAAAAATACAACTCTATTTAAAAAAAGATTCTTGTTGAGGTTAACTTATTATTTGTTCATAATTAAAAAGTATAATCAATTGTTTGAATAATCATGTTTGTTAACTTGCATTAATTATTTTCCTACTAAGTGAAAAGTGGATAGAAACTTTAAAAGTTCAGAAAAAACCGCAACTTTTCAGCACTTATCTGAAAAAAGATAGCTATAAAGAATTATAAATTGTTTAAACAACTATGTTGGTTAACTTTCTTCATTTATTAATTAACTAAGTCAAAAGTGGTTAAAAAGTTAAAAGTTTTAGAAGAAACCCCAAATATCTATCATTGATGAAGAAGAAGATAGTATATATATACAACAACAATTTATATTAATAATTATTTTTGCTAAATTTAATTAATAACTCACTTCAAGTGGAAAGTAGACAATTAGTTGAAAATTTCAGAAAAAAACGTAACTTTCTTGTATTGTTCAAATTGAATATTATTAAAAATAATAATAAATTGTTCAAACAATTAATTTTATTAACTTTAATTAATTAGTTACCTCTCCTTGGTTGAAAGTTGGACAAAAAGAGGGAAATTTGTGAAAAACCTGCAATTTTCTAGCATTTTTCTAAGAGAATATGATTAAAAATAATAATAAATTGTTTAAAGAATTATTTTTGTTGACAAAAATTGAGTTTCATCTCACTTCAATTGAGAATCGGATGAAAAGTGGAAAATTAAAAAAAAAAGCGAGTTTCTAACTCTATTCTAAGAGAAAATTGATAAAAACAATAATCGCTGAGATACCCGGTGCCTACCCGGACGATACTTTGCGAACGCAGTGGCGAAAAACGCGGACGGAGACAGATCAAAAATTACTTAGTGTAATTTTCCCGAATACCGGGATCCATTCTTCCTTTCGAGGTAAAAGTGGGCGCCGACTGCTAGCGAGGCAGGACTGTGATCAGCCTCGTTGCCTAATTGAACATTGAATTTGGTAGGGTTTATTGCTGTTATTGCATTTGGGCTTTGCCTAGCGACTGTGTGCACTGCTGCTCTGCAGGAAATTTGGAAATTTTTTTAATTTAAATTAAATAAATTTATATTTAATAATCAACAACAGTCCCTTACTCCTATGATGTATAATTCCACTTTCCAGGTCAGCTAAGGCTAATTTTATTGTCAGGTTTTTACGCCCAAAAATGGATATTTTATAATTATCTATAGTTGACAACTCAATAGTTCAAATTAGCGACAATTGATTTAATTAAATTAAATATATCGAATCAAATTAACCATTCCGAATCCAAATTAAATTCGGTATCCTCGATAATAGTAGGATCAAACAAATTGATCAGTATTTCTAATCACTTGTTCCCCGTTGGGATGAAATAAGAAATGTGATTGACAAATATTTGTTGATTATTAATTAATCTATATGACTAATTTATTTATTCATGATGTTCAATAAACAATTTCCCTTTTGTTGATTAATCATTTGAATTCAACTTCGAAAAGAATTGGCTGTCAGCAAATCGAAATGACTACTCTCTTATTTTTTCATGTAGGCTGTTCACTTTGAGCGTGAATATCTCGAAAACGAAAAATGGTTAGAAAAATTGTAAACTGCATATACTATCCGTTCATGATACGAAGGCCCCTCCAAAACAGCTGCACATTTTTGTAATTTACTCATAAAAAAATCGCATAAAAACACAGCTTATACCACGATGAAGCTTACTTTATTGCGCTTAATACAAGTCCCTATTTGTTTATGTATAAAAATTGTTTTGGAAAATATCCTTCGCGGAACGATGAAAACCGTGGTTTTTTTTGCGTCCCTCTGTCCTTGCTTCACTCTCGATGACATCTTTGAACTGAACAATATATTAATAACAATTAACGTAAAATTCATTTGAACATGCCTATGTTATCTCTCTTAATATACGTAGTAGAGAGTTATGCTTTGTCTTAAATTAGTTGTACAACTTCAACAAATACAATCGAATAAAAATTATGAATAGCAATCCTAAAACCTATTAATTCATAACGAATAATCACGGAAGACTGACGAATTGTAGTGTGGGTGTGACGAGCCTATGGCTATGGAATACCATAGCTAAAGGGTCATCTTAGGGGTCTGCTCATTTATCAAATTCTGAAAAAAAGGAAAAAGATACTTTGATTTCCAGTGACAACTTCTTGTGCAGTAGCTATCTTTTTTCAATGAGCAGACCCTTCAGCTATAGTATCCCGCTGTATCCTCACATCCACACTTTCATTCGTCGGTCTTTCAGGATTGTTTGTTATTAATGAATAGGTTTTAAGATTTTCATTTATAATTATTATTCGATTGCATTTGTTGAAATTTTCCAAGCAGTTTAAGCCAAAATATAACTCTCTACTACGTATATTACCAGAGATAGCATAGTTATGCTTCAATCTATTTTACATTAGTTGTTATTAATATATTGCAATTTTCTATTTACGTATGTATAGTAAAAATATGAAAGTATCTATATGATTTTTTTTCAAATTTTTTATACTGTTCATTTCAAAGATGTCGTCATTGAATGTCAAGCAAGGACAGAGTGACGCTAAAAAACCACGGTTTTTATCTTTTCGCGAAGGATATTTTTCAAACCAATTTTTGTGCATAAACAAATGGGGACTTGTAAATTCAATATGAATGCCACCATTTTTTTCATGTACACACAATTCTTTAAAATCACCAGATTATTTCTCTCATTAACAAAATATGTCTCGCCGCGTGTGCAATTATCCGACAATTATGTGAAAAATAATTTTATCCTGATGATTCATAATTTTAGTTGTAAACCCATTTTTTTCCTCAAAATTTAATTTTTATAAAAATATTTTGTTGCTCGCAATTAACTTTTTGAACTGATATTTCAACAATTTCAAGTTTGTTATCTTCTTCCTTTAAAAATGCAGCCATTTCTTTGACAATTTCTGTATTTTCTTGAAAATTTAATTACTAAGTTGAAAATTGCTTTAAAAAATAAAGCTTTGTGTGAAAATTCATTAGTTTGGTTGCAAATATAACTATTTTTATGCAAATTCGTCTCTTTTTGGCAAATTTGTATTTTTTGGGAATAAATTCAACTATCGGGTTAAAAATGTATTTTCTTGTACGAAGATTAATACTCTAGTTACAAATTAATTTCATTTCTTAAAAATGTAACTGTTTTGTTGAAAATTCGTTTTATTTTTGTTGAAAATGAAATTTTCAATTAAAAATTGACGCAATACTTTTGAAGGGTGAACAGAATAAATACACTTATTAGACTGTCAATTCAAACTTTATTGAACTTCACTACACATTTCATGTGTCCAAGCGGACATCTAGAACCGAGATAACTAACTTGAAGACGGGCTGCACTATCCAGTGCTAGAAGCCACAACGGTGGCGCCATCTACATGCAGCTTTTAAAGGAGTAGAAAGCCTTTGCTTCTCACACTCCCTCCCACCTTTACAGACGTGTCTAACCACCTGTTTCTTTTAAATAACCATCTAGAATCTACTACGCTAAGTTTACTTCCATCTATCATCATTTTGGGTCTATCTACTAGCTTCCAAACTTCATTATCCTCCATAGATTTAAGTTCCTCTCTAATGGTTTTTTTCCACTCTAATTTGTGCTCTGCATTGATTGTTTCTGTGTAATTTACCGGATCTTTGTTTATGAATGCTAATAGTGCATATTTTAGTTCATCTTCTTCTAGATTATTATTTAATGCACCTTCTTCTGTCTGACCTCTAGATTCAAGCTGCCTGACATCTAATTCTTCGAGATTGAAGAAATCAAAACTTGCGTCGTTCATAATCGGTTTTCCTGACTGTGTAGCTACTCTAACATATGTTTTCTTATCTAATTTTGATTTCGCTTTCCTTTCAGGTATTAGTCTTTTCTCTATCGCAACTTCTTCTGTACCTTTCAACTAGTTTTCATCTCCTAATTCTTCATTATTTTCTAGTGCCTCTGCATTAGATCCATTCCGTCAAACGCGTCTCGGTAGCTAAGTATCTCATTGAAACGTATATGATGTGACTAAGAATTTTCCTGATCTGGGATGCCACAAAATATACCCTGTTGAGGTATATTCGACCAAAACGGCTTTAATTGCTCTTTTCGAGAATTACGTTTCTCTTTTGGGAACCCTCGCATAAGCCACACACCCAAATCTTCTAATTTTGTCAAAGTGACTATTTTCGTTTGGTGCGTATTTCTTAATTGGTACGTCGTATTTGATAGATCTGTGTGTGCTTCGATTATATGCGTGAATTGCTGTCTCTACCGCTAGCTCCCACATGCTCTTAGGTAGACCTAAATCAAACATATATGCTCTAACCTTTTCTTGTAATGTTTTATTAAATCTTTCCTAAGTGCCATTGTGTTCAGGTGTGCATGGGGGTGATAGATCTCTTCATGTACCTTCTTTTTCTATTATCTCTGAAAATTCGCCTCCTGTGAATTCGTTTCCCTGATCTGACTTAATGTAACATACTTTTTCATCTTTCCCTAATAGGTTTCACGTTGCTACCAAGAATCTCTTAAGGTATTTTCCGGCTTCGTCTTTTGATTTCATAGTGTATGCTCTAGTCAGTCTTGTGTGATCATCTACAAATACGGCTATGAACCTTTTCCCCCCTGGGTGTGATACCGGTCTAGTAGGCCCTATCGTATCCGTATGGATTATTTGAAGCGGCCTGGTTGCTCTATTCCTCTTATCTTTAAATGGTAATCTTCCCATTTTTGCCATTATGCATACTGCAAATTTTAATACTGAGTCATCAAATTTAACGCCTTTCAAATTTTCTTCTATCTTTTGCAGTTTCATTAGCTAGTTTAATGATGCGTCGCCTAACCGTACGTGACATAGTATAGGGTTGCTTTGTTTTGTAATGTTATCTTTTTCTAACTCTAGTGGTTGCGCTTTAAAAATATCTGTAATTCAATCCGTTAATTCTTCTTTTTCTAACTGTATTATTCGTCTACTTAAGCCTGGCTGGTTACAATCTAATATCGCCGCAAAAAATCGGCGACCGTCGACTTTGGAAGGCAATATCTCAGCAGGAAAAATACCAGGAGATTCTAATAACGATTATACGAATCTGCTAACTTTTCTCAACAAAATGGTGTTTCCAAAATTGTTGTACAAAATTTTCCTTCAGAGCTCTTAAACAAAATACAAGTAAAAATGCTGTAAATAGACCCACTGCTCAAAGAATTGTACTTTCACATGACCCCGCAGCTAATAATATGTTGGAAAAAATTTTAAAAAATTCTGGTAGGTTCTACAACATGTCTAGAATTTAGTGAAGATCTTAAAATTTAAAAATATTCTAAAATGTCGTTTCGGCAAGCATCTTTGTTAAAGATTTTTATTTAGGAATTGGATAGAGCTATCACGCTGTTTAATGGCTTGAACTGTAGAGTAACGTAACTAAAAGAATTTTAAAATGCAGTTTTGAAAACCTAATGAATTAAAAATTAGAAGCGTTTGAAAACGAAGATTTTGGTGAAAAATATTTTTACTTGATTAACTGTAAATATAAATTAATTCATGATTTTTGAAACTGAAATCTACTTTCAGAATTAAAAAGCTATCAATAATTGATTTTACAAGCTGATTCGAAATCAGTTCACAATTTTAGAATTTTCAGATTTCAACGTTAAAAATTAATTTGTTTTAATTGGAAAGTCGAATTAGTTGAACAAATGTAAACACATGATTGAAACTTTATAAACTATTTTCAATTTTAAAATAACTTTCAAATAATATATTCATAATTGACGGATTTTATTAAATTTCGAATATTTTTTTAGTCTAAAATGTTTGTGAAAGAAGATTTTAAGGGCATTTTTTTATTTTGCACGATTTTGAAAAAGTGTTAGGAAAAATTCGAATAATTTTAAAAGAAGTTTACAAGTTTAAAATAAAAATAGTTTAACTTTTATTTCAAGTAGTGTTTAGCTTATACCCACAATTGAACTGTTTGATTTTAAATATTTGTTGATTATAATTGTCCAAAATTATATAATTTTGAAATTCTGCAATTCAATGATTCATTTTTCCATTTAGACCATTGAAATTGGTAACGTGGATTTATATTTTTGTAACTGAATCTGCATCTTTGAACTCTGCAATTTACAAAAGTTAAAAATTTTAATTCGCCAGTTTAACTAAATTTATTTTAAAATGGTTCAGTGAAAAAGTGTTAGTAACTCACATTTTATATGTGTAAATTATTGAGCATTCAAATACAAAATATTTGAATTGAAAAATTTTAAACTTCAATTTCAAAAGCTTAAAATTCAAGAGTTTCACTTTAGGTGCTTTATTTCGCAGCTCAGTTTTTATTACTATTCAAATGGAAAATTTTTTACCTTTCGAGTTCAAATTTTTTAATTTCATGGACCCTTAAAAATGTTAGCGTCGAAATTTTTTTAGAACTTGTCAACACCTTTAAAAATGATTCGAATTTTTCGAAACACTTTTTCAAAATCCTGCCAAATAAAAAAAATGTCCTCAAAATCTTCCAGATTCATTTTTGACAATTTTGTAAATCTTTCTAAATGTTTTCACATATTCTGTTGAAATTGATTTTTCAGAATAAAAAATTATTTCGAATTTTCCGAGGAATCTTAAGGAAATGCTTTTTATTCCTTTGAAGCCTTGCACAATTCTTAAAAAGCTTCTGAATTTTTTGTTCGAAATCTGCAAAAATCTATATTTTGTTTTAAATCAGGACGTGGGCTGTTTGCAACAAAATTTCTGTAAGAATAGCAAAATTTTAGGTACACGCAGACACTTCGTTCAAATTATTTGAAATTATTGAAAATTTTAAAATAATTTTGAATTATTTAAAAACTTCTAAAAATATCTTCAAATTTCTCGATTTCTTCCCAACAATAATAGGTTTTCAATTAGTATTTATACACAAAAATTCAGTTATTAGACTTTCAAATCAATTCTCTTTAAAAGAGAACAAATAAAAATGTAACGTTGTCAGTTTAGTTATTTTGCTTTCACATTTGAATATTTCATTTATAATTACTGATTTTCAATGAATAGTCGGATATTTCTAAATATTAAGTGATTGCTTCATTTCCTAATATAAAATTTCAAATTGAATGCTTCAAAAATGAAACATTTTAGACTAAAACAGTATTTGGAATTTAATCAAATTCATCAATTATGAATATATTATTTGGAAGTTATTTTAAAATTGAGAACAGTTTATAAATTTGCAATCTTGCGTTTACATTTGTTTGACTAATTAGACTTTACAATTAAAATAAATAAATTTTTAACGTTGAAATCTGAAAATTCTACAATTGTGAACTGATTTTGAATCAGCTTGTAAAATCAATTATTGATAGCTTTTTAATGCTGAAGGTACATTTCAGTTTTAAAAATCATGAATTAATTTATATTTACAGTTGATCAAGTGCAAATATTTTTCACCAGAATCTTCGTTTTCAACCGTTTCTAATTTTTAATTCATTATGTTTTTAAAACTGCATTTTAAAATTCTTCCAGTCAATATGTACGTTTAAAAATTAAGATCTAAAATGTAAAACTTTTAAAGTGAACGATTTTCAATTTACACATTCTAAACAGACTAATATTCAAATTGAAATAGATAACAATTTAACTAATTATTTGAAAAACGGTTGAAATCAAAATTTAGGCCGATTTTTTTCACCCATTTCAGTAGCTAATTATCCACCTGCTTAATGACAATTATAATATAATACAGAAATGAATATAATAAATTAAATAAACAAAATACAAGAACATTTGTGTACAAGTTGGATAGTGTATTATAATATTAAAATTTTCTATGAGGAGAGAAGGGCCCAGCCCACCTAAAAGTTTTGATACGGCCCTGCTCAGCGAGAAAAGGTCGTGGACACATCTGGGGAAAACTTCTGCCTGCCACTTTTTTTTCTACCCTTTTTTTCCTACACCTTTTTTTTCTACACTTTTTTCTACTACTGTGGCACGTGCCTTGCCTCATTAAACTCAAGATTATTCTAAGCGACTTTTATCGCCTAAATATAATTTTTATTCACTTTCATGGACAATATTGGAATCAGTGTACATTACCCTACAGTTCAAGTTTCAACATATTACTAGCTGTGGGGTCATGTGAAAGTACAGGTCTTTGAGCAATGGGCCTATTTACAGCATTTTTACTTGTATTTCATTTAGGAGCTCTGAAGAAAAATTGTTTACAAAAATTTTATAAACACTATTTTGTTCAGAAAACTTAGCAGATTCGTGTAATTGTTATTAGAACCTCATGGCATTTCTTCCTGCGGAGATATTGCCTTCCAAAGCTGACGGTCGCTGATTTTTTGCGGCGGTATTAGTTACCTCAATCTGGGCATTCGTTGGGCTGACCGTTACAACCCGGACAGTAGCCCAATTGGGCATTGATTGGGCTGCCTAGTTGGGCCCAACTATTAATTGGGCAACCTGGTTGGGGCCCACTCTGGTCCCAATTAACTTTTCCACATGGGAGATACTGGTAAGTAAAAGTAAGCTTCTTCCACCAGAATTTCTTCACACACATATACACACACGCGCGCGCACACTGAAACGCACACAGTGAAGTAGTATTTAATACCACGCCCGAAATAGTTAATAGCTCACTTGAACATTTAAACTCCAAAATAATAACTCAGAACCAATACCTGGTCGAGTAAAGAATCTAAGTACGAACTGTCATGTGATAGTAGCATCGCGTGTGGGGTCTGTTGCCCAGAAATAAATCCAGCTCTTTTAACACGTGTTTCGTTTCCACCACTCCGCCTCCTCCGTCAGCTGAACCGAATCAGCTGATTCGGCAAACGCTCACTACAGTACGTCACTGTGCCTGGTGGACATTCCTTTGGTGCCCGCGGCGCAATCTAGTGACGCGGAGCGAAGTAAGCTCGCCACTGATCATGGACACCCAGAATTTTACCAGCTTTCTTTAAAGCCAGAAGCAGTTCAAAAACTGACTCGGACTTAAAAGACCATGTCTGTAAACGGAAGGTGGGAAAAATAAGTCTGTAAACGGAGAGTTGAGTAATCTCAGGGTATTATGACTTTTAATCATTCTACCATTTTCTTTATTTTCTTTTGGTAAAGTAAAAATGAACTAGCCCCCTTCAGGCTTATATTTAAATTGAATAAATTAAGACGATTGGTTTCGAGTTCAAAAAGTTAAATTAAAAAATAGAATTCTAGGTCATAATATATATGTATATATTGCGCCACAATAGTCCATGGACTTTCAATGGTCTTAGTATTACTTAAATTATGCAAATTTTTGAACTTAGCTAAATTTTTTTTTCAAGTGTATGTAATAAAACTTAATATGATAAAAATATTTATGCAAAGTTTTATTAACTTTCGGCATATAATATAATCATATTATTATAGTAGTAAACTGATTTCTTGCGCTCATTTTTTTTTCTTTTTTCCCGTGATTACTCTTTTCGTCATTGAAATGAAAATTAACTGCATCAATTCGACCAGGAACATCCCCATTCTGCACAGCATGTTATCATTCTTCTAAGAAGAAATACTGTCCTGCCCTCTTCTGCTCCAGATCCTATTTAAAAAGACAACATTTTTTGATACCTGTTATTAACAGAGTTGATAATATAGAGTAGATGAAATAAAATTTCTACGGACTTTTTCTTTTCAATTAGAGTATTAGTCTGTTTAACATTCGGGATTTTTATAAACTACACAACGTTACTTTTTATAAGTTTCCAAACCTTCAAACCGACGAATTTCTATAAAAATATAGCATTTTACTAGACATGTGCAAAATAACTTCGGGATCGGGCCCATAAACTCAGCCCGACCTGACTCGAAATATAAAAAGTGATCACAACCGATTCATCCTTAACTCAAAAATACTTATACTTCAGACATTTGTTTTTCGCACAACGATCATTTGTTAGATTTCGTATCGGACCTGACTCACAAACTTTCGGACTTTTAAAAAATTTGCACATTCCTAAATTTTACATACCCTACTCAACATTACAGTGTGGCGGTATTTCTAAATGCCCTCATAGAACAATTTTACTGTTCTTCAGCTCTGAATTTATATCAGCAATTTCATTTACAATTTACAATATAATTTATTGACTATAAATACTACCTTCACTGATTGATTCTTGTTAATGCGTGGTCTAAAATTGTTTGGATCTCTTCGAAAAGTGATTCCCAAAAGTTCCAAAAATCTATTCATGCCATTTAACAATGATTGTGGGCTGTGAGCAGTTGTCATCAAAGATGGAGTTCCAGAGAAAACGATTACTCGATCAGCCAGATAAGTTGCCATAATAAAGTCATGCTCTACAACAAATCCAGTTTTCTTTGAATGTAGAATGAACCTGAAATATTTTTAATTTATTTATAATGACTTGCTTATCTATCTTCTATTTATGTACTATAGAATTGTGTATACATATGATGTTGCGAAACCTGTTTAGCTTTCTTTATCAGATTAGTATACTTTTTTTATCACAGATTCAGATTCTCCTTTATGAAATACGTAAGTTTTATTCAAAATTTTTTTTCCGATTCTCGTAAAAAAAAAACCACGCCCCATGCCCATGGTCACGTGATCAGCTTCCTACCTTACCGACACTTTTTTTATTTGTAAACTTATTTTCACACGAATAGGCACATCGAGTTGAAAATTTGGGAGAATAAATAAGAAGCACTAAGAAACGCGGCTCTTGTTCTAAATTTTTATAATTATGAAAAAAAAATTTTTTCTTGATCTTCATAATTATAAAAATTATTACCAGAGCTGCATTTCTTAGTGCTTCTTAGTTTATTATCCCAAATTTTCAAGTCGATGTGGCTATTCGTGTGAAAATAAGTTTATAAATAAAAAAAAGTGTCGGTAAGGTAGGAAGCCGGTCTTGTGACCCACTCGTTACATGGGCTTAAAGAGTTGCGGTTCTTGCATTTTCAAAAGTCAATTTTGAAAACCTCAAAAACTTTCAAATTGGAAAGTCTACCGCCCACTGAAGCTGCAGCTAAAGAACACTCCTTCGGAGTTTATCATCAGGTGCAACAGTGGCTTGGAAATGCTAAAAATGCAACACAGTGGGGATGGAAACTTCCCGCAGGTGGTCTCGTACCAGTTCTCAGTAAGGAACCTTTCATTCCTTAAGATTTTCTGAAAACAATTACTTTCAGATGTGAAACTGGCTGCAAAAAAACACTTGTGGGTGTCGAAAGCACCGTTTGCGCTCCTCTCATCTCTGCTATAGCTGTTATGGTGAGACATGCACCAACATTGAAATTCCTATTATACCCGATATCGATTCTTTTGATTTAAACGAAATCGGAGAGGAAGAGTTCACAATCGCTGAAAATATAGATGTGCAAAAAGACGTCAGCGAGGGGGAAGTGGAGCTTGATGCAAAGAGGCGTATATTAGATACTTAAACTGATCGTTGCATCAGTATATATTAATTTTATGTACTACATGTGTCCCTCTGTTCATATTCATTTCCTTTTTCCGTATTATTGTTAATGCATGACATTCTTATAGCTGTAACCAAAATGTGAATATAGCGCTGATTAAATAGAAATTATTTTCCCAGGTGTTTAAAAGTTATAATTCATTTTATAGTAAACATAAAAAGTATGCACCTTAAAAGGCAACATGTTTTAATTAATTTAATTGTTCGCATTATTGTTAATGAATAACATTCTTATAGCGGAAAACAAAATGTAAATATAGCGCTGATGGAATATAAATTATTTTCCCAGATGTTTAAAAATTCATTTTATAGTTAACGTAAAAAGTATGCAGCTTAAAAGGCAACAGTGAAATAAAAACTGGAATTTGTAGTAGAACTTGAATCGTAGATACGGTTGGCTGATTCGAACAAAAGAAAATGATTTAAATATATTTCTGTTCTGTTGAGTATATTCGTTAGAATTTTACTGTTTTAGCTGCCCATATTTTTCAGTCTACACATTTTTTCTGACATTTGTACCTTTCAACTGTTTGTGTTGAAGAAATACGCAAGGAGATACAAGCGAAGACGAATTTTATATTGCGAAAAACATGCGTGCATTAGAAATATAGACACATTTCTTCCGATATAAGTTTCTTCACGTTCTTCGTATTGAATAAATTTGCAAAACGACGAAAGCGAAGAAGAATTTCAACTTGCGAGAAACTGGCGCTAGAGTAGATATGTACAAATTTTTTCTTATCTTCGTATCTTAATACCCATTTTATTAAATAAATACGCTGTACTTGAAGAGAAATACTTTGAATAATTTGGTTTTATGTTTCGTCCTCCACTTCTCAATTTTTTATAAAATATTACGACCTGCATTGTCTGGAAATAAATTTTTTATTTCATAAACATTTTTTTAATCACAATGGAATGGACTTCAAATCGTTAAAATACCATTCACATTTATCGCACTTCTGGTGCAGGATTGTTAATCAGCGCAAAAATTTAGCCTGAATTAAAAAAAATCGTCTCAATATGTTGCTTCGTTCACGATATTTTTGCAGCTGACGCATTTTGAAGACGGTAATTCAATTTGAGCGCAAATGCCTCGCACGTAGAAGCAGCTACCCCCACTCCGCCCTCACACAATGAGTTGCATGTTGTAAGCAGATTCACCGCGATGGGAAACACTTAATTCACAAATGATAATGCAGACCATTTTTCTGAAATTAGTTAAAGTCTTTATCTACATTTTCTTCAAATGTGAGCTCTCTACCTTCAAAATTGCACCTGCAGTAATTTTTAAAACAAACAAAAAAAAAATCTCTTCACCTAATCATCGTGGAGCTATATACTTTTTTGTTTCTTCATTCAGAACGCATAACTGATCATAGACTGAAATCGCAATTTTGTAAGACTAAATTTAAGGAAGTTATTCTATTTGTTTATAAGAAAAGACGCCTTTTCCTGATTTCAGCCGTTTTTGGCCAACTTTAATCAGAAAGAATATCTGTGTACTGCTTTAGATACACTGTAAAAAATATTTGTAATTTTAATATAGATTTGCTATACATTTGTATATTAAATCTAAGATCTCGGTCTATGAAATTTTAATTAAGAGGCTGTATATTAAATTTCATATACATGTATATTGATAAACTTTTAGAAAAGTCAGGTAATTTCACTTGATGATGGGCAAGAAGGCACCCCTATGACTGGCCACAGCAATGAATAAAGTCACACACGACACCCTTTCTAACGTGTGATGGGGGGCGAGAAGGCACGCCTATGACTGGTCACAGAAATAACTTAGGTCACACGCGACCCCCTTTCCAACATGTCATGGCAGGCGAGAAGGCACTCCTATGACTGGCCACATAAATAACTTGGGTCACACACAACATTCCTTCCAACGTGTAATGGGGGGGGGGCACCTTTATGAGTGTTCACAGAAATAACTTAGCTTACACACTACCTCCTTTTCAACATGCCATGGGGGGGGGGCGAGAAGGCTCCGCAATGACTGACCACAGAAATAACTTGGGTCACACACGACCTCCTTTCCAAGGTGTCATGGCGGGTGAAAAGGCACCCCTATGACTGGATGTTGAAATAACCTAGGTCACGCAAGACCCCCTTTCCAACGTGTCATGGGAGGGGGGGTTGGAGGGCTAGAAGACACCCCCATAACTGGAAACAGAAATAACTTTCGACACTCATTACCCCCTTTTTAGCGTGTGATGGGGGCAAGAAGGCACCCCTATGATGGGCCACAGAAATAACTTAAGTCACACACGACCCCCTTTACAACGTGTCATGGGGGGCGAGAAGGCACGCCTATGACTGGCCACAGAAATAAATCAGGTCACACACGACACTCTTTCCACCGTGTCATGGCGGGCGAGAAGGCACGCCTATGACTCGCTACATAAATAACTTGGGTCACACACAACATTCCTTGCAACGGGCCATTAGGGGGGGGGGCATCCCTATGAGTGGCCCATAAATAAATTAGCTCACACATGGCCCCCTTTCCAACATGTCATAGTGTGTGGGGGTGGGGGCGAGGAGGCACCCCTATGACTAGCCACAGAAACAAGTGCAGTCACACACAACCGCCTTTCCAACATGCCATGGGGGGCGAGAAGGCTCCCTCATGACTGGTCACAGAAATAACTTAGGTCACACATTACACTCTTTCTAATATTTCATGTGGGCCGAGAAGGGACCTTATGACTGGCCACAGAAATAACTTATGTCATCCCCGAACCCCGTTCCAAAGTGTCATGAGGGACGAGAAGGAACCCCTATGAGTGGCTACAGAAATGACTTTAGTCACACACGAGCCCTTTCCAACATGTCATGGGGGCCGAGCAGGCAACCCTATGACTAGCCACGGAAATAACACATTTCACACACGACCCTTTTTTCCACGTGTCATGAGGGGTGGGTGGACGGCTAGAAGGCACCCCCATGACTGGCCACAGAAATAACTTTCGTCACTCATTACCCCCTTTCTAACGTGTTATGGTTTAGAGGGGGGGGGGGTTAAGGAAGGCGCGCGTATAAATAGCCACAGAAATAACTTAGGTCATCCCGGACCCCCGTTCGAAAGTGTCATGGGGGACGAGAAGGCACCCCCATGACTGGCTACAGAAATAACTTTGGTTACACACGACCCCCTTTCCAACGGGTCAAGGGGGCCGAGCAGGCACCCCTATGATTGGCCAAGGAAATAACCTGTTTCACACACGACTCCCTGTTGAACCTGCCTTGGGGAGAGGGCTAGAAGGCACCCTCATGTATTGTGACAGAAAGGTCACACATTACCCACTTTCCAACGTGTGATGATGAGCAAGAAGTCACCCACATGATTGGCCACATAAATACTCAGGTCAAACACGACCCCCCTTCCAACGGGTCATGCAGGGGGGCAAGAAGTCATCCCTATGACTGGTCACAGAAATAACTTAGGTCACACTCGACCCCCTTTCCAACGTGTCGTGGGTGCGACGAGGCACGCCTATGACAGGCCACAGAAATAACTTAGGTCACACATGATCCTCTTTCCCACGTGTCATGGCGGGCGAGAAGGCACGCCTATGAATCGCTACATGAATATCTTGGGTAACACACGATATTTCTTCCAACGTGTCATGAGGGGAGGGGGCGAGAAGGCACTCCAACAAGTGGCCACATAAATAAATTAGCTCACACACGATCCCCTTTTCAACATCTTTATGTGTGGGGAGAGGGGGGAGGGTTCAAGGGGGCACCCCTATGACTGGTTACAGAAATAACTGCACACACACGACCCCCTTCATAACAAACCGATTTTCAAGAAGCGAGAAGACGGACAACAATAAAGCAACCCGATTTGTGAGAGGCGAGGCGCTCAAAACAATAAAGCACCCCGATTTTTGAGAGGCGAGGTAGCTCACAATAATAAAGCATCCAGACTTCTGAGAGACGAGGTGTTCACAATAATAAAGCATCTAATTTGCGAGAGGCGAGAGGACTCACAATAATAAAGAACCCCGATTTCTGAAAGGCAAGGAGACTCACAATAATAAAGCACCCCGATTTGTGGAAGGCGAGGAGACTCACCATACTAAAGCAACCCGATTTCGAGAGGCGAGGAGACTCACAATGATAAAGCAACCCGATATGTGGGAGGCGAGGAGACTCACCATAATAAAGCAACCCGATTTGTGAGCGGCGAGGGGACTTACAGTAAAAAAGACCTATGATTCGTGAAAGGCGAGGAGACTCACAATAATAAAGCAACCCGATTCTGAGAGGCGAGGAGACTGACAATAATGAAACACACCGATTTTCGAGAGGCGGAGAGACTGACAATAATGAAGCAACCTGATTTGTGCGAGGCGAGGGGCTCACAATAATAAAGCACCCCGATTTGTGAAAGGCGAAGGGTCTCACATTAAAAAAGCACCCCTATTTTTGGGAGGCGGAGACTCTCACAATAATGAAGCACCACTATTTTTGAGAGAAAAGGGGACTCACAATAATAAATCAACCCGATGTTTGATAGGCGAGGGGACGCAGGATAATGAAGAAACCCGATTTTGAGATGCGAGAAGACTCACAATGATAAAGCAACCAGACGTCTGAGAGTTGAGAGGCTCACAATAATGAAGCACCCCGATTTATGAGAGGCGAGGGAACTCGCAATAATAAAGCAACCCGATTTTTGGGAGGCGAGGAGGCTCAAAATAATAAAGCAACCCGATTTTTGAGAGCCGAGGTGACTCACAGTAATAAAGCAACTCGATTTGTGTGAGGCGACGAGACTCACAATGATAAAGCAACTAGATTTGTGGGAGGCAAGGAGACTCACAATAATGAAGAACCCGATTAGTGAGAGGCGATGGGACGCAAAATAATAAAGAACACCGATTTTTGAAAGGCCAGGAGACTCACAATGATGAATCAACCTGATTTGTGGGAGGTTAGGGGACTCACAGTAACAAAGAACCACGATTTTTGAAAGGCCAGGAGACTCACAATAATATAGTAACCCGATTTCTGAAAGGCGAGGAGACTCACAATAATGAAGCAACCCGATTTGTGAGAGGCGAGGGGTCTCACAATAATAAAGCAACCCGATTTTTGGGAGGCGAGGAGACTCACAATAATAAAGCAACCCGATTTTTGAGAGCCGAGGTGACTCACAGTAATAAAGAAACTCGATTTGTGTGAGTCGACGAGACTCACAATGATAAAGCAACTAGATTTGTGGAAGGCAAGGAGACTCACAATAATAAAGCAACCTGATGTGTGAGAGGCGTGGGGCGTCACAATAATAAAGCAACCCGATTTGTGAGAGGCGAAGGGACTCACACTAAAAAAGCACTTAGATTTTTGGGAGGCGAAGAGACTCACAATAATAAAGCATCACTATTTTTGAGAGGAAAGGCGACTCACAATAATAAAGCAACCAGATTTGTAAGAGGTGACGAGACTCACAATGATAAAGCAACCCGATTTGTCGGAGGCGAGGAGATTCACAATAATAAAGCCACCTGATGTGTGAGAGGCGATGGGCCTCAAATAATAAAGCACCCCGATTTTTGAAAGGTGAGGTGACACACAATAATGAAGCAACCCGATTCGCGGGAGGCCAGGAGACTCACAATGATAAATCAACCCGATTTGTTGGAGGCGACGAGACTTAAAATAATAAAGCAACCCGATTTGTGTAAGGCGAGGGGACTCACAATAATGACGCAACCCTATTTCTGAAAGGCGAGGAGACTCACAATAATGAAGAACCCGATTAGTGAGAGGCGATGGGACCCCCGATAATAAAGCAAACCGATTTGTGAGAGGCGATGGGCCTCACAATAACGAAGAAACCCGATTTTTGGCAGGCGAAGACACTCACAATAATAAGGCACTACTATTTTTGAGAGGCGAGCAGGCTCACAATAATAAAGCAACTTGATTTGTGAGAGGCGAGGGGACTCGGAATAACAAAGAACCTCGATTTTTGAAAGGCGAGGAGACTCACAATAATAAAGCACCCCGATTTGCGAGAGGCGAGGGGACTGACAACAATGAAGCAACCCGATTTGTTAGAGGCAAGGTGCTCACAATAATAAAGCACCCGGATTTTTGAGAGGCGAGGAGGCTCACAATAACGAAGCGACCCGATTTGTGAGAGGCGAGGGGCTCACAATAATGGAGCACCCCGATTTGCGAGAGGCGAGGGGAATCACAATAATAAAACATCCCGGTTTGTGAGTGGCGAGGAAACTTATATTAAAAAAGCACCCCGATTCGTGATAGGCGAGGGGACTCACAATAATAAAGCAACAACATTTGTGAGAGGCAAGGGGTCACAATAATAAAGCAACCCCAATTTGTGAGATGCGAGGGGCCTCACAATAATGAAGCACCCCGATTTACGAGAGGCGAGGGGACTCACAATAATAAAGAACCCCAATTTTTGAAAGGCGTGGAGAATCACAATAATAAAGCAACCCGATTTGTGAAAGGCGAAGGGACTCACACTAAAAAAGCACTCAGATTTTTGGGAGGCGAGGAGACTCACAATAGTGAAGCAACCAGATTTTTGAGAGGTGAGGAGACTTACAATAATAAAGCAACCCCTACTTGTGAGAGGCAAGGGGACTCACATTAAAAAAGCACCCCGATTCGTGATAGGCGAGGGGTCTCACAATAATAAAGCGACAACATTTGTGAGAGGAAAGTGTTCACAATAATATAGAACCCCGATTTGTGAGAGGCGACGGGCATTACAAGAATGAAGCACCCTGATTTGCGAGAGGCGAGGGAACTCACAATAATAAAGAACCCCAATTTTTGAAAGGCGAGGAGACTCACAATAATGAAGCAACCCGATTTGTAAGAGGCGAGGGGACTCGCAATAATAAAGAACCCCGATATTCAAAAGGCAAGGAGACTCACAATAATAAAGCAGCCCGATTTGTGAGAGGTGAAGGGACTCACATTAAAAAGCACCCCGATTCGCTATAGGCGAGAAGACTCACAATAATAAAGCAACCCGATTTTTGATAGGCGAGAGGACTCACAATAATAAAGCAACCCGATTTGTGAGAGGCGAGGGAACTCACAATATTCAAGCAACCCGAGTTGTGAGAGGCGAGTGTACTCACAATAACGAAGCACCCCGATTTTTGGGGGGCGAAGAGACTCACAATAAGAAAGCACTACTATATTTGAGAGGCTAGAAAGCTCACAATAATGACGAAACCCGATTTCTGAAAGGCAAGGGGACTCACAATAATAAGGCAACCCGATTTGTGAGAGGCGAAGGGGTCACAATAATGATGAACCCCGATTTGCGAGAGGCGAGGGAAATCACAATAATGAAACACCCCAATTTGTGAGATGCGAGGAGACACGCAATAATAAAGCCACCCCTATTTGTGAGAGGCAAGGGGACTCACATTAAAAAAGCACCCCGATTCGTGATAGGCGAGGGGACTCACAATGATGAAGAACCCGGAATTGTGAGAGGCGAGGAGGCTCACAATAATGAGGCATACTGATTTGTGAGAGGCGAGGGGACTCACAATAACGAAGCACCCCGATTTTTGGGGGGCGAAGAGACTCACAATATGAAAGCACTACTATATTTGAGAGGCTAGAAAGCTCACAATAATGACGAAACCCGATTTCTGAAAGGCGAGGGGACGCAGGATAATAAAGCACCCGATTTGCGGGAGGCGAGAGGACTTACAATAATAAAACGCCCAGATTTGTGAGATGCGAGGGGTCACAATAATATGGCAACTCGCTTTTTGAGAGGCGAGAATACTCGCAATAATGAAGTAACCCGATTTGTGAGACGCAAAGGGACTCACAATAATGAAGAACACCGATTTTTGAGAGGCGAGAGGAATCACAATAATAAAAAACCCCGATTTGTGAGAGGCGAGGGGACTCACAATAATAAAGTAACAACATTTGTGAGACGCAAGGGGTCACAATAATAAAGAACCCCGATTTTTTCGAGGCAAGAGGAATCACAATAATGAAACACCCCGATTTGTGAGAGGCGAGGGGACTCACACTAATAAAGAACACCAATTTTTGAAAGGCGAGGAGACTCACAACAATAAAGCAACCCGATTTGTAAGAGGCGAGGGGACTCCCAATAATGAAACACCCCGATTTGTGAGAGGCGAGGAGACTCACAATAATATAGCAACGCGCTTTTTGACAAGCGATGAGACTCACAATAATAAAGCAACCAGATTTGTGAGAGGCGAAGGGACTCACAATTATGTAGCACCCCAATCCGTGAGATGCAAGGAGACTGACAATAATAAAGAACTTCGATTGGTGAGAGGCGAGGAGGCTCACAATGATTTAGCAACCCGATTTGTGAGATGCGAGGAGACTCACAATAATAAAGCTACCCGATTTTCGAAATGCGAGAAGAATCTAAATAATAAAACACGCCGATTTGTGAGAGGCGAGGGCCCTCACAATAATGAAGCACCCCGATTTTTGAGAGGCTAGATGACTCACAATAATAAAACACCCGGATTTGTGAGATGCGAGGGGTCACAATAATGAAGAACCCCAATTTTTAAAAGGCGAGGAGACTCATAATAATAAAGCAACCAGATTTGTGAGAGGCGAAGGGGTCACTATAATCAAGGAACCCGATTTGTGAGAGGCGAGGGGACTCCCAATAATGAAAAACCCCGATTTGTGAGGGGAGAGGAGACTCACAATAATATAGCAACCCGCTTTTTGACAAGCGAGCGGACTCACAATAATAAAGCAACCAGATTTGTGAGAGGCGAAGGGACTCACAATTATGTAGCACCCCGATTTGCGAGAGGCGAGGGTACTCACAATGATGAATTACCCCGATTTGTGAGAGGCGAGGGGACTCTCAATAATAAACAACCCCGATATTTAAAAAACAAGGAGACTCACAAAATATAGCAACCTGATTTGTGAGAGGCAAGGGGCTCACAATAATAAAACAACCCGATTTGTGAAATGCTTGGCGACTCACAATAACAAAGCAACCCGATTTGTGGGAGGCGAGGGGACTCACAATAATAAAGCACCCCGATTTGTGAGAGGCGAGGGGACTTACATTAAAAAGAACACCAAATTGTTAGAGGCGGAGGGGCTCACAATAATAAAGCAATCCGATTTGTGAGAGGCGAGGGGACTCACATTAAAAAGCACCCCAAATTGTTAGAAGCAAAGAGGCTCACAATAATAAAGCAACCCGATTTGTGAGAAGCGAGGGGACTTACAATAATGAAGCACCCCGATTTATAAGGGGCGAGGAGACTCACAATAATAAAGCAACCCGATTTTGTGGAAGGCGAGGGGACTCACAATGATAAAGCACCCCGATTTGTGAGAGGCGAGGGTACTCGTATTAAAAAGCACCCCGATTTATGAGAGGCGTGGAGACTCACAACAAGCAAGCAATACGATTTGTAAGCGGCGAGGGGACTCACAATAATAAAGCAACCAGATTTTTGAGAGGCGAGAAGACTCACAATAATAAAGTAAACCGATTTTTGAGAGGCGAGGGAAGTCACAGAAATAAAGCAATCCGATTTTTGAGAGGGGAGTAGTCTCACAATAATAAAGCAAACCGATTTGTGAGAGGCGAGGGGACACACAATAATGAAGCACCCCGATTTATAAGGGGCGAGGAGACTCACAATAATAAAGCAACCCGATTTTTGGGAGGCGAGGAGACACGCAATAATAAAGCACTCCGATTTGTGAGAGTCGAGGGTACTCACATTAAAAAGCACCCCGATTTGTGAGAGGCGTGGAGGCTCAGAATAATCAAGCAACCCGATATGTGAGAGGCGAGGGGCTTACAATCAGAAAGCACGGCGATTTTTTTAAAGCGAGGAGACTCACAATAAGAAAGCAACCCGATTTGTGGGTGGCGAGGAGACAGAAAATATTAAAGCAACCAGATTTGTGAGAGGCGAGGGGCTTCGAATCATGAAGCACCGCGATTTTTGAAAGGCGAGGAGACTCACAATAATAAGGCTTCCCGATTTTTGATGGACGAGGAGACAGAAAATATTAAAGCAGCCAGATTTTCCAGAGGCGAGGGGACTCACAATAATAAACCACCACGATTTGTGAGAGTCGAAGGTACACACATTAAAAAGCACCCCGATTTGTGAGAGGCGTGGAGGCTCACAATAATAAAGCAACCCGATTTATAAGGGGCTAGGAGACTCACAATAATAAAGCAACCCGATTTTTGAGAGGCGAGGAGACTCACAATAATAAGGCTTCCCGATTTTTGATGGGCGAGGAGACAGAAAATATTAAAGCAGCCAGATTTGCGAGAGGCGAGGGGACTCACAATAATAAAGCACCCCGATTTGTGAGAGTCGAAGGTACACACGTTAAAAAGCACCCCAATTTGTGAGAGGCGTGGAGGCTCACAATAATAAAGCAATCCGATTTTTGAGAGGCGAGGAGTCTCACAATAATAAAGCAACTTGATTTGTGAGAGGGGAATGGAATCACAATAATGAAGCACCCCGATTTATAAGAGGCGAGGAGACTCGCAATAATAAAGCAACCCGATTTTTAAAAGGCGAGGAGACTCACAATAATAAGGCTTCCCGATTTTTGATGGGCGAAGAAACAGAAAATATTAGAGCAACCAGATTTGTGAGAGGCAAGGGGCTTACGATCATAAAGCACCGCGATTTTTGAAAAGCAAGGAGCCGCACAATAAGAAAGCAACCCGATTTGTGGGAGGCGACGGGACTCACCATAATAAAGCACCCCGATTTGTAGGAGTCGAAGGTACGCACATTAAAAAGCACCCCGATTTGTGAGAGGCATGGGGGCTCACAATAATCAAGCAACACGATTTATAAGGGGCGAGGAGTCTCACAATAATGAAGCCACCGGATTTTTGAGAGGCTAGGAGACTCACAATAATAAGGCTTCCCGATTTTTGATGGGCGAAGAGACAGAAAATATTAAAGCAACCAGATATGTGAGAGGCGAGGGGCTTACAATCAGAAAGCACAGCGATTTTTGAAAGGCAAGGAGACTCACAATAAGAAAGCAAACCAATTTGGAGATTTTGGGGACTTACAATAATAAAGCAACTCGATTTGTGAGAGGCGAGGAGACTCACAATAATGATGCAACCCGATTTATAAGGGGCGGGGAGACTCACAATAATAAAGCAACCCGATTTCTGAGAGGCGAGGAGACTCACAAAAATAAGGCTTCCCGGTTTTTGATGGGCGAAGAGACAGAAAATATTAAAGCAACCAGATTTGTGAGAGGCGAGGGGCTCACAATCATAAAGCACCGCGATTTTTGAAATGCGAGGAGAATCACAATGAGAAAGCAACCCGATTTGTGGGAGGCGAGGGGACTCACAATAATAAAGCACCACCATTTGTGAGAGGCGGGGGGACTTGCAATAATGAAGCAACCCGATTTTGTGGAAGGCCAGGGGACTCACATTAATAAAGCACCCCAATTTGTGAGAGTCGAGGGTACTCACAGTAAAAGGCACCCCGATTTGCGAGAGGCGTGAAGACTCACAATGATCAAGCAACACGATTTGTGAGAGGCGAGGGGACTCACAATAATAAAGCAACCAGATTTTTGAGAGGCGAGGTGTCTCACAATAATAAAGCAACCCGATTTGTGGGAAGCGAGGGGACTCACAATAATGAAGCACCCCGATTTATAAGGGGCGAGGAGACTCACAATAATGAAGCAACCCGATTTTTGAGAGGCGAGGAGACTCACAATAATAAGGCTTCTCGATTTTTGATGGGCGAGGAGACAGAAAATATTAAAGCAACCAGATTTGTGAGAGTCGAAGGTACACACATTGAAAAGCACCCCGATTTATAAGGGGCGAGGAGGCTCACAATAATCAAGCAATCCGATTTTTGAGAGGCGAGGAGTCTCACAATAATAAAGCAACCCGATTTGTGAGACGCGAGGGGACTCACAATAATGATGCAACCCGATTTATAAGGGGCGGGGAGACTCACAATAATAAAGCAACCCGATTTGTGAGAGGCGAGGAGAATCGCAATAACAAGGCTTCCCGGTTTTTGATGGGCGAAGAGACAGAAAATATTAAAGCAACCAGATTTGTGAGAGGCGAGGGGCTTACAATCATAAAGCACCGCGATTTTTGAAAGGCGAGGAGACTCACAATGAGAAAGCAACCCGATTTGCGGGAGGCGAGGGGACTCACAATAATGAAGCACCCCCATTTGGGAGAGGCGGGGGGACTCGCAATAATGAAGCACCCCCATTTTTAAGGGGCGAGGAGACTCACAATTATAGAGCAACCAATTTTTGAGAGGCTAGAAGCCCCAGAATAATAAGGCTTCCCGATTTTTGATGGGTGAAGAGACAGAAAATATTAAAGCAACCAGATATGTGAAATGCGAGGGGCTTACAATCAGAAAGCACAGCGATTTTTGAAAGGCGAGGAGACTCACAATAAGAAAGCAAACCAATTTGTGAGATTTTGGGGACTCACAATAATAAAGCAACCCGATTTGTGGGAGGCGAGGGTACTCACACTAATGAAGCAACCCGATTTTGTGGAAGGCCAGGGGACTCACATTAATGAAGAACCCCAATTTGTGAGAGTCGAGGGTACTCACATTAAAAGGCACCCCGATTTGTGAGAGGCGTGAAGACTCACAATGATCAAGCAACACGATTTGTGAGAGGCGAGGGGACTCACAACAATAAAGCAACCAGATTTTTGAGAGGCAAGGTGTCTCACAATAATAAAGCAACCCGATTTGTGAGAAGCGAGGGGACTCACAATAATGAAGCACCCCGATTCATAAGGGGCGCGGAGACTCACAATAATTAAGCAACTCGATTTTTGAGAGGCTTGGAGGTTCACAATAATAAGGCTTTCTGATTTTTGATGGGCGAAGAGACAGAAAATATTAAAGCAAGAAGATTTGTGAGAGGCGAGGGGCTTACAATCAGAAAGCACCGCGATATTTGAAAGGCGAGGAGACTCACAATAAGAAAGCAACCCGGTTTGTGAGAGGCATGGAGACTCACATAAAGAAGCACCCCAAATTGTTAGAGGCGAGGAGGCTTACAATAATAAAGCGATCCGATTTTTGAGATGCGAGGAGTCTCACAATAATAAAGCAACCCGATTTGTGAGAGGGGAGGAGACTCACAATAATGAAGCACCCCGATTTGTAAGAGTCGAAGTTACACACATTAAAAAGCACCACGATTTGTGAGAGGCGTGGAGTCTCACAATAATAAAGCAACTTGATTTGTGAGAGTCGCGGAGGCTCACAACAATGAAGCAACCCGATTTTTGAGAGGCGAGGAGGCTCACAAAAATAAAGCAACCCGATATTTGAAAGGCGAGGAGACTCACAATGATAAGGCTTCCCAATTTTTGATGGGCGAGGAGACAGAAAATATTAAACCAACCAGATTTATGAGAGGCGAGAAGCTTCTAATCATAAAACACTGCGATTTTTAAAAGGCGAGGAGACTCACAATAAGAAAGCAACCCCATTTGTGAGAGGCGAGGGGACTCACAATAATAAAGCAACCCGATTTTGTGGAAAGCGAGGGGGCTCACAATAATCAAGCAACCCGATTTTTGAGCGGCGAGGGGACTCACATTAATGAAGCACCCCGATTTATAAGGGGCGAGAAGCCTCACAATAATAAAGCAACCCGATTTTTGAGAGGCGAGGAGACTCACAATAATAAGGCTTCCCGATTTTAGATGGGCGAAGAGACAGAAAATATTAAAGCAAACAGATTTGTGAGAGGCGAGGGGCTTACAATCACAAAGCAACCCGATTTTGTGGAAGGCGAGGGGACTCACAATAATAAAGCACCACGATTTTTGAAAGGCGAGGGGACTCACAATAAGAGAGCAACCCGATTTGTGGGAGGCGAGGGGATTCACAATAATGAGGCACCCCGATTTATAAGGGGCGAGGAGATTCAAAATAATAAAGCAACCCGATTTTTGAGAGGCGAGGAGACTCACAATAATAAGGTTTCCCGATTTTTGATGGGCGAGGAGACAGAAAATATTAAAGGATCCAGATTTGTGAGAGGCGAGGGGCTTACAATCATAAAGCATCGCGATTTTTGAAAGGCGAGGAGACTCACAGTGAGAAAGCAACCCACTTTGTGGGAGGCGAGGGGACTCACAATAATAAAGCACTTCGATTTGTGAGAGTCGAAGGTACACACATTAAAAAGCACCCCGATTTGTGAGAGGCGTGGAGGCTCACAATGATAAAGCAACCCGATTTTTGAGAGGCGAGGAGACTCGCAATAATGAGGCTTCCCGATTTTTGTTGAGCGAAGAGACAGAAAATATTAATGCAACCAGATTTGTGAGAGGCGAGGGGATTACAACCAGAAAGCACCCCGATTTGTGAGCGTCGAGGGTACTCACATTAAAAAGCACCTCGATTTCTAAGAGGCGTGAAGACTCACAATAATCAAGCAACACGATATGTGAGACGCGAGGGGAATCACAATAATAAAGCAACCAGATTATTGAGAGGCGAGGAGACTCACAATAATAAAGAAAACCGATTTTTGATGGGCGAGGAGAGAGAAAATATTTAAGCAACCAGATTTGTGAGATGCGAGGGGCTTACAATCATGAAGCACCGCGATATTCGAAATGCGAGGAGACTCACAATAAGAAAGCAACCCGATTTGTGGGAGGCGAGGGGACTCACAATAATAAAGAACCCCGATTTGTGAAAGTCGAAGGTACAAACATTATAAAGCAACCCGATTTGTGAGAGGCTAGGAGACTCACAATAAAAAGGCTTTCCAATTTTTGATGAGCGAAGAGACAGAAAATATTAATGCAACCAGATTTGTGAGAGGCGAGGGGCTTACAATCAGAAAGCATCGCGATTTTTGAAAGGCGAGGAGACTCACAGTGAGAAAGCAACCCGATTTGTGGGAGGGGAGGGGCTCACAATAATAAAGCACTTCGATTTGTGAGAGTCGAAGGTACACACATTAAAAAGCACCCCGATTTGTGAGAGGCGTGGAGGCTCACAATGATAAAGCAACCCGATTTGTGAGAGGCTAGGAGACTCACGATAATAAGGCTTCCCGATTTTCGATGGGCGAAGAGACAGAAAATATTAATGCAACCAGATTTGTGAGAGGCGAGGGGCTTACAATCAGAAAGCACCCCGATTTGTGAGCGTCGAGGGTACTCACATTAAAAAGCACCCCGATTTCTAAGAGGCGTGAAGACTCACAATAATCAAGCAACACGATTTGTGAGATGCGAGGGGCTTACAATCATAAAGCACCGCGATTTTCGAGAGGCTAGGAGACTCACAATAAGAAGGCTTCCCGATTTTTGATAGGCGAAGAGACAGAAAATAATAAAGCAACCAGATTTGTGAGAGGCGAGGGGCTTACAATCAGAAAGCACCGAGATTTTTGAAAGGCGAATAGAATCACAATAAGAAAGCAACCCGATTTGTGGAAGGCGAGGGGACTCACAATAATGAGGCACCCCGATATATAAGGGGCGAGGAGACTCACAATGATAATGCAACCCGATTTTTGAGAGGCGAGGAGACTCACAATAATGAAGCACTCCGATTTATAAGGGGCGAGGAGACTCACAATAATAAGGCAACCTGATTTTTGAGAGGCTAGGAGACTCACAATAAGAAGACTTCCCGATTTTTGATGACCGAAGAGACAGAAAATGATAAAGCAACCAGATTTGTGAGAGGCGAGGGGCTTACAATCAGAAAGCAGCGCGATTTTTGAAAGGCGAGAAGACTCACAATAAGAAAGCAACCCGATTGGTGGGAGGCGAGGGGACTCACAATATTGAGGCACCCCGATTTATAAAGGGCGAGGAGATTCACAATAATAAAGCAACCCGATTTTTGAGAGGCGAGGAGACTCACAATAATAAGTCTTCCCAATTTTTGATGGGCGAGGAGACGGAAAATATTAAAGGATCCAGATTTGTGAGAGGCAAGGGGCTTACAATCATAAAGCATCGCGATTTTTGAAAGGCGAGGAGACTCACAATGAGAAAGCAACCCGATTTGCGGGAGGCGAGGGGACTCACAATAATCATATTTTATCATATTTTTCGATATTATATTTAGATAATATAAAAAACTCTCCTAAAAACCATAAAAATTGCGATTTCTACGGCGGCACTATTGGGAACGGCTAACTGGAATTTCGAAGGCAGCGTGAGAGTGGGAGAAGCGCCTCGGCGAACTCGAGCAAGGATGAGGGGAAGCGGTCTTATTCGGAGCGGTCTTATTGAGAGCTTCGACTGTTATTAACTCATTGTATTTTCCAAACCTAATTTTATTTAAGGTTCTACGTTTCTTTACTTAACAGAATTTATATTTTATATGTATATTCGTTCCCTAAGTTTATAAAAGCTTAGAAGAATTTGGGAGATCAAAGGAAATCTCAAGGTATCTTTCTTCGGGGGGAGGGGGTGGGTCAAAGTTAACAAAAAAAGCTTTACGTAATTTGTGGATTGCCCCTTATTTCTTTATTAACTTATTATTATTTCACGAATTTATGATTATTACAAACATCTATTTACAATAAAATCTGTTTAACTTTCGTTTCTTAGTCCCTTAATAGGTTTTAATAAATGTATTTTTTATTAGTTTTAGAGGAAAGCTTTGCTGAATATTTTGGTCTAATGTCTATGAGTCCTGCGTGGTTGGATTCAGTTGGATTGGTGAACAGAGAGAAGTGGGAATCAGATGATGAGTTCAAAGAAGAAATTAGATTAGTATCAGTAATGATTTCTGCCCTCGACATTTTGCCCCGACTGGCATATTATATTTCCGCTGATTTGTGGAGATTAGACGTTTTAAAGAAGGCAATCACCGATCCAAAAGAACTGACCGAATCTTGGTGGAAGCACAGGTACTTTTATAATTCGAATATTAAAGAGATCGAAAGAATATTTAATTCCTGCTAAAGTGTTAATTAATTTCGTTCATTTTTTTTCTCAAGATTACAATACGAGGCTGTGACACCTAACTCTCAAGAAATCCCATCATATTTAGATGATGATCTTATCACCAGCAACCGACCCTATATTTCGTAAGTTTTTGATCAGAAAAGTTTTAATTTTGCAATTAAAATTGAAATGGTTCCGATTCGTTTAATTCTCAACGTTCCGTAGTAGAAATTTTGAATATGTTTTTAGAATGATTCAATTTTAAAGGTTTATAATTGTAAATTTTTCCATTTAGAATGGTGAGAACGACACGTTGGATTTATTTTTCGATCTAATAAATTTTAACATTAAATTATAGTTTTTTTCGTAACAATAATTTTAAATTCTAGATAAATTTAGTATTCAATTTCAAATTTTCAATATTTGATCGCTTCGAATTAAAAATTATTTAAATTCAAAAGGTTTCAATTTTGAACGTTTTTAATTAGAAATAATACAATTTCAATTCCTTTGACTTTTAAAATGAGCACGCTTACAAAATTATAATCTGAAATTATTCAATTGGGAACATTTTAAAATTGTTGTATTTTCAAAATTGTAATCTAGAATCATTCAGTTTCGAGATTCTTCCATTCAAAATATTTTCAATTATACATACGATACGATTTCTACTCCTTCCTCATGAAATTGTCCAATTTTCAAAATTTTAGTCTGAATTTTTTCAATTTTGAAAACTTCTGATTAATAATTTTTAAATTTCAAACCCTTTCAATTTCAAATTAAATTCAATTTTGTTTGTTTCAAAAATTTCAAAAACTCCTAATATTGCAAAATTTATTTGATAATGGATTTTTAAATTGGTTATATTCTTAATGTTAAGAAATAAAAATCCATAGCCAAAAAGAAGCATTCGGTATATCGATTTGTGCGGATACTATCGTCTTCAGTGATTTATGTCTTTTGTAATATCAATCTAAAAAATGTTGTCTTTAAAATTAAAATAGTTATAAAAGCCTTTAAATCTTGGAAATCCTATTAAAAATTTTTTTTAATAGCCCTTGAAATTTTATAAAATCACTTCAAATCTTTACAATCTGTATAGAAATCAAATAAAGTCCATGAAATCTGATATTTACTGAAATCCTGGCAAATTGATTGAAATATCTTGTGAGCTTTTGAAATCCCCTAAAATCATTTAAGTCTTTGGAATCCATTAAATCCATTAAAATTCATTGAAAATCCCGCAGAATCTTTTTAAATATCCTGAAACCTTAAATGCCCAATTTTACTGAATTCTTTAAAATCCTCGGAAATTCCTTCAAAATTTTTAAATCTCTTGAAATTTTCTTGAAATCCTCGGAAATACTCTAATATATTACAAATCATTTGAAACATTTAAACATTTTTTTAAATCTTGAAAATTCCTGGGAATCTTTTAAAATACCATAAAATCTGCGAAATCCCTTGAAATTCTTGAAATCTATTGAAAATTCCTTTGCATTTTTTTTAATGTCCTTACATTTTTGAAATCCCTTCAAATTCTTGAAATCTATTGAAAATTCCTTGGTATATTTTTAAATAGCCTAAAATCTATCAAATTCAATCAATCAAATCTGTCAAATCCTTTTAAAAAATTTGAATCCCTTAAATTTTTGTTAAGCTCGTGAAAGTTCCCTTTTAAAATACCCGAAAATCTTTAAAATCCTATACAATATAATAATTTGAAATCCCTTAAAATATTTGAAAATGTTTGAAATCCTTCAATTCTGGTGAATAAATGCTTTAAAATAAATTAAAATATTATAAGATCCATTGAAATTTAGTGAAATTACATGAAATCTGATGATGTATCTTGAAATCCCTTCAAATATTCTAATTCCTATGAAATCCTTTGAGATCATGAGAAAATTAAATACTTTATTGAGAGCCTTTAAAATTTCTTAAAATTACTGCGATCCTCGAAAATCTGATAAAATCTTTTGAAATATTTTTAAATCTTCGAAATCCTCTGAAATCCCTTTTGGAATGTTTTGCAATGTCCTAAAATTTTATAAGTCCTATAAAATCCTTCCAAAGCGTTCGACATTCAGGGAAATTCTATAAGACCCCATATTAACCGAAATGTTTAAAATTATCTTCAACTCTTTGAAATCCTACAAAATCCCTTAATTCTTCTGAAATTCTTTGCAATTTATGAAAATACTACAAAATATTTAGAAATGTTTTATATCTATTCAAATTCGTAAAAAAAACACTTGAAATCACATAAAATCCTTTCAAATCTTTGACATTCTCTGAAGTCCCTTGAAATCGTTGAAAATACCCTAAACCCTTTTCAATCCTATGAAATCTGTCAAAATCCTTATGAATTTCAGGAAATTCTTTGCAATCTCATAAATTTGTTTTAAAATCTTTAAAATAATATTAAATCCCTTAATTAATTATTGTGAAATTCTTTGGATTGCCTTAAAATATTTTTAACTTGCTTAAAACGTTTATAAAATTTGAACAATCCTTCAAATAATTAAAATCCTTTGAAAATCCCTGGATTCTCTTGAAATCTATTTAAGTCCTTTGCGAGCCTTTAAATCCCTTGAAATTCCTTTAAATCCCTGAAAATATGAAAAATCTTCCAAACCTTTTGAACTCTAAAAAAATTCGGTTCAACAGCTTTGAGGCAAGACTTTTACCGAATCGGTTAGTGAATCTCTGTTCGCTTTTGAACAATAATTTTTAGGAATAAATAATAATATTTCCATTTTTTCATCCTGAAGATATTTAAAGAAAAAAACCTACTCTTCTTTTAGACAAGAAAAAAGACCCCTAACTTCGAAAAGAATCTGATAAAATTGTTGGATAAATTGATGGTTTAAAAGTGATTTAATTTTAATACTTTAAATTCAGAAGAGTTCTGACGCTTTTGAATGCTTCGATTTTGTATTAAGGTATTCAATATTTAAATTGAACATTTTTTCAGGTATTAAAATTTTAATTTTTATGACTTGGAAAAATGTTTGATAATCGGGAAATGACTAGAAACCGAGCTAGAAACTTGTTTTTATTTTTAGAGGCCACCCTGAAATATTTATATTGTGATTTTGACTGCTAATAAGAAAATTATCGTGCGCATAGCGCGCAAATCATGATTTCTACTTATAATTAATTTACGTCTTCCACTTCTTGCAGAAAATTGGTCGGTACTCTTCTCGCTTTTCAACTATACGAGCATTTCACTGAAAGCATTCAAGTACAGTTTGATCCCATAAAAAGTAACAGCAACTTTGCGTAAGTTATCACTGCTAATCTAAACTTTTTAAAATTAATCAACCCAATAATAATTCTAACCTAAATGTAACTTTACAGAAAAATCGCAATCAACTCGAGCTTGGATAACTGGATGGAAATAGTAAAGAAATTCACTGACAACGAAATCGACGAAGTCTCCGCGATTTCTCTAACGAGCTTCTTTTCAGACTTGGAAAGTCTTACTGAAAGGGAAAAATCGGAGTTCCCAATACCAATAGAGAGGCAGACTGAATTTGAAAGACAGGAGGTGATATATCGTCAGAAAGCTCATACTCCAACCACAACTACAACAACGACGACAACGACTACAACCACGACAACTACAACTCGCAGACCAATCACTAAAAATGTAAGGAAAGCTGAATTACTCGTCGTTTCCAAAGCAGCCGAAGTTCCTCCCACAGAGGCTGCGAAAGCTAAAGTGTATACCTTAGATGTCCCTAAAACCGAAACTACTCAAGAAACGGAACCAAAGCCTACAAATAAAGCAGTTTATGCAGTAGGGGCCGTTCTTGTAGCGACGGTGCTGGTCTGCATTATTGCCATTTTTGGAAGGAGAAGATGCAAGAAAACACCAAAGAATAGGAGATATGTCTAACTGTAGCACCAAGTCTTTGAAATTTAATATTTATTTCCTGCGAAATGATCGCTACTTAAGAGTAGTGATCCTAGTTCTTCCTTTCAATCAGAAAAGAAGAAAAAAAAACAATATTTAAATATCAATCTGCTAATCTGTTTAAACAAAATCACCAGCAGAGGTGTCCTCATTGAAAGAAAGAGTAAAGCAAACTGCTAACTACGGGTAATAGCTCCATTATTCTAAAAAAAAAAATTTTTTTGGTTCATCACCAAATCAGAGTGCCCTATATTGAAAATTCCAACGTCGTAAACTACGTAGGAAACAACGTAAGACACTGCGTCAGAAACGGCGAAGTAGTAAAGTAGTTGATGAGGTTGCGTGACTTAAAACAAAAATTTGGTGTAAATAGTTTTTTTATTTATTAAAAAGGACCTGTAATTTCACAAAAAAAGTTCCTAAAAATCTGTAAACATAATCATTATCAAAATGGTTTTCTGCAAAATTGGCTCATTACTTTATTGCAATATATACCAGTGTAAATATAAGATGTTCTTAAATTTCTGTTTATGAGAGGTGCAAATAGTTCGAAATAGAAAATTGTACGCATTTAGAGGGATGTAGGAAACTTGTGAAAAATAGAACTTTAAGTTCGGAAAGCATGACGCGCTTCTGGCATCACACATGAGATTAAACATGTCTACCGCGTAGTTTTCACTTTTGCGTAATTCACTTCGGAGCACTTATTTTAAATAATTCACTTTTTAGAAAGTTATTTAGGTTATTCACGTAAAAAAGTTTGAGCGATAATCTTGAAATCAAGAATGAATACTGCGCCATGGAGTATAGACATAAGGAGACCAAACTAGTGTAACCGAAAATGAGCACATTTTTTATGTATGATAATTGTTACAATTCTTCCCGAGCGCGGCACTAGTGTGGCACATATATAAATGGCCGCCGTCTATGTTGACATGTTTTCATGAGAACACGTTAACGTGAATGTGCATTATCATTATGTACATCCGAAAGAAAAGTGCTCGTTTTCGATGAAGTAAATGTACAGGACTTTGGTCTCCTAATGTCTATTCTCCATGAACTCCACAATCGATATGAACAAAGTAATATGGCTGCCAAATATGGTTACAGATTCTCAAGTTCACGATTACTTTTTAAAGTTTTTGTCTAAAATAACCTAACGAAAAGTCAATTACTTAAAATAATTACTACGTTTTATTTATCGCAAGTTTCATCAAAATGCATACAAATTTTTATTTTGAACATTTCAAATATTTGATAAACTAAACTTTGAGAAAATCTTTTATTTGAACTTGAATCATATCTCAATAAAGTGACGAGCCATTTATGCAGAAAACGAAATGATTTTATGCATGTTTCTGAGTTTTATTTTTATGTTTACATTCTAAGAACTTTATTTCTGAAATTCGTGGACCTTTTTTAATAATAAAAAACTATTTACACCAAATGTTTTACTACGTCACAACGTAGGAAACTGCGACAGAAACGATGTCTTATACTCCATCGTTCACAATCCGAATTCCGAACGTACTATACGATTTAGGAATTTTCAAAATGGTGATTCGAAAGCAGACAATTTATCTGCTTTAGAGTAGAAAGGAGATGTTTCCACATGCCAAATGTGTTACGCTTTTAAGAAAAGCGTCTTTTAACATACCTCATTTTTTTTTAAGTAAGGCTCAATTTAACAAAGCGTACCAAAAACAAATTGAATATAGTGGATGAATCTTCAGCTAGAGCTTTTGTCCATCCAGTGACGATTTTGATACACATTCCTTTGTTAAGAATTAGAGTACTCAGTGTTTTAGCTTATATACAAAATTCTGGGACGCTGTAATTTAAAATCCAAGGTTCGATTCTTATGTTGGGTATCGATGACAGGGTTTTCAACTTATAAATTCGGAAGTTCGCTATTCGATTTGAAGAATGAGGACTTGGAAAAGGAATAAAAACCGCTGGTTGATTACCCTTGGCTGATTTGTAAATACATAAGTTGCCAGTGGTGAATACAGTATTTCGAGCATACTGTTCGTTGTCTCGTTTGTAATATCATACTTTTATTTAAAAGCGATAACACGAATTCAGAAAACTAATTTTTCCAAGGAAAAATGTCTTGAGTCTGTATTGTGAAATGGCGCTCAATCCATCACACAAATTATAAGAATAAAAATTAGCAATTAAGAAACTTGTTTAATCGACTCTAAAACTTCGGCAGATAAATCTCTTACAAGAGTTCCTCGATTACGAATAATAAAATAGCTTGTCAAGCTAAGTCCGAGAATAAAATAGATAGCATCGGTCGTGTGCAAGATGAGATTTTGATACAAATTTTATGTAAAATTTTCTAGTGAAATGTAACTTGACTACTTATTGTAAGTCGACGTTTTTCGAATCACGGTGCTGAGCCGTGTGTTTTTGTAAATAGTTAATTAGCTCTTGTAATTAGAGGGTAGTATAGATTTATTATTGTCTTTGTGAGTAGAGTTAGTACGTGTAACGTAAATATTTTTCTAGTGGTGTATTTGACAGTGCGAGTTCTGTGTATGGAATATTCATTGATCGATCGTGAGTTCTGTAACTTTGTAAGATTTATATTTTTTATAAAATTATTTATTCTGTGCCTCATGTGAGAACAATAAAACTTCAAAGTGGTACCAGGAAATACAATTTTTCTCTAATAGTTATTTCGAATTATACATAACATAAACAATAATTAATTACCTAAAGACTATAACTACAAAATATACACAAATCTATCAACTATATATTTCATTTTCATGATTATTACATTTATTCAAATAAATTACTTAGGGGCCGTCCACAAATCTCGTGACGCTAAAAATAGTCAAAATTGACCCCCCTCCCTCGTGACAAACCGTGACGATTTGAAGACCCCCCCCCCCGAAGGGTCATGTGACGAATTGTCGTGCCCCCCCCCCCCAACCACGTACTAATTTAGAAGGCAACAAAAATTTGATTTCCATTTGAATATTATTATCAATAATCAAATTTAATAAATGAATAAATTTTTACTCGATACATATAATAAACTGATGAAAAATAAAACGAATGAGCAATTTTATTCGATTAAATTTGTCACGTGACGTTAGGTATCTTCGCTAATCTCTTTTTAATCATTTAAAACAAAAATAATAAAGTATGTTTGGCCTGATGGAAACGTAATACGAGTGTTTTCAATTTTTGAAGCTTGAGCTAGATTTTAGAAATATTACTAGAACTGGATTATTGCCAGGAGAAATGTGGTATGTTATATAAATAATAATAGAGAATAGATTGTTCAGCAAGGTTCCTTTTCTAAACTGCGACACATGAAGTAATTTAATTCTTTGAGCTATTCGGACGGACAGAAAATCGATACACGAGAAAGCCTGCCCTCGATGAGAACGGAAGAAACAAGTTTCAGGTGTTTAGCCTGATCAGATTTTTTTACTCATTTTGTTCCAATCCGGACTCGCAATATTCACAATTTTTCTAACATCACCTGAGACATGCAATCTAATATTTAACTTCAATTTAAGCTTTATATCGAATAGTGTGAAAATCAACCCTCTAGTTAGAAAATATAAATACGTAATAAAAGAAATATTTCGAAAAGGAAATATCAAAATTTAAGAAAAAAATGCCTCTTGACAATTAAAGAAAAAATGATAATGAATAAAGTTTATAGTGGAAAAATATTACAAAAGTATAGTATACAAATTAAAAGATAGATGTTAAAAAATTGTACTACATATTTCAATTTAGTTTCACTTTACGTGATTATTCTTCGTTGAAATCTTGAAATCAAAATTTTGTAACAACCCTGATACACAAGAAATTAAATAAAAAAATGTCATCAAACGGTAACGAAATGGAAAAAGAATTTATAATTTGAAGTTTCGAATTAAAAGAAAAATCTAATGGAAATTCCAAATACAGCACTGCTTTATTCAAAATTTTACGCAATATAACTTCAACGAAAATAATAAAATGGGCCTAGAAAATGGTTCAGTATCGCAAAATTTATTTTCTTGTTGTGCAAATAAGAATGTTCATGTCCCTAGGATTTTATTATTACAATTGAAAAAACTATATTTTTGTAAAAATCAAAATGAAAAAATATTTGTTTCTTTTTTCAAAAGAACAGTAAAATTAATAGTTCCCGTGTTCTCAAAAAAAAAAAAAAATTATCACCACCAAGGGAGCGTTCACATATTGCGTCTTACTTTTAGAACACTCCCCACGTTGAGGGTCATAACCTTTTGAATATTCATTTACACAAAACGAATGACAAGTTAAAAATACGGTTCATAAATTTCGTATTTATTGTTTATTTCCTATATTTTTAACAACATTGCATATACAATAAATTGTATATAAAACTGACCATTTAAATTAAATAAATTATAAATCGACTTCACTTGTCATTTCCTTCTACTATAATCCAGTATTCTGTATAAAAATTGTGTTTAAATTATAAGCTTTTCCATGCGGGGACCAAGGTGGCCGTTTGATTCAAAGAAAAAATATTTCCTGTCATTTCCCGGTCTTTTCTCGGTTAGAAAAATTTTTCACCATCAATGAAATTAAAAAATTAAACCTCTAGAAGCTAAAATAAAATGCATTTGAAGTAATAAAAACTGAATTGCAAATTAAAGCACTCAAAGCGGAATTCTTGAATATCAAACTTTTAAAATTGAAGTTGAACAATTGGCTACGCCTAGTCGTCCCGAAAAATTGGGGGAGTTGGAAAAGGGGATGGACTGGTCATCCAGAAAATTCGGGACGACTAGCCAAGTTTATGACAAATATTTGGCTGTCATCCCGAATTTCGGGACGGTCGACGAGACACATCGTTAACAATTTTGTAATTCAATATTTTGGTATACAAACGCTCAATAATTTAAATGTATAAAATGGAAGCTATTAACACTTTTTAATTAAACCATTTTATATTATATGCAGCTCAACTGCAAAATAATTTTATTTTAACTTCTCTAAATTGAACACTGAATCAATATAAAATTTCAAGATTATATGATTTTAAGCAATTTTAAGATAGAAAAATGAAAAACTGAACAATTAAGAAATTTGTTTAACTGAAAACTTTTTGAATTAGAAGTTAAATCAGGGTGTCTAGCGTTTCTTTTAAAATAAATTCCAGGACTTTTCCAGGTTTTCCAGGACAAAAAAGCTCATTTTTCCAGGTACCTTTTTTTAACAGTGAAAAAATACTTTTCACGAAATATATTAAAATTTGTAGGTCTAGTAGAACTAAAAAAAAGTTCCATATGCGAAATTTCTTTTACAGCCTTACACTCTGATTTTATGGTAAAAAATCTAAATATCCCAAAAATTCCAATCCAATAATTTTTTGATATAATCAGAGTGAGTTCAATTCCGCGTGTAATGAACTTTTTTTATTAAAATTGATTGAAATTGACTGTGTTATCGAATTTCAAGCAAATTTACGTTTAGTTTTCAATTAAATAATTGAATTTTCAACGTAAGAAATTAATTTTCAACCAAACTCATTAATTTTCGACCAAAAAATACGAATTTTCAACGAAATACTTGAATTTTTAAATAAAAAAGATACATTTTCAACCAACTAGGTAACATTTTAAATGAAATAAAAAATTTTTAACCAAAAATGGAACAGTTAAATTTCCAGTCGAAAAATTAATTTTACAACATAAAAACGAATTTCCATCAAAGTAGTTAAATTTTCAACCAAAGTGATGAATTTTAAACTAAAAATGGTGAATCTTCAACTGGAATAGTTGAACTTTCAACCACGGAAGAGATCAATAAATTTGTAACTAAAATTGTGGAATATTCAACTAAATTGCTGAAATGATCAATTAAAAAAAATTAATTTGTAACAAAAAAAAAAAAAATTTCAACAAATTACTTACATTTTTAGTTTAAAAAATTAATTTAAAAAAAATCGAATCTTAAGAAAAATGAATTTTTAACAAAGGAGTTCTAGTTTTAATCAAGTAATTGAATTTTCAACCAAAATATTTAATTTTCTACCAAAAAAGACGAATTTTCGACCAAACACTTGAATTTTTAAATAAAAAAGATAATTTTTCAACTAACTAGGTAAATTTTTCAATAAAAAAATAAATTCTTAACCAAAAATGGAATAGTTAAATATCCAGTTTAAAAAATTCATTTTAGAACATAAAAATTATTTTTGGTCAAAATAGCTCAATTTTAAACCAAAGTGATGAATTTTAAACTAAAACGCTGAATTTTCAACTGGTATAGTTGAATTTTTAACCGTGGAAGAGATGAATTTTTAATAAAAATTGTGGAGCAATCAACTGTATTGCTTAAATTACCAGTTAAAAAAATTAATTTTTAACAAACAAAAAAAAGAATTTTCAACAAAGTACATACATTTTCGGTTGAAAAATTTAATTTAAAAGTCGAATCTCCAAAAAAAATGAATTTTTAACAAAGGAGTTAAATATTCAATCAAGTAATTGAATTTTCAATCAAAATCGTTAATTTTCTACCAGAAAAGACGAATTCTACACAAAATACATGAATTTTTAACCAAATACTTGAATTTACAAATAAAAAAGATAAATTTTTGACCAAATAGTTGAATTTAAAAATAAAAAAGATAAATTTTTAACCAGAAATGGAAAATTAAACTTTCTAGTTTAAAAAATTATTTTAATTTGTTTATTTTCAACAACAAAAATAAATTCATATCAATCCACAATGGCGAATTTCCTGTCCAAATAGACAAACGCTCAACAAAATAGTTGAATTTCCTACCTGCAAAAATGAATTTTTAACCAAATATTCGAATTTTGAAAAAAAAAAATTAAACATTAAGCAGAAACAGTTGAATTTTCAACAAATACTTTAATTCTCAGCGCAAAATTAAATAGTTAATATTTCAGCCAAACAAAGTGAATTTTCAACAAAATAGTGAAATTTCCAGCCGATGAGTTGAATTTTAAACAAAATATGTCAGCTTTTAACCAAATAGTTAAATTTTCAACCTACAAAGATGAATGCTCAATCAAAACGTCGAATTTTCAACAAAATATATGAATTTTCAAATAAATAGTTGAATTTTTAACTAAACTAGAAAATGATAAAATATTGATACTCAATTTTATATTACAATTGTACAAAAAATTAGTCATGCTCTCGAAAAAAAATTCCCTGACTTTAAAATAAAATTCCCTAAAATTTTCACGGTTTTCCAGATGATTAGACACCTTGATTATTATATACATGCACCTCCAAAAAACGGTTCAGCAGTCTTTTTCTGTTTCGCAGAGAACAAATTTGAAACCAAATGTTTGTTTTCTGTAAGGGAATACAAATTCCAGGACCATGAGCAAAATTCAAGGACTTTTCCAGGTTTTTTTTTAGGTAGAGAAAAATTCAAGGATTAACCATCATTGAATTCAGTTCTATACCTATTTCTGAATTTTCTTGAATTTTTTGAAGGCTGTGTCTAGTCGTCCTGAAAAATGGGGAAGTTGGAAAAGGGGATGGATTAGTCATCCCGAAAATTCAGGGCAACCAGCCAAGCTTATGAAAAATATTGGATTAGTCAAACCGAATTTCGGGACGACAAGACACTTCGTTTTTTAAAAATATTTTAGGGTATTTTAAAAGATTACAAGAACTTTTTAACAGATTTCAATGATTTGAAGGGATTTCATAGGATTTTAAATATTTTAGGGTATTTTTAAAAATTCCAAGGAATTTTTAATACATTTCAATACTTTGAAGGAAAAGATTTTTGAAGAAAAGGATTTTAAATATTTTAGCGTAACACAGTGGGCCACGGGACCGGTAGAAGTGGCGAAAATTCGATCTTACGTCGAATTTGTCTGAAACTTGGTATAAGGGAGTTTTTAGGGTTGCTGATTTCAAATTTGAGGTCAAAAATTACAAATTCAAAATGTCGGATCCAATATGGCGGATGAAGTTTCAAAATTCTTACATATTAGTCGGAAATATGGTATAAGGGAGTTTTTAGGATCGCTGATTTCAAATTTTACGTCAAGAATGACAAATTTAAAATGGCGGATCCAATATGGCGACCAAAATATCAAACTTTCATATATTTGTCTGAAACTTGGTGTAAGGGGGTTTTGGGGTCGCTGATTTCGAATTTGACGTCAAAAATTACAAATTCCAAATGGCGTATTCAAAATTGCGGATAAAGTTACAAAATTCTTACATATTTGTCTGAAATATGGTATAAGGGAGTTTTTGGGATCGCTGATGTCAAATTTGACGTTAGAAATTACAAACGTAAAATGGCGGATCCAATATGGCGACCAAAATTGCAAAATTTTATATATTTGTCTGGAACTGGGGATAAGGGGGTTTTTGGAGTCGCTGATTTCGAATTTGAAGTAAAAAAACGAGAATAAAAAAGGTTTTAAAAATAAAAAGTGGGATCACTAAAGGCCTGTAACCTTCCCGCGGTAGACCCTGAAAACTGAAATCACATTACCATTGGCAGGATAATGACAGGCGTATTGATGAAATAATTACCAAATTCATTGATGTATAAATCATGTTTTACGTCAAATTAGAAATCAGCGACACCAAAAACCCCCTTATACCAAGTTTCAGACAAATATATGAAATTTTGGTCAGCATATTGGATCCGCCATTTTGAATTTGTAATTTCTCACGTTAAATGCAACAGCAGCGATCCCAAAAAATCCCCTGTACCAAATTCAAGACCAATATGTAAAAAAAGTTTAATTTTGTCCGCCATTTTGAATTTGTAATGTTTGACGTCAAATTTTGATGGTTGCTGGCCCACTGTGCGCGGATTTGTTTATAAAGCGACTTTTCTTCCTAAATGTGAAAACGGGCAAAATAGGGCAACTTTTTCTTGATGGGCACATCTTAAGGAAGAAGTTGACGTCAATTAAACTTCTATCCGAAGGGGGACGCCGGGGAACGATGAATCGGAAGTGTACGCAGGAATAAAAAAAGGTAATATTTGTTCGCGGAACGTTTAACGTAAATATAAATGAATATTTTTTTGAGGTTATCAATTTTTTTATGATGTTTGTATGTATACTGCTGAGAAAACAATAAAGAAAAAATTAAAATATACATGGAATATGAAATAAAATTTAATGTTTTGAATATCGAACTGCAACTAAACTTTTGAAGATTTTGTTGATAATTGTTGTTACCGACAACGTAATTCCTAACCAAATGTTACAAAACTTTGGTAGACCCTGCTTCGATATACCCTTATGAATGTCCTATGTTCACTTTTCCTGGATACAGAAGTTGATTTTATGCCACTTTTACCGGTCTCCTGGCCCACTGTGAGTTCAAAAGATGTCATGCAATCTTCAAGTGATGTCTTTGCGACTGGAACTAAGCGATTATTTCGTTTTTAAACTATAATAACTGCAGGCAGCGAGCAACCTGCTAAACACCCTTGCTTATGCATTGTTGGCCCACTAAGAACCTATGTATAAATACTGAAAAATCTGTATGAAAATATTAGAGCAGATAGTCAATCTGTCTATGGGCTTGAAAATACCTAAAATTCCATTAATAATATGGTATTCCGCTAGCGCCTTTAGGTCTCTAATTTCAAGTGTATTTATAATATCGCGTATTTGAAACAACTCACAAGATCGCTTTTCATACAACCCATCAATATTATAAAATATGAAAATATCACAATTAATATTCGATATATTTGTATAATATAAAAAAACTCTCCTAAAAACCATAAAACTGACGATTTCTACGGCGGCACTATTGGGAGCGGCTGACTGGAACTGCAACCAAAAACCACAAAGAATTCGGCGTAGTTTTGAAGATCGGCGTTTTACAGTGCGCTCCTAAGATTTTTATCGACCTTTCTAACGATTTTCGATGACTAATCTTAGAGATTCGTTGTGGGAATTACTGATCCGTGATAGGTTTGAAAAAAGACAAACCACGACCGCATTCGATAGAAGTTATCTTACTAAGCGTGTTCGGATTTGAAGGTTTAGCCAAGAAAAAATAGGGGAAAAAACTTGACCTCGACTGTCAATGTCAGAGGGTGCGTTGATGCATTGCGGTTTTTCGATAATCAATACAACGAACAAGAGCATTTTTCAAAGTTAAACATTTCTCGAAATTATTACAACACAATGATAAACAATAGAATGGAAAATATTAACTTATTTAATTGACATTCAAGTAAAATATTTAAACAGCCTAAAATGCTCTCAAAACCGGGTATATAGGATGATTTTTCACGAAAATAGGGGAAAACACTTTAAATTCCTAACCTTTCAAGTAAAAATATTGCAACTTCAATAAAATAGATTAATTTTTAAACAAAAAGATGAATTTTCAACCGAAAAGATTAATTTTCTACTAAAAAACACGAAGTATAGACAAAATACATGAATTCTTAACCTAATAGTTAACTTTTCAAACGAAGATATGAATTGCTAACTAAAATAATTTATCTTTCATACAAAAAAAATAGTTTTTTACAAAGAAGTTCAAACTTCAACCAAGTAGTTGAATTTTCAAACAGGAAAGATGAATTCTCCATGAAAAATATAATAGTTAACAGTTCTCCAAAAAAAAGACGAATATTCAACAAAATATAGTTGAATCCTCAACCAAAACAGATTAATATTTTTCAATAGTTGCATTTTTAACAACAAAAGATGGAATTTCTACCGAAAGAGATAAGCTTCCACTAAAATGGATTCATTTTTAACAAAAAACCATGATTTTAAATCAAGAAGATAAATTGTCTACCAAAAAAGATGGATTTTCAACAAAATAGTTGAATCCTCAACCAAAACAGATTAATAATTTTTAATCAGATAGTTGCATTTTTAACAAAAAAATATGAAATTTCTGTCGAAAGATATGAAATTCCAATAAAATAGATTAATTTTTAACAAAAGACAATGATTTTAAACCAAGAAGATAAATTGTCTACTAAAAAAGAGGAGTTTTCAACAAAAAATTATGAATTTTCAACCAAATAGTTGATGTTTCTACTAGAAAAACAAAAATTTTCAATAAAAAATGTAATAGTTGAATTTTCAAACAGAGATGAATTTCTAACTGAAATGATAAATCTGCAACCAAAAAGATTAATTTTTAACAAAACAATTGAATCATCTACCAAAACATATTATCAATTGTCAACCGAACAGTTGAATTTGCAACCAAGCATTTTTTTCAATCCAAAAGACGGATTTCTTATAAATCCGCTAATTTTTTAAAACCAAATGTTAATTTTCAACCAAAACGATCAATTTTCTATCCAAAAAGACCCAAAACTATGACTTTTTAACAAAATAGTTGACTTTTCAATAAAATTATTAAATTTTCAACCAAATAATAAAATTTTCAACCAAAAAAGATTAATTCTGAACAAAAAATATAATAGTAGACTTTTCAAACAAAAATAATTAACTTTTAGCAAAATAGTTGGATTTTCTTATTGGGTTTTATTAATTCAGTTCGCATTTATGCAAAAAAGGAAAAAAGAAGAATTCTTTAAAAATGGGAAAAAGAGGGCACTAGGGCAATAGGGGAAAGAGTGTGAAGAATGATATTTAATAGCATTTTCATACCAGAGATTACTATAGATTTCATACATAGATTAATTCAATTTTTTTTAGATTAAATCTAAAATGAGATGGATTAAAGTAACTTAAGTGGCCTTTTCCTTTGAAAAAGTGATTATAGTGACTTTTTCTTTAAAAAGTGACTAAAAAGTGACTTAAATGGCTGTGTGGCAGCCCTGCGAATTATTCTAAATCGCAAAAACTGTTTTGCAAAAATTTTAAATTGTAATATTGAACTTTTTCAAAGTTAGGCATTCCAAATTTTCTATAAACTCCTCAAAATTGAAAAAACTTGAAGATAAAAATCCTTGAAATTGCACAGTAAAAAGCTAAAAATTGCAAAATTGAAACTTGTTCAACAGGTCAATAAGCATCTGAAACAGAACGTTTTGAGATTGGAAACATGTTTAAAAAGTTATTGTAACGTAGAGGTGTTCAGAATTAACAAATTAAAACTTTTTAATTTTCAAAATAGATTTTTGTTTCAAATTGGAACATATTGACGATGTGAAAAATTTTAATTATTCAAATAATTTTTTTTTATGTATCGCAATTAACAAATTTTCGTATAGGTATATAGATTCAGAGATAAATTGCGGGTCGGTAGACAACCTAATTTCTGACTGGTATTCAATAAATTTCTCTCTATGTTTAAATTGGATTAATTTAATTATAACTGTATTTTTAATCTTTTTTTTTAGATTTTAATTTTAAAATCTCCGCATTTATGGATTTTTCAATTGCACGATCAGTCTTTTATTAACTTTTCTGGTACGTGGGTGCCTTCCACTCGAAGAATGCCATTGTTTTATCGGTCATTCAATATCGAACCAGAGCAGGTCATCTGAATGGAACTATTTTGCATTTACTGCTCCGCATGTAAATATGCATTGGTCATTGATTTTTTATTCAAAAGCATATACATCCTTGATTCTATATTTATCTAAATGCTTCACTCTATATTTATCTTGTATCTACAATTTACACTTTAACTTTTTATGATACTAAAATCTACATAATTTATTTTTAAATTAAAACATTTAATTATTTTCCTTTATCTATGTAATTGAGAAAATGTCTTTGAACAGTTATACTTGTTTTTCATATATTAAAATATATTCAACTTTTAATTCAAGTGATTCAAACGAACAGAATTTTTAAGTGCAAAATTATTTCGAGAGAGAAATATGGAATGTCCTTCTCGAGAATTAAAAGAAAAGTAGAGCAGAATAAAAATACACGAACATAAAAAGAAATGGGATTTTTAAGGAGTCTGAAAATATTCCAGCAATTCGACTCTAGCAACCTTTGACCCAAATTCTCTTTAAATGTTACCATATTTTTAGACAAAAATCAAATATTTCTTTAGAGAAAGAATGATTTTAGGATTTTTATTATCTCCTTTTTAAATGCATGTAGTGGAAATTGATTTCACGTTTTGACGTTTAGTTTGCAATAAAAATCCAAACTTGAGGCCATGTAACGAGTGGGTCACGTGACCAGAATGCTACGTTACCAACCTTTGTTTTCGCCATCCTCCAGCCCACATTAAATGAGGTATCGAGTTAAAAATTTGGGTATGTAAATAAAAGACACTAAGGAACGTTTATATACTCCTAAACTTTTATAATTAGGTACAAAAAACTATATTGTTGAAAAAAATGTATAATTATAAAAATTTTCGAAAAGAGAAATTTTCCTTAGTGTATATTATTTACATTTATTTTTAATACTGACATATTCCATCAGAAATTTAATAGTTTATTTTCAAAGGAAAAAATTTCACGGGTAACAGGATTCGAACCCCCCCACATAATATTTAGCCGTCTACCGTATCAATAAAAGATGCAGCCTTAATCCACTTAACCATTCTGTCGCCTGTTCAGTTTGTTACTTCTAAAAATGTATGAAACTATCCGTAAATTGATAAAAATAACCTATTTTTAGTTAGTTCCTAATGATGCTTTTGATTCATTTTAAAATTTTGAGATTGGTTTTCTATCTGTTAACTTTGTATAGTTTTTTGAGACAAACATTCACTCTGACAATAACTTAAAGGAGCCTTAGCAACAACAATTTTTTTCATAGTAAGTTTCAGTATTCGGTAATTTGTTCACTTCATTTGTTTATAAAAATTGAGTGGGTTATATTCTATTTGCCTTTTCACGAAATGTTGTATATTCAATATAAAATTTCAAGTTACAGCCTTTAAAATTTTAAACTCACATATTTCAAAACATACAAATTGAAAACTAATAATTTAAAAATTAAAAAAAAAACATTAATAACTGAATATTTTTAAGGTAGCTTTCCAATTTCTCAAACACCTTTCCACTACTTGATTGCATTTTTTTATTTTGTTGGTAGAAGATTCCTCATTTTAGTTGAATATTCATCTCTTACGTTGAAAATTTAACTATTTTGTTTGGTAATTTATTCTTTTTGTTGGACATTTATCACTTCAGTTGAAAATTCATTTCTTTGGTTGAAAATTTATCTCTTTGATTGAAAATTTAATTATTTTGATGAAAATTATTTTTTTCTTTTTTTGGTTCAAAATAAGTTTGCTTAACTGAAAATTGAAATATTCCATTTTTGGTTAATTCGTCATTTTCGTTTAATATTCATCTCTTGAATTAAAAACTGAACTATTCTCTTGAAAATTAATATTTCTTTTTGATAAAAATAAGTTTTTTTAACTGAAAACTGAAATATTCGATTTTTAGTTAAAATTTTTTTTTTGCAAATTTAACTATTTGGTTAAAAATCCATTTCTTTTGTTGAAAATCCAGTTTTTTTTTTGTTCACAATTAATTTTTGTTCAAATGAAAATTTAACTATTCCATTTTTGGTTGAAATGGTATCTTTTTTAGTTGAAAATTTAACTATTTGACGGAATATTAATGTATTTTGATGAAAATTCGTCTGCCTAGGTAGAACATTAATCTTTTTAGTTGAAAATTCAAGTTTTGAAAATTCAAAAGTTGAACATTCAAGTTTTAAACATTCAAAAGTTGAATTTTCAACTATACTAATTTAGCAAGCATTTTAAATTGTAAATTTATCAATTTTACAACTTAAAAAAGAACCGTTTTCAAATGTAGAGATTTTAAAATCAAATTTTTTAATTTGAAATGCTGAAAAATTATACAAATTAATAATTCGCATCTTTCATCAAAACGTAAAAATTAAAAATTGATTGAAAAATTTCGAGAAAGCATTAATAACTGAATATTTGTAAAGAAGGTTTCCAATTTATCAAGCCAATTTCCAAACTAATTTGCGAGAAAAATAATTTGCCTTAAAAATAAAACCATGCCAGAACTAGGCACTTAAAATCGAATTATTTTAAATGTGATGTTCCGAAGTGAACACTTCAAACTCATTGCCTCTCAAATTATTTTTTATTGAAGTGATTAAACTGTACAATTGAAACTTGAAATCACAGTTAGTATCTTATAATTTACAAAACAGAAAAAAAGGTAAAAAGCGCTTCAGGTAAAAATTCTGGGGGTAATCTTGGTGCAAAAAACTGAAGATCGGCAAGGGTAAAATAAAAAATCACTAATTTTTCATTTTACCTGTACCGATCTTCATTTTTTCTTGTATGGCGACATTACCCCCAGAATCTTTACTTGAAATGCTTTTTACCTTTTGTTTTTTCTGTGCAAACTAGCAATCCTTGAAAGGGGCCATCCATATATTACGTTTCAAAATTTTCACCCATTTTCAACCCCCCCCCCCTGGTGTAATAAACCAAAATCATTTGATTGACCCCCCCCCCCTGATTACGTAATCATCTTTAAGACCCATGTAATCATTCGTAATCGTATACATGACGCCCCCCCCCCCAATGAATATTACGTGATATATTTACGGCCCCAAAGGATAATAATGATGGTGTTTTCTTTTAAGATTCATCTCCTTGATCTCTTAGAGACTTATTTTGCAATAAAAAGCGACTGTTTTGTAATTCGTCTTAATGTCCTTTTTTGCGCCTGAAAGTGAATCGCTTAGGCAATAATCCAAGAGAAACGGAAAGTTATAGTGTCTCTTGAAGCGATGAGATTCGCCGTAGTTCCGGTAATGGAGTCGAACTAGATTTTACTGTTTTCGGGAGTGAATAATTTTCTTTTTCGTTCATATATTCTAATTTATTGATTTGCGATAACTGCACAACAACTTTTACAGTCTATGCAAAGTGAGTCCAAGTCAGTTGTAGTTTGAAGTCTCTAGGTTACCTGGTTACGTAACCCAGTGCGATTACTCGGTACGTACCAGGCAGATACATCTATGTCATTTAAACTTTAAAACTCAAAGGAAGATATTAAAAGCACGAGAAACTCATTATAAACTTATAATTTATTGCTATAAAATAAACGAACTATCCACCATTATCAGGGTTGCTACAAAATCCTAATTTCGAAATTCCCGGACATTTCCCTGACGAATTTTTCATTTTCCCTGACGATTATACATTTGTCTTTGGTATCAAAATAACCTTAAGCATAGGAGATCAATAATTTTAATGCAAAAAAAGGTATAAATTGATCTTAAAGACTTTTGGTGACAACATTCATACAGGATTTATAAGGGATCATCCACAAATTACGTAAAACGATTTAGGGATGGGAGGGGGGGGATTATGTAAGACAATTTTTTATTAAAAAAACAGCAAATCCACCTACCTATGTGACAACTGAATGGTATTGCATTTTTGACAAAATAGATGAATCTTTACCAAAATAATTGATTTTTCAACCGAGAAGATTAATTTTCCACCAAGAAAGACAAATTTTCAACAAAATACATGAAGTTTCAACTAAAACGATAAATTATTTGTTAAAAAAATTATTTTGAACCGAAAAAAAACGAATTTTCAACCAAATAGTTCAATTTTCCACCAAAGAGATGAATTTTCAACAAAAGAGTTGAATCCTCATACATGATTTTTTTGTGAATAAAGAAAAAAAATTTCGTCAAAAATTGTTCATTTTTAAGCCAAAAAGATGAATTTTCTACATAACTGTTCAATTTTTAACCCAACAATAGGAATATTCTACTAAAAAAGATAAACTCTCAAGCAAACTCGGATAGCTACATTTTCTCTCAAAAATTAAATTTTTTACAAGAGAAAACCAATTTTCAACAAAATAGTTCAATTTTCAACCAAAGAAATACATTTTTAACTAAAATGATGAATCGTTAAGCAAGAATTATTTTTTTACCAAATATTTGAACTTTCAATAAAACACGAATTTAAACAAAAATGGTTAAATTTCCATCTTAAGAAATGAATTTCCAACCAAAAATATAAATTTTTAACAAAGAATATTAATTTTCTAATAAAACAGGCGAATTTTTAAGAGAATACATGAATTTTCAACAAAATAGTTAAATTTACAACCAAAGAAATGAATTTGGAACTAAATGGTTGAATTTTTGACAAAAAAGATCAATTTTTAACCAATACGATTAATTTTCTACCAAAACAGACGAATTTTCAACAAAATACATGAATTTGCTTGTTCAATTATTAAGAACTAAGTAAAAAAGAGGAGCTGGAAAATTTGTCAGTACTATGGAGAATTTCATAATGGTAGACAATTCGAAATTTTTAATCAAAGAAATGAATTTTCAACTTAAATGTTAATTTTTCAACAAAAAGATAAATTTTTAATTAAATGGATAAACTTTTGGCCAAAAAGATCAATTTTCTACGAAGAAAGACGAATTTTCCACAAAATACATGAATTTCAAACTAATAAAGATAAACACCAGAAATTAAAAAAAAAATTTTAATTTTCAACCAAAATGATCAATTTTTCACAAAGGAGATCAACATTCTAGCATAAAAGACGAATTTTCATCAAAATAAATAAATTTTCAATTAACAAGATAAATTTTCAACCTTAGTAAGATTTTGTTCAACTTTCGTTAAATCTTAGTAAGATTTTTTTGGAGAGAGGGTGCGGGGTTCAAGCAAATCTTCTAGTATCTTATATGAGGGGGAGGGGGGGGGGTATCAGAAAAGCGCCTCGCGTAATTTTTGGATGAAAATTCTGTATTACTAATCAGTGCCTAAAATAAAATATTTTAAAAGTGGTTAACGTTTTTTAAAAATCTAAAAAGATGAAAAAGATTATATCTAAGTATACTTAGATATAATCTTTTTCACTATCGACTGGAAATTCCAGAACTTGACGAGATGGAACTTTTCGCGTTTCTTTTTAACAGGAGCCATTATCGGAAAAGGTGATGGGTAATTGGATCGTCTTGATGAAAATTCTATGATGCCCTGGCAACCTTCAGATCCTCTTAAAATTTAAGATGAAGAGGCTGAGGCAAAATATATACAGCTTTATTTCGCTTGTTTCTATTTATAAACGAGACGGTATAAAGTCAAGTTTCTTTGAAGGTAATTCCAGGAAATAAGTGCTACTTGAGTGACACTTAGTCTTTAAATTGTACGATTACTCTCACTTTTTAGAATACCGTAAGACGGGGTAAAGCGGGACATTTTTTAGGTTTCTCTCAGTATATTACCGGAAGAAAATTAACATGAAATACAAAGGCTTTGAATGCTCAATGCATATTTTCCTCTTCCGTATTCTGAAGTTGAAACATTTTATCGGGCGATAAGTAACTAGTTATTGCAGTCCAAAGTGTGTCTGTCTTTATCCCTCAGTTTGGGGCTAAGTAGTGCACTTTCAATGAAAAGGCGAAAATAGCTTTTCAGTAATACCAAGTGGCAAAATATCATAAATTAAGGCCTATATCGTCATTTTAGAGTAAATTAAATGAAGATGATGAGTAACAACATAAAAATACGTGTATATTTTCAGATAAAGCATAAAATTATAAATACAAGGACGCAAAAATAAAAAAAAATCCTGGCGATATTGGGATACATTTTTGTGAGAAGCATTTAATTAAATGGGACGATTTAATTTGGCTTCCCCCTACAAATTCGAACTTTTTGTAAAAATTTATCCACGAAACTGGAGAAAATAGCCTTTAAAGAGTAGCTTGAAATTTATATAACAGAAAACAATATAAAATCTTTCGATTTTTTATCTAGAAAAAAAAAATCAAATTATGAAATATAAAATTACGAGTGGCGGGGTTTCCCCCAACGTGTCCCGGTTAGCCTTTTTTATAGTACCTTATAGAAGATACTATTTTATTAATAGGAAACTTTATCTCGACATATTTGTAAAGTCTCTTTAAATTTAATCAAAGCCAATTAAAAATATTCGATTCCATCATATTTAAAGGCATTAATTTTTTTAATTCAAAATTAAAAAATTTGGTAAATATTGAATTTTAGAACACCATAAAAATGAATTAAAACAAATAATGAGAAAATTTGCAGTACAAATATTTCTGAATTAAAATTCTATTAGACTGAACAACGCGATTTCATATAAAGAATTTTTTTAATGGCGTGCTCTGACTTTCGAGACTATTTAGCGTCAAATTAAAATTGTATTATCTTTTATCCTTGATATAAAAAAATGTCGTTCTCCAAGTGTCAGAAACAGACGAGTTGAAGTGTTTTTTAAAACTTTAAAGTGTCGAAGATGGACAAGTGGTCGGACAAATTGAAGCCGCTTAACCCAGATTGTTATCACGATCGGAACAGTTCGTAATCAAGAGTAAAGACAGGTGAAAGTCTTCAAAGGTTGATTAAGCGAAACGAACGATTTCAAATAAGAAAAAAACTCATAAAGGTTTATTCAGAAAAAGAGATACTAAAACTATCATTAAGCAAACAAAAAGAAAGAAAAGTCATTAAAACTCATCAAGCAGAAACTAATACCTATTTTTCCAAATCCTGGATTGCAGAAAGAGTAAAACGATAATAAAAAAATATATAGTATTAACTTTCGAAATAAAAAGTATATTATAAGTTGTAACTCACATTTGTTTGCAATTGAAAAAATACTCTCAAGACTCACCTGAAACAAAATAAATTATTGTGATTAATAATTAAATTAATAAATTATGTGAGGTTCCCCTTTCGGGCCCATTAGTATCCAAGGTCTTTTGTTTCAGGCGTCATTCACTCTACTCACATTCTTTTTATAAATTATTTGTCGCCACACTTTTCTGTCCTGGCATACTTCTCTAGCTTCCTTCACGTCCATGCATTTTTTCATGCAAGCTCTCCTGTTTCTATGGCTTCTTATGTCTTTTCTGATTAAGGTCTCATTCACACATTCTAACCATTCTTTCCGCGGTCTGCCTCTTCGCATACTACCATTTACTTTACCTTTATACACTTGTTTCGTCAGTCGTTCATCTTTCATTCTTTCAACATGTCTGAACCATCTTAACAAATTTCTTTCCCACGTGTGAACTATTGTCTCTGTTGCACCACATTCTTTGAGGATTATTTCGTTTCTCACTTTGTCCATCAGTGTTTTCCCGCAAATTGTGCGCAGAAGTTTCATGCCAATCGCGTTGATTTTACTCTTATCCTTTTCTTGACAGGTCCATGTCTCGCTACCGTATACTTGTATAGCACAGTCGGTACAAATATAGAATTATGAAACTAAGCACAATATAAGCTATCTCTCTAGTCTAGGTAGACAAATAGATATTATTTACTTTGGTTAATCAACAATTTGTTTCATGAAAATTTAACTGGATTTTAATTAGAACCATGGTCATTCTCTGCCTCCTTCAAACTGTAAAAATCACTATTTTTTCAATTAAGTTCAATGTTTCATTCAGTGAAATGTATGATTTATATCATTTTTATATTATTTTTATTTAACTGACACAGAGAAACGTACTAATTTTATCATTAAAACAGACTGATTTTCTCAACAAACAAAATCAAATGCAGAGTGCGTGCAAATAAATTTCACTTGAACAGTAAATTCTCGAAAAGTACGAAGCCTGAAAATAAGTCAACGAATGCATATAAATTAAAACCAAATAAAAAATAAACAATGTCTGGCATACTCACATGTCTCTCCTCGGTGGAGCTGAGTCCTGTAACAGAAAGCGTGAATGAGAAGAGAATTAGTTTCGGTGAATTTAACGGGCGTGACTGCAAATGTAATTTTCGTTATTATTCGCTTGCACCCGGAATTATAAAGGGAAATTACTGAAAAAAGAAGAAAAAAAATTGGTGCGCACTCAACTCTGTGCGGTGGCATCGAGTCACCGATAGAATGTTAATAACGTTGCCAAGCGGGCATACGCGCTCCCGTATAAATGATCTTCATGCATATTTATGTGCTTTTCCCTCAAAACCGCTGGTGTCCGCTAACACGGTGGTGCAAACACACTCTGAAAGCGGATACCGCTTTGAAAATTTCCAACGAAGTGTTCTGCAGCGCGACCCCGCTTTTCATCGAGAGACATCACATTTTTTGCACCCTCTCCTGTCGTCAATTCGTTCTCGGAATGCAAACGGGATCAAACGATGGAGAGAGAGAGAGAGAGAGAGAAAGAGAGAGAGAAAGAGGGGGGGATATGACAGAAAAGGGAAAAGAGAGAAAAAATAGAGGGAAAGAAGAGTCGCTCGCACCTACTTTCATCGTTCCTCGTAACCGAGCCCCGATTAATTATCAAGTCCCGTCGGCGTCCCACTCCCATTTTTTTTATCCTTCCTCTTTTTTCAAGTCGTCCGTTGCACAAAGTGTACAAAGCACTATAGCCCTGGTACAGCTGCGCGAACGTTCCATTACGCGAGGCAGGCAGCGCCCGGATTTTTCGATGGAAAAAGGCGAGCATTAAAACTGAAAAAAATATGAGCCCTGGAAAATCGAACCGGGTGCGCGCAGCTCGAGTGGATCTCGTTCCACTTCCCTTTCCATTTGCATAGTTTTGCAATCCAATTTTCTTTGAGTACCCACCGACGAACATTTGGCTATGGCCAATAAAAAAGGAGGGATTTAAGCAGGAAAAAGTTTTGAAATCACACTGAGAAAAAATGCTATAGAACCAAAAGTACGCACTTTCGCGCTCGTTTAAAAACAGATCTTATTGATTCAAATCAATTCAATTCAATTATATCGAATTCATAGCATAACTATTGAACCGAAATAAATCATTATTGTTTAATTGATTATTCATTTGAATCAATAGTATCTGCTTTTGAACGAGCGTGAAAGTGCGTGCTTTTGATTCAACAGACTTCTTTTTTCTCAGTTCAAAGTACGTGGGATGAACTGTGAATTTTTATGCGTTTTATGACAGAAAAAATAAATAAATAATACACTACTTTACTGTAAACACAAACAACTTTTCTCACTGTTCCCACGGACTTCTGGCTAATCAACAAACATTGACTTGAAATAACAGCACGAGTTCACCGAACTAACTATATAGACTATAGAGTTATGTTGTTGCGTCAACAAAATGCTTCAAATTTGTTTACTGTATAATTTTTGGAATATTAATAAAATAATAAGCATACCTCCATTGCTTTTGAGATCGTCAGGTTGTCGGTGAAAGTCGGATTTACCGAGAAGCGAAAGCGGGTGACCACCAGGTGTTCCTGGAGTTGAGGATGCTCCAGGATTCAATCCCATGCCCAAAAGTGCCGCCGAGGCGGATGTTGGAACCGAAATTCCAGGAGGCATGCCTGGAAGTGCCGGAAGTCCTGGGTGAGGACCCATCGAGGCACCAGGCGGTAATTGTTGGGCGTGCATCTGTTGTATCATTCTTGGCAGGTCCAATCTTGGTGGCTGAAACAAAACAAAACAACGCAAAACTTAATTCAAGTATTTCTAATATTTTCGAAGATCTTCTCATCACTTCAATTGGTAACTGTTATTATTATACTTCTACATCAATACAAGGTAGAGTATACTAACTCTCCTTTGAGCAGAAATCTGTATCCATTTTTGGAATTAAAAATTCATGAAGAATCAGATGCTTTGTTTCGAAACAACAAAGTAGATCTCTATACTCTAATTATTTTAATAGAGTCGTTCATTCGCATTTTGTATTTCGTGAAATATATTCCACCCCACAAAATGGTGGGACCCTTCCCGCTTAACGATAAACTCGTTACGCGCTTGAATCGTGCTTATCATGAATTTCACTTAGGCCTCGGGGATTGGCTTCCCCTGAGGAACGAGGGTGCTATTCTGGATTATATGAAATAACCCCTCTCAGGGTTGCAGCGATTGCGTACGATAGTTATTTTCCTGACGGAGGGTGGTGGCGATCGTTCGGAGTTGTGCTCCCAGGGGCGTATCGCGAAATACACATGTACCAAGGACTGGCCTGTAATTCCCCCAAGCATTAACTTCTGGAAAGTATCGAGTAACACGTTCCTTCTCAGTTTGCCCCCCTCAAGCGTACAATAGATTACTGAAGCTCTGACTCCAGTAATGCAATTTGCTACTGCAATCGATGATAAATATTTTCATCATAAAGTATAACATTTTTCCAGCAAAACATTTTCAATCACTATTACAAATATTATGAAACAACAAGGTGGCCATAAGACTCAGAAAAAAATGGCCGGTTATTTACATTTTAAAATTCAAAACTAAACAACTTATAGTTCGAAGTACAGTCGAACTCGGATTTAACGTCGGTTTTGGGGCTGTCCTTGGACCTGACCTACCCTAACTAAACCGGATTTAGCTACGTTTTGTCACGCTTACGTGAACCCCGCACAGCCCGCGCATCTCGTGACAAGCCAACCCGCGGCGCGGCGTCAATTCTCGGAATCCGTAAATTCGGGAACATTGAATCCGAGTTCGACTGTACTCTAAAAAGAATGACCAACTTAACTAATCTAATGCGAAATAATTCTAAATTTGAAGCCTTCCAAATTTTTAATTAAACCTTCAACATTGAACAATTTCAATCTCAAACATTCAAAACTGTACAATTCCAATAGTTAAAATATTAAAAGACTTTAATTTCTGATTATGCAACTTTAAACGATTTAAATCTAAAATCGAACTATGTTAACTGTTTCAACCTAACACTATTCAACACTATTAATTCAAAGTACTTCCATTTAAAATGATATTTTTCTAATTACATCAATATTGAATACTTTAACTTAAAATTGCACAAATTTTATTTCATTAAAAATTTTTAAAAATACTTTAAAGATGACTTAATTTTAAATAAATTTTCGGAATCGTAAAGGGTTCAATTTCAAAATCTTGAAAATTCAATTATCTCAATATTAATGACTTCATACTTAAAATTGAACAACCATCAAAAAGTTTTCTCTTTGAAACCATCGAATTTTTAATATTAGAATTTATAATTACTGAATTTTCAAGGATTTAAATTGAGGGGCTGACAGCAAAAGTGGAGTAAAAAGGTCGTATAGTAGTAAGGTCGTGAAGTAGTAAGTATTGTATCGTATATTATAATAAAACAATATACTATTAGAATGATAGATTAGAATATATGCTATCGTACTATTATATCGTTATATTATAATACCTATATATATATATATATTACCGCGATTTCGCTGGGAGCAAGTGCAATTTTTAAGATTAGCACCTGCTCCCGGCAAAATCCTGCGGTTGTCCTTTTCAGATATTCCAGCTGATCGAAACTGCCGGTAACTGTGCATCATTACCTTTGATGACCTACGTTACCGACAGTTTCTATCAGCTGGAGTACATGAATTTTATAAGATGAAAACTCTTCTTTCACGCGCTACAGATGGATCATCCTACCACCAGTTTGGGGATTTATACCTGCGTCAGGCGGCTAAAGAAGCACACACCTTACATTTGGAATGACTAGAATCCCTTGCAGCCCAGAACTTACCTGCAGACTGGAAAATGTGGAAATTTCGCGAGATATCAAAAGAAAAGTAGTTAGGAAAAACTCCAGATTCTCGCTTGCTTTGCGAAATTTGCTACGCGCTTCCTACTGAGGGCATCGTATATACCTTCTTTCCTCGAGCAACAGAAGTAAGTAGTCATGATTTTAGGAAAATGAAATTGGTCATGCTAGCCTAGACCTTTTGCAGAGAATTGATTAGCAATCCTACTTTGGTGCAAAAGTTAAGTTGCGTTACAACTCAAGGCGAAGCAATTGTGAATTCAATTGAAAATATGCGTCCTCTCTCAATTTCAAGATCAGCAGCGTCAAATGAATTAACTCGTAATTCTCAGAATTATTCTTTCCCACCAGACTCCCCTGTCATAGGAAGAAATTCTAATAATTCAAGACAAAGGAAATCTTTCAATTCTTTTTCGGAAGGAGAACCTTCAGACGAAAATTCAAGATTATCTCAGTTGGAAAAGAGATCGAATCGTTTAGAAAATTTACTGACACAAGTACTAGAAAGAATCGCTCCCAATGTAGAGGATTATGAAGACAGATCTTTCTCTTAATACTCTGACGTGGAGAATTATTCTTCTTACTCTAATGATGAAATGTCCTTTCCCCCGCCCGAAGAAAATGCTTCATGGAAAGCTCATAGTTTTCCAGTTCTAGATTCGCTTTTGCCCCACACTAATAAAGAGGTTATAGATTTCTCGCCTGCAGCCAAGGAGCTAGAGCCAGCAGTCCCAAAACCGTAGGAGGAACTGGCAAATCAGGGCATACAATGTCAACGTCTTGTTAGTGACTCTTAGAACAAAATTCGCTATTTCGAAGCGCACAAGACATTGCAGGCTGTCCCAATTTTTTCAGCGTTAGTAGTTAGTTCGCAACTAAATGGCTTAGCGTTACACACCCATCATTCGGATCTATTGGGTAAATTCGATCTTGCTCTCTGAACGCTCACCCATGGTTTGCTCCTTCAAAGGAAATAATTTTAATCCGCCATTATGACCTTGGCACAGAAGCATCCAACTATAAGTGACGATGTGAACAAGACTCTTTTGGGAAATGAATCTCCTTTTCGAGTCATCTCAGATGGTCTCCTTCAGTACACATGCGGCAGACGAGTGGACGTAATTGTCATGAGAAGAAAGGCCTTTGTACCAGAAAATAACTACATGGCTTCCCTCCTTGCTACTGTCCCACCCTCAGAAAAACATCGTTTCGATAAAAGTAAATTCCATTTTCAGGCAGTCTTTGCACACGATTAGAAACGATACCACCAACCGACATGGACAGGGAAATTACAGAGTTCGTCAAGTCGTGAGTTATAGATAAGACGAACGTTCCGTCCGAATTCCTGTCGACTATTTTCTTAGTCCCAAAATCAGACGGTTCCCTGAGACCGGTTTTGAATCTCAATCGTTTAAACGAGTATTAGAACCAGACAAATTTCGATTAATTACCCACTCGAAAATTCCGGGTTTCCTTCAGAAGAAAGATTTCTTAGCAAAAATAGATCTATCGCAAGCTTACTTATACGTCCCCATAAAAGGGGCTCACCGGCGATATCTCGCTATGTCCTATGTCCTGCAAGACGAGCATCTATTGATTCAACAGGTGAAGGAAGCAGTAATGTTTCTCACCTTCTTGGGATGAAAAATAAATGTTCTTAAATCAATTCTAGTGCCAAGTCGACAGTTAGAGTATCTGGGCATCATGTGGAATCCTTGGACAGACCTGAAATTTTTATCCGAGAAGAAGACGAAAAGAATAAAGCAAACCCTGAAAAAAATGAGTCAGCAGAAATAGAGTTGGCAGCAAGCGAAGTCTCTCCTGGGAACCTTGGAATTCGTTACCTTTGTAGTTCCTGTGGGAAGACTATTTTGCAGGAACATGCAGCGAGCAACACGCTTGCTCCCGACAGATTTCCCTAATCAGAACTTTGTTATCTCTCATCAAGTGAAGTCCGACATGAAGTGGTTAATACAAAATTCATCAGCAAGTTCGCGAATCTTTCCAACATGCCCATTATTTACTTGGTAACGGATGCATCCAACGAGGGCTGGGGAGCCCAAATAGGGGACAAATCAATAAAAGGCCTTTGGAGTTTAGAAGAGAAAAACTGGCAAATCAACAAGAAGGAGATGTGGGCAGTATATATCGCTATTCTCAAAAATGCCCACTTGTTGCAAGGAAAAAGCTTGTGTCTTCAGTCAGACAACAAGACGGTCTTGGCTTAGATTCGCCCTCAAGGGGAAACGAAGTCTACCCCTTTTACAATTAGCGAGGAAGTTGTTGATGCTGATATTGCGCTTAGACCTCCAGGTAGAAGCTCACTTCATTCCGGGAATTTACAATGTTGTGGCCAACCGATTGCCGAGAGGAAATTTGCTACCCGATTGTCATTTGTCGAAAGAGGTGACGGTCCGAATTTTCGAGAAGTGGGGATTCCCGCAAATAGATTTAATGACGTGTGCTCGCTTAGCCGTAGTCCCGACCTATGTATCTCAAACCACGGACCAGATTTCAGCATTCGTGAACGCTTTCAGTCGGACCTGGGAGTACAAATTGGCTTGGATATTCCCTCCTTCATCTGTAATACCAAGAGTGCTTCAGCATCTCAACCTAGCTCGAGGAGTATACATCTTGATTCTCCCAAGATGAGAGAAAGTATTCTGGAGAGCGAACCTCAAACGTCGATCATTATGCACCCCTTGGAACATTCGCAACCTTCATCGGAATCTTCTGGACATACAGAAGGATGGCACGAAGAGGACGTAGCTTTGTTGGAATCATCTTGGCGAGAATCAGCGCAGAAAATTTACGTCGCACCTTGGAAATCTTGGGTAGCATGGTCTACGTCACAAGGTGTCTCATTGAATAACCCATCTCCCCAAAAAGTAGCGCAGTAAATGGGCTGCTTACACAGGGAGAGAAAAATGGTATACAACACAATCTTGGATTATAAGTCGATTGTTGAAACGTTCGCAAATCCAGCGAGGGGCGTAGAAATTAGTTCACATCCTACAGTAAGGCATATGTTAAAGGCCATAAATTCATCTGATCCACCTCTAGCTAAAACAAAGATTTGGGATGCGAATATATTAATCGAGTGGATGAAACAAAAATCTGTGGACCTTGAAAGCCATTTTCAAGTTTCAGGACACGTAGCATTATTACTGCTGTTAGCTTCGGGTAGAAGAATCCATGACCTCATACTTTTGCGGATTAGTTCGGAAAATTTCCAAGACAAGGGAGATTCAATAGTTCTTTGGCCCATTTATCGGCTCGAAATACTTCTGTTATCATTCTGATTAACAAGCAAATTATGCGCTCTACAGTTTTAATTCTCAATGGCACAGTGCACTTAACCCACAGTGTCGGCAGAGTACAAACACTTCTTAATGGTCAGAGCGAAGGTACAGATCAGAAATAAGAACTTTTTCCCCCCAAAGGGTAAAACAACGGTTATTTCGGTCTTGCTGAAGGCCTGACGGGTTTAAATCCTTGCTGGCTTAATACACTGAGACTCGCTCAAAGCGCGGGACTAGCCGCCACCGTGAGAGAGTGACCTAAGTCCTAAATATAGGGGGCAAGGGAGGAGTAGGGACTATAGAGAGGGAAAGACTAGTTTGTAAGGGTGAAAGAGAGAGAGAGAGAGTAACACACGTCCAAATAGCAAGGGTGGGGGAAGGGTAATCTCAATGGTCAGGCCGAAGGCAACACAGAAATAACCGTTTTTTACCCTTTGGAGGAAAAACGTTCTTATTATAATTCTTTTCTAAAATTCCTTTTTTTAAATAAGAAATCTTTGAAATATTTAAAAAGGTTCAGAAATCTCTGGAACTCTTCAAAAATCTTTTAAAATTATACAAATCTTTTGTACTCTACTCAATTAACCGGGAAAAATTAACAATTGACAGGAAGAAAGCTGGGAAATGATCGGGAATTGAAAATTATACATCAGGTAGACACCCCAAATACGTGTCTAATATTTTTTTATTATAATATGTTTTTGAAAAATGTAAATAACTCTAAAATTAACTAACATTTTCTAAATTTCTTGGTCTCATTTGAAAAGTAGGTAAGTCTCCATAGTATTCTGCTAACTTATTAATATATTTTTAGAATTTTTTTCCTACTTTTTAACCTTAGGGTCAATATCTTGGTTTACAAAGTCGTAAAATATCAAAAGTGTCTTACTATTCAAACGAATATTAATATTTCTAATTTGTTGAATTCATGTGCAGAGTACAGTCTTTATTTAAAAGTTCACGACTTTTTTATGCCAAGGTTAACCCTACAATAGGATCTAAGAATAAAATTCAAAGAATATCTTACAATAAGTTATCAACCAGCGAAATTTGACGTTTTTTACAATCTTTTGATGTTTTAAATTGTTCTCTTAATGATTATCTATTTTTGAATTTTACCAATTTTCTTATTTAAACTCAATAATTTGAAATTTAATAATTTGGAATTAACAGCTCTCAAAATTGAATAATTTTGAACTAAAAAGGTTTTCAAATAACAAATTTTAAACAATTAATTTTAAATGTTCACAATTGAATAGAATTCAAAATGTACATTATTTGAAATTCAACAATTTTGAATTATATGTGAGCTCTCAAAGTTGTATAATTTCGAACTGAGAGCGCTTGCAAATTCGTTGATTCGTTTGAACTTTTCAATTTTAAAGTCAAGTAATGCGAAATAAACATTTTTTCGTTTCTAAAATATTTATGCAAACATTTTTTTAGCAGTTCTTATTTTACATTGTTGTAGGTATATCTATTTTTAATTTGAATCATTTTTAAAGGCTGTGTCTTGTCCCGAAAAATTAGGGGAGCTGGAAAAGAGGATGGACTAGTCGTCCTGAACATTTGGGACGACTATCCAAGCTTATGACAAATATTGGACTAGTTATACCGAATTTTAGGACGACGAGACAATTCGTATTTTAAATTTATTTTTATTTTTAATATTACCTATTCGAGTTTGACTATAAAATAAATATATATTTTTTTCATTAAAATTTTTTAATCGATGGTTTTCTTCCGGTTTGCAAAAATTTGTCCTGGTCATTGAAATTAAAAAGTTCAAACTGTTAAATCTAACGTTTCTTTTTTATTTGAGGTGATCAAAACTAAACTGCAAGTGAAAACAGCAAAGATTGAACTGTTCTGAATTTTAAACTTACCAAGTTAATCCTTTTAAAAAATGTCATTTAAAAACTTGTAATTCAATCATTTAATAATGAACAAGTTATATAATGGAAACCCTCTAATCTCAACAGGTTTAATTCTAAAGGCTTAAAAAAAATGTATCTTAAAATAAAACATTCAAAATAATAATCTATCCAATATTTTATGAACTTGAAAGTTTTTTATTCCTAATTAAACAAAATTCCCGTGCCACGTAAAACTTCCCGGTTATTTACCGTTTTATGTTCGGTCCAGTGGCCACCCTGAAGTATTTAAAATATATTATATTAACTAAATTACTAGAGTTAATCTGAAATTAATTAAAATCTATTCTAATTTCCAAAACAAAATGCTGAGAAAGAAGTAGGTACCAAAGAAGTTGCCTTGAAAAAAAGTGTCACTGTTTGAAAAAATCTTACCAAATGCTCGAAAATGACAACGAAAGCTAGACGTGCTGCAAACACATGCCAATACTGAGGACTGAGTCCATAATGGTCTTCTGGGCCAGTTCTGTAACCTCTGTACTGACAAGTTGGAGGGTCAGGATCATCCACGTCGCTACCCATACCTTCAGCATAATGAGAAGTATTAAATTCCGATAAGGAACTATCGATGTAACCCACTAAATCATTTGTTGGTGAATAAACAAATGCATAAACGCTTCTTGGGATGAAATCCGAGGTGTAAGCAATGACAAACGCCTGTTGAAAAACGATTATTCAATTAATTGATTTTTTGGTGAAAAATCCAGAAAAACCTTAAATTACCTTAAGGATATACTATGCGTACAGGCAATCTCAAAATCCGCCCAAACTTTATGAGAATTTATAAAATCGACGAAAATGGATCCAATATTAATTGATGTGAATTTTGAAGGAGAAATCTAAGCATCATTTAGAAAAAAATGGTTTAGATTGAAATGGTTTACGTGACAAATTTAACAAATCATTTGAGTAAGAGATGCAATTTTTATCCAATCCTAATGATTAAGAGCAGATTTTGTTCCTCGAAATATTCTTTAATATCATGTTTGGTTGGCATTTATTAAAAAAAATTTTTTTGAAAAGTAATACAGTTATTATTTTTGTAAACTATTGTTTTTCCTAAATAATTTAAAGTCCAATAACACCCAACCAAATATAATTGTAAAAAATCTTTCAAGGAATAAAATCAGACCTTAGTCATTAGGATTGATAATAATCTCGATAATAATTGCAGCTTCGACCTAAGATTAATGCTAAAACACAAAAGTACGTATAACTTTTGTTAAATAAACAATTCCAGCCTAAACATTTTAACAATTATTTTTTATTGCATGCTTAGATTCCACCTTTAATATTCGCAACAATTAACATTGGGTATAGTTTCGCCGATTTTATCAATCATTTTTAAAAATGCTCAATTTAATCATAGTGGCCGTAAAACTTCGTTTTTAAAATTCCCTGACTTTTCCCTAATTTTTTCCTGACTAATTTCTCATTTTCCCTGCCCATTGATATTTAAAGAATGAACTTCTAATCTTGTAATACTTTTAATATAGTTTATAAATGGAATAAAACAATTTTTAATTCATTAGTTTATTATTTTAAGGGCAGCCACAATCTAATTTACTTGAAAAAGTGAAAAAGTATACTATTGAAACCAAAAAAGCGACCAACAATGACTGATTTCTGAACCAAAAAGTGACTAAAGTTACTAATGTGACTAATTTTCTTCCGAATTTAAAAGAATTTGATCAAATTTATAAGGATTACAGATGAATTATTACAAGTTCAAGATAAATTCATAAGACTTCAAAAAAACTCAAATTAGATATAAAGGAATTTAAATTAATTAACAAAATTCCATTGATGTCAGTAAAATTGGAGTGAATTTAGAAGAATTTGAGGAGAATTTGAAGAATTTGACGAAATTCATAGAAATTCAAGGTGAAGTAAAAAAAAACTTCAAGGGAATTGAAAACAATTAAAAAATATGAAGAAATTCGTTCAATTTAGTAGGTTAATCATGAGTTTAGACATATTTAAGGGAATTTAAAAGAATTCAGGGTGAAATAATAAGAATTCAAGGTAAATTAATAAGAATTCCAAATAAATTGCAAAAAATATTTGAAAATTTCTGCAAATCTTTGAAATCCTACGAAATCCCTTCCTTCTCGTGATTAAATTCTTCGAAATCAGTTAAAATATTATAATATCCCGTGAAATTCTATAAAATCGGATGATATTTTCTGAAATCCTGGAAAATTTATTAAAATAACTTGACAGCTTTTATCTTCAAATCATTGAAATCTTATAAAATCCCGAGCAATCTTTAAAAAATCTTAGAACTTTATAGATCCTTTAAAATCTTTCCATATCTTCCAAATTCTAGGAAATTCTTTACAACAGCATGACAATTTTTTTAAATCACTGAAAATCATTAAAACGCTTGTAAATCTCTTGAAATTTGTTAAATATCTTGAAATGCCTTTGAATGTTTCAAAATACCCTTCATTATTTTGAAACCTTTAGAATCACTTCAGATTAATGATATCAATTAAAAATTTCTGAGAATCTTTTCAAATTCCCTACAATATTTCAAATCTTTCGAAATCTTATTAATTAACTTAAAAATTTTTAAAGTTCTTGAAAATATCTTGGAATCTTTTAAAATATCCTCAGATATTTCAAATTCTTTGAAATCCCATGAAATTACTAAAATCAGTTGAAAAAATCCTTGGAATATTTTTAAATTCCCTATAATATTTGAAATCCTTTAAAATCTTTTGAAATCCCTGAAAATTTCTTAGAACTCTAGAAAATTCTTTGGAGTTTTTAAAAATACGCTGAAAATCTTTAAAATTCTTTAAATTTCCTTCAAATTATTCGAATCAATTAAAAATTCCTTAGATTTTTTAAAAATACCCTACAATTTAAAATCCTTTGAAATCCCATAAAATTATTGAAATCTGTTGAAAATTCTTTGGAATCTTTTAAATGAATTCAATAATGGTTAATCCGTGGGTTAATTTATCAATAGAAACAGTGATATTTTCATTTAAAAAGTGAGTAAAAAGTGATTCCAGAAAAAAGTGCCGATTATTCTTGGCAGTTACTTAAAGTGCTTCTTATATAAATTCTCTGACTTTCACTGACTAACAAAATGACCGGACTTTTCCCTGATTTCCGGGTTTTCCTTGACCTGCGGTCACCCTGCCAATTTTTAAGTCAACTGTACATAGTGAATATCCTTAAATGATCTTATATGCATTAATATGCATTTTTTTAAAAAACTTACATTGGAGACAACAGCTGTGTATGTGACCCCTTTAAGAATACCATACCAGGCACCAATATCTTCGACCCTCTCAGCCAAAGGCCTTCGTGCTTCTTTCACCATTTTATAAGCATCCAATCTGATTTCTCCAATATTGTTCAAAAGAGCAAATAGAGGAGCTAAAGGAAAAGCAGCCACGAAAAGGGTCACAAATCCATACTGAATTACTGAAATTATGCATCATGAAATTATTAATAATAAATGGTTTGAGAACTTGTTTTATATTAGAAAGAAGATATATTAAGGATAATTTAAAAATCCATTATTCAAATTTTTAAATATTAAGTCTAAGAAAGGTTTGAAATAATAATTAATAATTTCGAATTGAAAGCGTTTGAAATGTCTAGAGAACTACATTGAACGATTTTGAACTGAAAAATGTTCCAAATCAAACAATTTTAGATTAGGTTGAATTCTGAAAAGGGAAAATACTTCGAATGAAATGCAAAATAATTGAACTTGTATCATTTATAAATAAAAGCATTCAAAATTGATTTGTTTCAAATTTTAAGTGTTTGAAATTGCAAATTTTTAATTTAAAATGAATTAATTCAAACTTGAAGCGATAAAAAATACACAATTTCAAACGCTGCTTAAAATTGAATAATTCTTAAATTAAGATCGTGAAACTACGTCATTAAAAATTAGTAATTTAAAAATTGTGTATCACGCAACAATAAAGTATTTCCATGCCAAGGAAACGACTTTTGGTTGAAGACAATTTTATGAGATGTCAAACTAACGTACAGTAGGACCCACCGGATCGGCATCAAAATCCGCGAAGGGAATTAGGACCACCCGTAAATTTTTCCGCTAGCCGTGCCCAATCATTTTAGACTTTTGCACTCAAAAAACCGCGGCCGGAAAACTTTCGACGCAGTAAAGTGTCCCCCGTGGAGTAGATGAAGAAATCACATAATTGTCCAATAATTAATTACCGGAAGTGTCCGCCATCTTTGATTTGGTGTGTTTTGTCGATTTGCACGCGTATTTTGCATTTCTCGATAAAAAATGTGAGTAACAAATTTGTAGAGAATTTGATTTTCTACAATTTCTATCTAGTCAATATTGTTGCAAAAAAATTATTTGTCGCTAACAATGGGCAAAAAGTGTGGAAAATTAGGAAAGTGGCGCAGTTTTTTCAACTTGTTGACTGTTTGTATTAAAAATAATTGGCATACTTAAATAGTAAAGTTGTAGGGGACAAAATTTCTAACAAATTTTGTAGGAACCAATTTTTCGTGCGACGTGTAGATCACGGTTGGTAACGCTCACAATACAGAGGCACGGCGGAAGCGACACCGTTCTCATATTTGGAAAGCAAGCGTTCTTCAACGGTAGTAACATTGGGCTTGTAATCACCTTTATACAGTCGAATCTGGATGTAGCGCCGGTTTTGGGGCTGACCTTGACGTTAAATCCAGAGACTCAGACCTATTTTGTCTCTCTCCTGTTTTATCTCTTTCCTGTTTCTCTCTCTGTTTTGTCACGCCTGAGTGCAGATCGCAAATCCCCCCTCAAACGCCTCTCACGTATCCCCACGGCGCGTCGTTAATTCTCGGAAGGGCATAATCCAGGGGAGCTAAATCCAGGTTTCATTGTAATTTGTTTCATCAGGTGTGACAATGTAAATTGGTCAATGTCCATTGCTTTATCAACTTTATCAGATGCCGGTCGTCCGTTTTTGTTTCCAGTTAGTGGTTTATACCACCTTTTACAGCAATCAACGTATAATATCGCGTGCCAACTATACAGTCAAATCGGGAACATCATTTATACGTCCAATTACTCCGCGTGAAAGCCTCGCTTTTGCAACACATATGTTTAAAAACTGTGTCTCGTATGGTGTTCGATTTTACGAATCTCACATTTCTCCGGGTGTTTGGAGTTACTTTTGACTGCTTTGCAATGAAATTATTGTCAGCTGCTTTTGCGCAAAAGAAACATAATTTACCAAAATCAAAAATCGGTGTTACGGGTTGTTGTGATGATGTTGAGGGTGAAGACGAAATAGATGCTTCATTGCTCTGGTGACGCAGGACGGCAGCGATACATTGTTCTTTCGCGTAATTACGTCAGCAAGCTATATGAATTGTCACTGAATCTAATGCTCTGAGCCGTTTTTCGTGGTCTTTCTCACCTCTTTCGATACTCGCTGATAACAGCTTTCTCATGCCCTTTTCCTTGACAGTGGAAATTGAACCACTATCCAATGATTTTTCATTTATAAAGCACTGTGACATGGTAAAACGTTTTTCTTGAGCTACTGCTACGAACGCAGTGGATATATTGTGTCCAATAGCCCGAGTTCCCCCACACCGCTGTGTCGAATGCGTTCCCGACCGTGACCTACACGTTGCACGAAAAACTTGTTGATACAAAAGTTATTAGAAATTGAGTCCCCTACAACATTGCCATTTAAATATGCCACTTATTTTCAATACAAATAGTCAAAAAGTTGAAAAAAATGCGCCACTTTCCTATTTTTCCACACTTTTTGCTTATTGTTAGCGGGAAATAATTTGTTGACAACAATATCCACTAGATGAAAACAGAAAACCTCATCTCTGCCGAAAATAAGCACATTTTTGTCGTATGAAGATAATTACAATACTTCCCGAGTAGGCAGTATGGCGCTAGTGTGGCACGCGTATTAAAATGGCAGCCGCTTATATTGACATTTTACATTATTTACCACTGTGATCTGAACGTGATTTGCATAGGTGGATAAGTTTCTATTTACATACATAAAAGCAGATTTATATTATTATAATAATTGTATTTATCGCAAATTATCTGTAATTAAAATGTGTATAATTGAAGTGATCCTGCAATGGATGAGGTAGGTACTTTAGAATTTATTGCACAAACGAATCGAAGTATATAACATACCAGTTTTAAATCTTGTACGATTGTACATCACAGAACTGGTATCAAATTTTCGCTTGAATATAGTAGTTTTTACATTGCTCAACAAATTGTTTAAACGATTTACAATTTGGTATTTTTGTTTGAGTCTTGAGCTTATATTTACATGGATCATGACGGCGGCCATCGATACGTGTGCCGCACTAGCGCCGCGATCGAAGAGATCTAGCATTTCGATGTGTTATGTACATACGACAGAAAAATGCTCGTTTTTGGTGAAGTCAATGTACAGAACTTTGGTCTGCTTATGTCTATTTTCCATGGTACAAACATTCACCGGCCTGCGCGATAGAAACTTCAGTCCCGATCCGACTAGTCATACTTATGCTAATAAACTATCACATTGACATGACAGAAAAAGTCGCGAGACAAAAAACACGCGAAAGGCAAGCGGAAACATAGAAGCTTCAATAAAGGACGAAATGAATGAATGACCTAGAAGATTATTATTATTATTAATTAATACTAACTCATCTCCAAATATTCGTCGAAAAGGCCCATTCTTCCTGGATCCTGAAGTTGATAATCTTGTTCCCAACTGTTGTCAAGTCTGTCGTGATTTTTAGTGGCCGCTTTGTAGTTCCTTTTTCGCCACCAATTCCACATTTTTGGCGAGAGTATCTCCAGAAAATTGTTGAAGAGCTGTTTACCAATCATGATAATTGCGAGTTGAATGCAAAGTTCCGATAGACAACCAGCTGGATCACAGACGTCGTTTTTTATTCTAGAAAAATCAGAGGCTCTGGCATCCGTATCTCCAGGGTGAACATAAAATCTTCCCTGTCGGTCAATTCTTTTCTTTATTATTTACAAATATCAATGCAGCGGGTCATTCCAGTATAGATCGTCTAGACGTCGTGTTGACGTGATTTAAAAAAAAATTTATGTTCAGATATAATGTTTCTGGATGTTCCTAGAGCCGAATTTCAATATTTGTAAGCGCTAATACTTGATTCCGTGTGTAAAAATTATTTTTAAAGAATGGTACACTGTTAAAAATTTCTGTTGGAAACTTCCAATAAATGTATTGGAAGTTTATTTCCGAAACGTAAGGTAACGCTACAATACATAATATTGAAGTTTCCGAATGCTGGTTTTGGTATGGTACCTCACATGTATTGGAATTTTACAATACAAGTCCAGTAGCCAGTAACACTTATGCATCATATTTGCAGCCAAAACTTTTGCTAATATATAGTATATAGCGCGAGTATTCATGGAATTCATGGAATTCAAGGAATTGACGGAATTCATGTAATTCACTTAATTCACGAAATTCTCGAAATTCATGGAATTCAAGATTTCGAGGAATTTACGGAATTTAAGGAATTCGCGGAATTCACGGAATTCATGGAATTCTCGAAATTCACGGAATTCCAGAAATTCAAGGAAATCACTAAATTCATGGAATTGGGAAATTAATGGAACTCTCGAATTTTAAGAAATTCAAGGAATTCACGGAATCAATGGAATTCTCGAAATTCATGGAATTCACGAAATTAATGGAACTCTCGAAATTCAAGAAATTCAATGATTTCAAGGAATTCAAGGAATTCACGGAATTCATGGAATTCATGGAATTATTGGGATTCGCGAAATTCGTGAAATTCAAGGATTTCATGCAATTTATGGAATTCATGCAATTCATGGAATTTAAGTAATTCATGGAATACAAGGAATTCATTGAATTCACGGGATTGGCGGAATTCACGGAATAATTGGAATTCTCAAAATTCATGGAATTCAAGAATTCGAGGAATTTACGAAAAGCATGGAATTCACGGAATTTATCGAATTCACGAAATTCATGGAAATCACTAAATTCATGGAATTTGCGAAATTAATGGATTTCTCTAACTTTATGGAATTCACGCAATCCATGGAATTAAAGGAATTCACGGAATCAATGGAATTCTCGAAATTCGTGGAATTCACGGAATTAAAAGAATTCTCGAAATTCAAGGAATTCGCGGAATTCAAGGAATTCACGGAATTCAAGGAATTCATGGAATTCAAGGAATTCATGGAATTCACGGAATTCATGGGGTTCGCGGAATTCATAGAATTCAAGGATTTCACGGAATTCGCGGAATTCCTTGAATGCCATGACTTCTTCGGACTCCTGGAAATCAATTAATTCCTTGAATTCCTTAAATTCCATGAATTCCTTGATTTCCTTAAATCCCGTGAATTCCATGAATTCCTTTAATTCCATGAATAAATTGAATTTTAATAATTCCCTGAATTCCGTAAATTCCATGAATTCCGTAAATTTCGTGAATTCCGTGAATTCCTTCAATTCCATGAATTTGGTGAATTCCGTAAAGTTCGAGAATTTTCTCAATTTCATGAATTCAGTGAATTCCTTGAATTCCCTGTTTTTCGAGAATTCCATGAAATCCTTGAATTCCTTGAATTCCCTAAATTCCGTGAAATCCTTGAATTTAATTAATTCCGTGAATTCTGTGAGTTTCGTGAATTTCTTGAATTCCTTGAATTTCGTGAATTCCATGAAATAGTTGAATTTCTTGAATTCCATAAATTCCGTGAATTCCATGAATTCCATTAGTTCCTTGAATTTCATGAATTCCGTCAATTACGTGAATTACGTGAATTTCTTCAATTTCTTGAATTCCGTGAATTCCATGAATTCCATTATTATTATTATTATTATATCATTAAGCCGTTTCCCTTTCGGGGTAGGCGTGAGTTGCTCGGTGGTAAAGTAGTGATGTGTGGATGGGTATATAGGTGAAGGGTAGATAGGTTTCTTTCCTCTTTTTTATTTTTGTCCGAAGAAACAAAATTTTATTTTGTTTTCAGGAATTACAATAGGAGCATTTTCTGGTATTTGTCCAAATTTTATCGTAAGATTCTTGGTTTATTTTCAAGAATTTATACATTAAAATTTTTCCCTCAGCCATTTTGGATAATACTTGATGTTTTGGTTTATTTATCTAAAATACTATGTAAAAAATCCTACAAAGTTTCTTCTAAGCATTCTTTGTTAGGATTTGTCATTTCGGTTTTATTTATCGAAAATACTATGAAAAAAAAATCAAATGTTGAACCCAACGACGCAACATACGAGAAAAAGTCTTTAGGGGGAATTACACAGTGTGACAGTGATCTGGCACTTTTATGTAGACCGTGTATTGTTTATTTGATTAAAATGAGGACTGAGGAGACTGCAGTCGAAAGTATTTGCGACTTTTCGATTTTTTACATTTTTTCAACTTTGACGATATTTTTACGGTATTATTCGATCTTGAAGATTTTTTTCAACAAAATATTTTAAATGTAAATTTAATGCCGCGTCGAATGAGTGATTTTTAAAGAAATTGGATGGAAATTGACGGAGTTGTGTGAATTTTAAGATTTTAGGAATTTTTTGCTAAATTTGCATGTACGTAGCTGACTTGGAATTTGAATCGGGGCTCGTCGCGAGGGATGAAAATGATAGCAACACTTGATATAGCAATGAAAGCAACACTCAGCTCAATGCTTATGAGCATCTCACTCTGTACCAGTCAGTACTTAGTTCTACGTACAGTTGGTTAGGTTGAGTTGCAGTCTGCAGTTCCTGTTGTTCGCCGGTTCAATTAAATTCAAGCTCCAGACCTAAGAGTAGGCCCGTCAAACTTCTACACTAAGTCAGTTTCCGATTTCAGTCTACTTGTCGACCTTAAGTCAACACTCTGCAAGTTCAGTCTCAAGATTTCAGTAAAATCTACTCTCTACTGTCAAATCTGAAATCAAGTTCCGAGATCGTAAGTGAGATAGAAGTTCCAGTATCTGAAATCAACTTCCGAGATCTCCCGTAAGATAAAAGTTCCAGTATCTGAAATCAAGTTCCGAGATCTCCCGTAAGATAAAAGTTCTAGTATCTAAAATCATGTTCCGAGATCTTCCGTGAGATAGAGGTTCTGAGCCGATTCTCCCCTAACTGCTTTTAAATTTCTCTCTATCTATTTATGAATGTTTCAATAAATCTCTTTTATATGTCATCTTGAATTCACTAGAAATACAATTCCCACCTTTGCATGCTGTTTTCAGTAGAGTTTTCAACAGTAGAAAGTGTATTTTACTAAAATCTTGAGACTGAACTTGCAGAGTATTGACTTAAGGTCGACAAGTAGACGGGAATCGGAAACTGATTTAGTGTAGGAGATTGACGGGCCTACTCGTAGGTTCGGAGCTCGGATTTAAATTGAACCGGCAAATAACAGAAACTGCAGACTGCAACTTCAACTAACTAACTGTACGTAGAACTGAGTACTGACTAGTGCATCCTCACTATGACGGTGGAGAGGGGGAAGCTGCTTCCGACTGGTAGAAACTGACGCTGAAATTGAATTCGCGCATTCAAAATGTAACAATTGGAAAAATCTCATGAAAGAATGAACATATTGATATGTTTTTTTTTTAATTCCACCTAACTTTTTGCGCTGATTACAAATTTTGCATTGAAAGCTCAGAAAAAGCACGTCTTATTCTTGAGAGGTGAGTGTACTTTTTATATTTTCACTAGTTGCGCAATTACTGAAATAATTCTTCGATGTTATTTAAGCAGTATTTTGTTATTTTCGAGTTTATTTAATAATAATTAATTTTTAAGAAAATTATTTATTTTTAAAGCCAAAAAGACGTATCACCTACAATACAGTTCAATTTTCAAACCGAATATATGATTTTTCACCAAAAAGTTTAATTTTCTACCAAATTATTGAATTTTCAAGGCAAAAATATGACTATGAAGATTTCTACCAAGAAGGACGAACCTGTAACAAAATACATGGATTCCTAACCAAAAAGTTGAACTTTTAATGAAAAAAGATAAATTCGCAACCAAATATTAAAATTTCTAAATTAGAAGGATCAATTTTTAATGAAGAATAGAATAGTTTAATTGTAATTGAAAAAAATTATTTTCAACCAAGCATGAAACAAATTTTCATAAAACTAGTTAAATTTTTTACCAGAGATGAACGTTCTTCAACCAAAATGAATTTTTAACAAGGCAGTTAAATTTTGGAAAAAGATGCCTTTTTGACAATATAGTTGTATTTTCAACAAAATATTTAAATTATCAACCAAACAAGATGAATTTCGAACCAAAAATATAATACAGTGAAAACTCTTCTTTTTCCTGACCTTGAAACGAAACGATTCTTTTATTTCTGAGCTGTAGGGGGCCCCACCCTTACCGCGATTCGGCAGTTTATTTTTAGCAACGACGCTCATTGGCTGCCCCGTTTTTGCATCGATGCAACACCTGTCGCTACTCTTTCAGCTGAAAAGCGCGGGTAATTTGAAATCAAGAATAATACAAATAAATACACTCAACATTCCTAGAACTGCTGGCCCACGCAGTTTCTCAGCGCGTAGGGTGCGTTATAACGCACATATAAATTTCATGAAAAGCGGTTTAAAACATTTCGAGATATCGCAATTTCAACAAAATTCATCAAAAAATTCAGTGGCATAACTATGATGTGATGAAGATACTTGGAAGGGGAAAAAAACAATAATTTGACAATAAAAAGGAGTATAAAGTGACTAAATTTTAATTATTTGAATATGAATTAAATTTTAATTCGACTTACCTCCTTTATAAACACGATTCTGGATAAAGCTGCTTACTATTCCCAATGTATGATATTAGCACTTTTATATTCAATTTTTCTTGCACCTGATCCGTTGCCTTGATGTGCGCTCTGTGAAGGTCAAAATTTAAATGGAAATTTTGACCAAAGGCTTAAGACTCCGAGTGACCAGAGCTCAAGTATATAGAGTGTAGGGCCCAAGTGGGCAGAAAATTAGAACGGTGGAAAATTAAGTGTTCCAATATTCGGAATTGCGAACTAATTCCACCTATATAACTTCTATAGTATACTAGATCCCTGTATGCAGAAGTAAATTCACAAGTTTAAGCAGGATCCTATTCTTACCACTGAACTGTGTACTGTTTTCATTCTCAAACACTAATCCCATAATTGAGTATCCCTTTGTCATACCTTACCAGGCAGGACCCTCGGGCCCATCAAATTCAACACCGTCTGCAACTGAAATGTTATTTCAATACAGGTGCCTTAAACTCAAGATACCTGTATGGAGTTTTCAATTTTGTATATTGAAGTTACGAAAGGTTCTAAAGATTCAATATTTGCGTTCAGCATTAATTAAAAGTTTCAAATCTTTCAATTTCATTCAGAAATATACTGCAGGAACTTCAATCTTAATATACTTTTGCATTAATCTGAATTCAGTACCTTTTTACTTAAACTCTGGACAAGTTTGTCACTTAAGTTTCTGAACATTTTTAACAGTACATTACAATAAGGACATTACAATAAAATTCCTGATGAGTTTATAATATCACCGAATAATAAAATTCCCGATACAAAATTGCCCAATTATAAAATCTCTGACCTAGAATATTCCTTAATTATAAAATTGTGAAATTTAAATAATTAAACAAGTTTTTTCTTAATAAATGTTATTTATTTATTAAAAATTCCATATAAAATATTTTTATCAAAGAAATCTTTGTTTAATATTTAAAGTTTCACTAAATTATTGTTTAAATGTAGAATACAAATAATTCTATAGAACCTATTGAAACAAATTAATGTAAAAACACGTGCGCCTCAAACGGGAAAAAAATTTCTGCCTAAATTTTCTTCGAACCTAATAACATTTTTCAAACAATCTTTGCAGGATTCAAATCAGCACTAATTTATCTCAAAGTTTCTTTTTATTTACTTTTTAATTAAGGATTTGATTTTTGAGAACATTTTTTGTAATTAAAAAAAAATACTATGTACATTTTCAACCTAAATTTGTTATCCAGAAATATATTTCTTTCAATGGTTGTTATTTCGAATTTAAACAGTAATTTTTCAAAACTTCAATCATTAAATTATTGTTCAGCACTGATTTGTCTAGAAATTTATTTTTATTTATTTTAAAAATTCCATTTTCTAGAACGTTTTTTTGTAATTAAAAAAAAACTATGTTCAAAAAACCTGCCTCAAGCTTCAGATCTCCAAAAAGTCTATATATTCTTAAATTCGGTTCAGTCTAGTAATAAAAGTTAAATTTCAAAGTTTAAGGTACACTTCAAATTATCATTTGTAGAAACATGAAAGTATCAGCAATAAATTATGATAATATTTAGGTATAAACATAAAAAACAATCCTTTTTGAGAGTATTACTCTCAAAATTCAGTTTATTTATTACCATCATATCACTGCTTCTTTCATTATTTATTCTAAGTATGTATTTTCGGTGTGCCTAGAAATTGACCTTAGACATTATTATATTCGAAAGTGCGGTGTTTGTTTAGCGATACATGTAAAACTTTTCTAACCTTAAAAAATCTGTCTACTGTTTTACCGTCATATTTTACGAAGAACGAGAAAAACAGCGCCCGACGTCGTAGTACGGTGAGGGCAGCACCTCTACATTAAATTCACCAAAAATATAAAAAAATAAATAAAATATTCAAATTTTTGTTTCGTTATTTTCATTTTTTTTATAATAACATGAAAGAGAGGTTCTTCCTCCTATAAAAGAAAAGCAATATGACGTTATTTTGGGCCACAGGCTTACGGTCAATGACTTACTTGAGGCGCGAAATTTGAATTTCATAATTCTATAACTTATTTTTTTTAGGGTTTTTACACTTAAATGGACTAAAATAAACATTAAATGGATCAAATGAACTCCACTAATTATTAAGATATTTTAGATAAGTATTACTAATTATTACACAATTGAGAGGGCTAATTTTTCTTTGTGTAAGATTAGTGTTTTTTTTTACAGATTCAGCAGATTCAATCATCAGTATCATATAGTAGGTATATTTACTTAGTCATTCCTTTTTTTTGGGAACAATTATATACATCTTATTGCTTTTTCTAAATTTGCGGAAAATATTATTTACAAAGAAGGGTGAATCTTCTCTTCTTCCCCCTTTTTTACTGGACTTTTGGCAAGATTCGCAATTTGTCTAGATTAACGATTTGAATCTTGTTCGTTTTCAAATTTTTAATTTCTGTGTTAGCTTCCCAGATTAACCTGATAATTTCGTACTCACCTGCAAGGAAAGGGTCGAATTTTCTGTCATTTCTAATTTCGACCTTAAGGGTCGCCATTTCCCCTATATCAAAATTTTCCTTTCTAGCCCTTCGATCATAGTAATTTTTGGATCTGATTTTAGCTTCTTGAAGACGTTCGCGAGCCAATCTTTGGCTATCATCTAGCTTTTGCAATAAGCTCTGCAAATATTGGGAATAGGTTAAATCCTGAGATCCTGATGAAAAACTTGATGGAACGTTAGCCTCTTTCCCAAAAACTAAGAAGAAATAAGTAAAACCTGTACTGTTATGTATCTGCGTGTTATACGAAAAGATATCATAACGTAACCATTCGTCCCAATTTTGAGAATTTGCAAATTGTCTCAGATATTCAACAAGAGTCTGATGACTTCTCTCAAGGGATCTCAATGACTGTGGGTGGTAAGCTGTTGATTGGATTTTTTCTATATCCAAAATTTTGCAGACAAATTTCATTACTTGACTGGTACAATTCTTACCCTGGTCTGTATGGATAACACGTGGACAACCGCAATGGGAAATTCGGCTATATCATTAGCAATAGTTACTGAATCAGTCTTTCCTAGAGGTATTTCGTCTGCGTATTTTGTAAAAATACATTGGATAGTCAAAATATGATTATTTCCTTTAGGGGTCATTTGTCACGGTCCAACTATGCCCATTTGTATTTTATCAACGGGTTCTTTCGGATTGTCTGTTATTATCATTGGTTGTCTAGTCCTGGTTCTAATTAGTTTGTTTCTTTGACCATTTTTGCAATATTTTATAAATTTTTGGATGTCTAACTTCATTTTCGGCCAAAAAAAATGAGGACGTATTCTGCCATAGGTTTTTGAAACGCCTTTATGCCCTCCTATAGTGGATTCATGAGCTTCCCTAATCAATTTTTCTCTGATTTCAAATGGTGGAAATTGGAGTTTCCCAGTACAAATTCTGATAACGACATTCGTTCCTGTAAAATGTTGACGAAGAATCTGCTCCACGGAACTTCCACGGAAGAAGAATACCTCATCGTTATTACTTCCAAATTTTGAAATATTGATGTTATTGACACCAAGGGATTCCATAGCTCGTTTCAAAGCCAGGATGGTTTTTTCAAATCTTTGATTTTCAATTCCTTCAACCAGGATTAATCCCTCTTCTATAAGTTCTTTACTAGTTTCTGATTATAGATTTTTATCTTCCGATATGAAATGGTCAAGATGATTTTTGCCCATTGTAAGCTTATCAATGCTTTCAATTATGCATACATCATCAATCGCCAAAATTTGAGTTATTGGAAATTTGGATTGTGCTTTATTTTTATCGAAATGACAACAACAATTTTTGCAAGTGGATAGATCAGAAGATTCTTCGGTTTCATCAAAACTATTACTTGATTCAAGAAGACAAACATTTTGGTTAGAATAATTTTTGATTTGTTCAGCAGAAGAACGTTCCATTTAGTCAGATTCACAGTTATTCAAAAGGCTCTGTGAGGGTTCATCTTCAGGTGTGACATGCCTCATACCGACTTCCTGCTCTCCAACTTCAATTTGATTCACGATTTCGCATTGTTGCTCGCATCTCTTTTCCAGACTAACAGACCCTCCTCCAGAGCCTCTTTTAACCTCATGTGTCTTCTCGTCAGAAGCCACCATGAGAACTTTACCTTGAACTGGATACGTAGAAGTCGCATCGCTTACGTTTAACAATCCATCAGGACCATCACGAGAAGCACTGTCCCATATGGGACAGCCCTGATAAGTCCCTTCAGAGGAGGGGCTGGGCTGTTGATTTCCCGATGCAACCTCCCCCGAAGTAATTCTTGTAGGAAAGGAGCAAGAAAAAGAGTTTCCGTATGCATCCCTTCCCCTCTGATCACTGGTTGAGTGCTTTAGAACGTGTGAGTGGCCCAGAGAACTACTTCCCGCAGTAATCATTCCCACAAGTTCGTCAGAAAATCTCCCAGATTTAATTGTCACACCGACCTCCCTCCTCGGACCAAGTGGGGGGGGGGCAGAGAGTTTTCTCCCATAGTAACCGTACCCACAAGGTCGTTGAGCGAAAGTCCAGCATTGTTTCCAGCCCAAGAGACGGAGTCATGCTTTTGGTTTTGTTCGCGCTTCATATTCCCCAAGGCAAGAGCTGAACTGGGGTTCCCTTAGCCATTGGGTATCCCAGGCAACCCTACAAAGAGGATGAAGCACTTTTGTCCCAGTCAAATGGGTTCCTTGAAAGAGCATCGGTATTGGCATTCACTCTTCCAGGTTTATACATTATTTCATAATCGTATTCACTCAATTTGATCTTCCACCTGGCTCACCTTGATACTGGGTCTTTAATTCCATGCAACCAAACTAGTGGTCGATGGTCAGTCACAAGAAGAAACTTTCCCCCAAACAAATAAGGTCTGAAATATATTACACAAAATACTATAGCAAGCAGTTCCTTCTCTATAGTGGAATAATTGATCTCCGCTTCATGCAGAGCACGAGAAGCAAAAGAGATAGGTAGGTCCTTGCCAATCTCACCCTGACTCAAAGTTCAACCAATTGCATAATAGGATACGCCTGTTGTAAGAACGAAAGGCCTAGAAAAGTCTGGGTGTTGCAACAAGGGCTCAGAACAAATCTTATACCTTAAGATTTCAAAAGCTTCCTGTTCAACAGTAACCCAAATGAAATTTACTTTTTCTTTGATCAGATTTGTTAATGGTTTAGACAATTTTGCAAAATCGGTTATATACCTTTGATAGTACCCTACCAACCCTAAGAATTGCTTTACATTCTTTTTAGTTTTTGGAATAGGGAAATCTTTTACTGCTTTGACCTTCCCAGGATCAGGCTTAAATCCTTCTCGGGTAGTTATATGACCCAAATATTTGATCTCTTGTCGAAGAAAATGACACTTTTCAGGTTGAAGGGCCAATCCTGAATCCCTTAATAGTGTTAGGAGTTTCCTAAGTTGTCAAATCTACATCATTATTAGAAGAATTTATCATGAAAATTTTAACTTTATTATCGTATTGTTTTACCAAAACTTCGCCCGAAAAAATATTGGGACCACACCAAATCCTGTCTATATACCCCTCTTTTAATTCTGTTTTCTTTACAGGGAGAATCACCAACTTTTTCGTCCGTGATGGCTACCTGACATTGGTATGAGTGACAAAAGGAAGATCTTCACTATTCAGGTGCAAGAAATCGTCTACAAAATTTAATGTTGCATTGTGTTGCTTCAAAAATTGGATACCAAGGATACCATCCTGAGAAATTGGGAAATCTTGTGAAACCACTTGGGAGGATGTGGAAATTCCCTTATAAAGTAGCTTCACTTCACCCTCTGTTTGAATCATGTCTTTTCCAAGCCCTACTAGGTTATAAATAATTCCTGAATTTATCCATGCATCAGGTTTTAAATAATTTGCTTTAATCAAATTTATACTGAAGCCTGTATCGACTATTGCTTTTATTTTTCCATTTTTTAATAAAGAATTTTCAAGCTCAAGAATAGGTACTAGTCCTTGATCCGAAAGACAATTAAGTTTTAAAATTATCCTTTGTTGGGGGTTGGTTTTGTCCCCTTCGGAGCAGTTTCCCCCTTTGACTGCTCCATTTTGAAGTTTAAAGTTTGAAAAGGAGAATTACCAAGTCCCTTACTTGCTCGATCTATTTCTTCCTCATGCTTCTTTTTCGATTTGCAAAACTTGACATAATATCCTGGTCTACCACAATAATTACATTTATTGTTACTCTCTCCGACCTTTACATGACACGCCGGAAGCTAAAACGTCCCATAGTTTTGTTACGAGCAAAAATGTCAAAAAAATATTCCACGCGCAAAAATATTCCAAAGAAAACTCACGAGCAAAAATGTCACAAAGGTTTTCAACGCGCAAAATTGTCAAAACAGAAAATCACGGGCTAAAACGTCACAAAAATATTTGACGCGCAAAAATGTCCAAAATAAAACTCACGGGCAAAAACCTCAAATAGATTTTGAACGCGCAAAATTGATCTTTTAAAATTTTACAAATAAATTCACGGGCTAATCTGTCACAGCACAACTTTCGATCTTCACAATTGTCGTATTATTACTTTGAGTTCTTTATAATTTGATGTTAATAATTTTCAAAAAAATTCTCAGAAAATCGAGTAAAATTACACTTTGTATAATAAGAAATGCCGATGTTTCTTCATGATTTCTAAACATCATTTTTGATAGATGTAATCAGAAATCGTTGCAATTTCAAAAATTCAACCGTTAAAAAAAACTTATCACTCAAAACAAAGACAAATTTTTGTCCAGATTACCAATAAAGAAAAATCATTGAAACTTGATGATTTTATATTACTACTTTTAATAGTAATAATACTATTGTTTGACTTTTATCATCATTTAACCATTCTTGTAGAGAAAATACTTTCTTTTTTTTTAAATGAGAAAAAATACAGAATTTCTTCTACATGTTGTTTTTTTTCGAAATGTTTGGCATATCCACCAAATTTACTTTTTCAATATTGTTGCACCTTTGAATAAAAAAATCTATAAATGAATTTTAAATGTATATTCCAAATTAATGATCTTTCTTTAAAACGTTTCAAAAATCAAATTTAGAATTCAAAGTCTTCAAATCCTTGCTGAAAATTAAGTCATCTTATTTATTGAAAAAAACTTTTCTTCGAGTAAAATTCAATTTATTCACAGACATGAATACAAAAGTAACACGAACACTTTTTATGAAAAATTCAAAGTATTAAATATCTTTTCTACTTCAACAATAGCTCACCAAGAAAAAAATTCGAATTGAATGTTTTAATTACTCGTTATCGCAATCCACACTAGCTAAATCATAATCTTGTGCTGAGTAGGTTGTTCTCAAATCGCGATAAAGTGATTGATACTTGGAATCGATGTATTGAATCAATTGAATGAGATCGTTATACTTTTGGACTATGATGGTATTTCCATTCGGATAAAGAGTCGATAAATAATCGAAAACTTTTGAAATGTCTCTCAGAAATCGCTCTTTTCGCGATGTTCACCTTACCGATCTTTTCGTCGTCGTATATCATGTAAAGAACTAATGGTCTCTCTCGATCGAGTTTGGTGGATCTGATTTTGAGCCAGCTGATTTTTTCTTTGTGCACGTCGACCTTTCTATTGACGATTAGTCGTTGCAACTCCTATGATGAACCAATGTCTGTGGTTTGCATTTTAGTGACTTCAAATTTTGGATCTTTTTTTTTTTGATTCTTTGATAATTTCTATCCAATGATCCGGGTCATTGATGATCTCATGCAATTCGCGCTCTTTCTCAATCAATCCGAAATATTTATCACAGCTATTATAGCTATGCCCAGATAAAAAAAATTTCTGTTCGATCAAATCGACGCTGCTTGAAGCAAAGAAGTGCTTCAATAAAAGTGTGACTTTTATGTTTCGATTCTGTCCCCCGCATGAATCGGAATAAAGAATGATATGCTTTGTTGCTTCCGTGATGTGATTTAAATGAATCTTCAAACACGAAGCGATCTCTTGTGCTCCTCTTCCAGCAACATTTTCCGACCAGATGTATATATAAGCTATAAGAAAGTGTTGATAATTTAAATGGTTTGCATTTTTTTTAAATTTTAGTTCTGCCAACAAATATTTAATCTTTTCAATGTATTTTTGGTATCTTATACAAAAAAAATGAAGAATATGAATCGACGATTATTATATAAGGATTAAGGGTGTGCGGGTTCCCGACTTTTCGGTTTTGGATCGGGTTCGGGTTTTTTTTTCAGGTACAGCAGGAACATCCAAAAGTTTCGAGTACCCGAAAAAATCAGGTCAGCGGAAAATTATCGAGTCATTTGACCTTGTCGGTTCCCATTTTTCATGAATGTTTCAATCTTTAAATAAAAAAAATTATTTTTTAATAATTTTAAAGAGATATAATTGATCTTGAGAAGTTAAGGCATTTTTAGTTTTCTTAGTAACTCGATTTCACAACGACTTGAGCTTTCTTTTTACTCCCTAGGGACTGAAAAGTGACGTCAGAGGTGAATAATGAAAATTATGCAGCTATTAGCTCGCATTTTACGATTATCAGCCAACTCACCGTAAAAACTGTGAGGAAATTTTTGTTGAAAATAATAGAAACTTGCGGTTATTTATGGAAAGCTATCACATATAACTGACCAAAGTACCGTAAATAACCGAAAATTTTCATAAATTTCTAAAAAGGGGGAGGGTCTGTAAGGCCGATTTTTGATCCAAATTATTTTTGGGCCAAAAAATCCGAAAAACTTGTATTTGCTTAATAAAGTACACTATGAACTCTCTATAAACTACCTTCCCTCTTATTTACCATTTTTAGCCTTTTTACCCCCCCCCCCCATTCCCCTTAAGGAGGGTGGAGGAGGTGGTTTTATTAATAATTTCTGTGCAAGGTATGTAAATACAAAATATGTAAGCTTGAACAGAAAATCACGGGCTTAAACGTCACAAAAATATTTGACGCGCAAAAATGTCCAAAATAAAACTCACGGGCAAAAACCTCAAATAGATTTTGAGGAGGTGGTTTTATTAATAATTTCTGTGCAAGGTATGTAAATACAAAATATGTAAGCTTGATCACCAGACTTTACTAGGGTATCCTGGGGGAGGGGGGGTAAAAAGGTTAACAATGGTAAATAAGAGTGAAGGTAGTTCATAGAGAGGTCATAGTGTACTTTATTAAGCAAATTCAAGTTTGACAGCTGTATACAAGCGGGGAAGTTATCATTTTTTGAAGGGGTGGTGGGGGTGAATAGGAGGGGGGCTGTTCATGGTAGAATTTACTTCCTATTGTTAGTAGATACTGTAGGAATTTTTTCGGATTTTTCGGCCCAAAAATAATTTGGGTTAAGAACCGGCCTTAGAGACCCTCCCCCTTTATGGAAATGTTTAAAAATTAATTTTGGGTAATTTATGGTAAGTTACCATGCTTAACTATAAAATTACCATAAATGACCGAAAATTGTCATAAATGTCCAGAAATTTATGGAAATTTTTAAAAATGAATTTGGGGTAATCTATGGTAGGTTACCATATTTACCGGTAAAATGACCATAAATGACCGAAAACTTTAATAAATTTCCGGAAATTTGTGGAAATAAAAAAACTGCATTTTGGGTCATTTATGGTAAGTTACCATATTTGACGGTAAAATTACCATAAATGACCGACAATTTTCATGAATTTCCGGGAATGTATGGACATTTTTAAAAATTAATTTTGTGTAATTTATGGTAATTTACCGTATTTACCTGAAAAATTACCATAAATGACCGATTATTTCTATAAATTTCCGCAAATTATAGACAAGGGGGAAAGGCACTTTTTCGACTTGTGTATGTTTTCAGTACTCGTTGATGAAGCCCCTCTTTTCCCCCTCGGGGCATAATATACTAATATACCTTTTTGATGTACTTCATCGGCAATGCATAAATTGTACATTGGCAATTGCCTTTTGCAGAACGCGATGCTCGTGTTCAAAGAATAAGTTTCCAGAACCTTTTGTAAATCGAATGTCAGGACCATGGTGTCATCTGATGCGTTTTGGATGTCGCGCTTGAATTCTGAATCAGAATCACTTTCGTCCAAAAAGTCGGAGTGCCCGTGAATATCTCCGATTTTCAAAAGTGATGAAAAATATACATTGTAAGGCCTATGTTGCAGATTCTTGGAAAATCAATAAGAAAACGTTCAAAAGAATAATGTGCAAACCTTTTTCCATTTATTTTGTTGAAAGACAAGAAATCAGTTGAAAATTTATTTTTCACTTTCAAATAAAACTAGTTGGTTTTAACTTATAACGAATCAATAAACATTTAAAATACAACAGTCCAACATCACACAAATTATGGTGATTTGATTTTCGCAAATGATTGTCCCTTTTATACGATTTTTCCGAATTTGTAACAAAAAGACAATTGACTATTTGTTTGATCGTTGCTATGTAAAACAAGGGAGTGCGATTTAAATTCCGAATACTGAATACAATTTTTTGAATTTGAAAAAATGAATGATTGAAATTTTTCTGAAATGTTATGAAACTTTTGACACGAATTTCTTGTATGAAAAACTGCTGTCTAGAACAAGAACTTTGTCAATAGTACATTTCGTACAAACCAAATATTAAAAACCTTTTCTCGCTGAAAAAATGTTTTTTATATCATTTGAATCTATAAGAATTTCTGTATTTTTTCCCATTTAGAAAAAAAAAACATTTTCTCTACAATAATGATTAAATGATGATGATAAAAGTCAAATAAAAGTATTATTACTATTAAAAGTAGTGATATAAAAACATCAAGTTGTAATGATTTTTCTTTATTGGTAATCTGGACTAAAATTTGTCTTTGTTTTGAGCAATAAGTTTTTTTTACGGATCAACTTTTTAAATTGCAACGATTTCTGATTACATCTATCAACAATGATGGTTAGAAATCATGAAGAAACATCGTCATTTCTTATTATACAAAATGTAGTTTTACTCGATTTTCTGAGCATTTTTTTTTTAAATTAATAACATCAAATTAGAAAGAACTGAAAGTAATAATACGAAAATTGTGTCGACCGAAAGTTGTGCCGTGGCAGATTAGCCCATGAATTTATTTCTAAAATTGTAAAAGATCAATTTTGCGCGTTCAAAATCTATTTGACGTTTTTGCCCGTGAGTTTTGTTTTGGACATTTTTGCGCGTCGAATATTTTGTTGACGTTTATGCCCGTGATTTTCTGCTTTGACAATTTCGCGCGTTGAAAACCTTTTGTGACATTTTTGTCCGTAAGTTTTGTTTGGAACATTTTTGCGCGTGGAATATTTTTTTTGACATTTTTGCTCGTAACAAAACTATGGGACGTTTAAGCTCCCGGCGGCGCACAGTGGGATGAAATAAAAAAACGAAGTTCAAAATAACTTGTAGCTGGCAATTTTTAACCAATTTTGGATTTTTTTTTAGGAAAATTCAGCATTAAATTTTGAAGGGAGTTATGTGGCTTGATTTTTTAAATGTATTTTTTTTAAACTTTTATTTAAATGCAAAGTGTGAAGAAAAAGTAGATTTTTTAGTTTTTTATGTTCATCTTCGTGAAAATTCGTTACAAAAAATCAAACTTTAGTATTTTAAATTTTGTTTGTTTCCCAAATTCTGGGAGACACGACTTTCCTCTACTTTACTTAAAAAGTTAGGAATTTGAAGCGGTTTAAATTCAATTTAATATAGCACCCACAATTATTTTACCTACATATAAACTGAATTTGAAGTATGAGAAGACAAAACGAAAATTCTTTTAAATTATTATTCAAATTCATGGACCTTATAGACAAATTCAAAAATTGAATAATTATGTTTTTAGTATTATTTAAGTATGTAGTTAATCGATGATGCTAATATATTCAAGAATATCATTTAATATAATTTGTCAGATTTTTTAAAATCGAACATATTAACTGAATCTCTTATAGATATTGAAAAAAAAATAATATTTTTAACAAACTCTCGAAGCTGTTTGAGTGCTTAGGGCGCGCGTCTGGCGGATTTCGCGCTTCAAGCTCGGATATTTATTCTTTGCACTTGGAATGCTTGAATGAAACTTTATCGAAATCATCACATTTAGATCCCAGTATTTTTATATGTATCTTCATAATCTTAATTTTTTATGTAATTAAGTGTGTACAGTTAAAGATTAAATACACGCTCGATTTCTAATACTTTCTCAATCATAAATGATGAGAATGTAATAAATTATAACAAATTTGTATATCTCTTTTGCGTGAACAACTTTTTCTATGAATGTTTATTTCGTACCTTTTGTCGTTTTTCCACAAATTTTTCAGTTTTATTTTTAATGTTATTTTTTACGATTAAAACCAATACTACGAGTCCTATCAAAAAGTGATTTATACAAAATTCGTAGATGTATTTTAGGTGCACAATTTTTGTTAACCTACTAATTTTTTTCGTAGCTTGTGTCGTTAAAAAAAAATAATTTTATTTTCAATTATATTTTTCATGATCAAAATAAGAACTACGCGTCCTTTCGAGCATTTATTATTAAAAAAAATTTGTAACTCTTATTCGTGTGAGCAACTTTTCTTCATTTATTTTTTTCATAACTTCTGTCTTTTATCCAAAAATTCAATTTTTCATTTTTAATATATTTTTTTACAAATAAAACAAAAACTACACGTCCTATCAAAAAGTGATTCATAAAAAATTTGTAGATGTTTTTTAGAAGCACAATTTTTGTTGATTCATCTTTTTTCGTATCTTGCATATTTTGACCGCAAAATGGAATTTTTGAATTTTCATTATTTTTTGTGCGATCAAAATTTGAATTTTCAATTTTTCAAAAAAATTCAAAAAGTTGTTATAACAATGATGTAGGGGTTTCAAAAAGCAACGTTTTTCTTCACCGCTCTTTTTTTCATATCGTGCGTTGTTTGGCTTAAATATTCATTTTCGATTCATTTTTTAAATTTTGTAAATGCCATAACACCAATAATTTTTTTTATCAAAAAAAGTCATTAGGATAAATAGTTCGGATTTCTAAGTACTACGAATAGCCGTACATACAATTTTTAAATTTCAAAGAAACTGGTCTCAACATTTTTTTAAATGCTCTAACTTTTTGGATCTCTATCCAAAATGGTTGGTTAACGAAATCGTCCTTTCTTTTGGGACCTAAAAAAAGGGTGCCAAAACTCGATTCGATCCGTTCATTTTTTCGAGAGTTATCGTGTTTACGGATGGACGGACAGACAGACAGACGCCATCGTCAAAACCTGATTTTCGTTTGCTTCAGGTGGTCTCAAAACGTGGAGATCCGTTGAAAAACTGTGATGTCAAATTTCAGACACTTCTCATACCTTCTCAATCATAAATGATGAGAATTTAAACATTGATTATTTGATTACTTGTTTATTTTTCGAATTTTTTATTATATATGCAATGTAGTTTTTGTTTTGTACTTTATGTTCAATTTTTATTAGTTAAGACCATGTGACGTATGGGTCACGTGAACGGCTTCCTACCTTACCGACACTTTTTTTATTTGTAAACTTATTTTCACACGAATAACCGCATTGAGTTGAAAATTTGGGATAATAAATAAGAAGCACTAAGAAACGCGCCTTTGGCCCTACATTTTTATAATGATGAAAAAACTAAAAAAGTTCTTTTGTAAATAATTTTTTTTATTTTCCTTTTTTCATAATTATAAAATTTAGGACCAGAGCCGCGTTTCGTCGTGCTTCTTATTCATTATCTCAAATTTTCAACTCGATGTGGCTATTCGTGTGAAAATAAGGTTACAAATAAAAAAAGTATCGGTAAGGTAGGAAGCCGGTCACGTGACCCACTCGCCACATGGCCTTAAGGCAAAGATTGATCTTTTTTTTTAAATATAATAATTTTTTGTTATTTACATATTATTTCTGATTAAACTGTGCTAATATTTTTTTATTTAACTGTAAATACTGTAAAGTAGGATACATACTTGATAAAACAAAAAAAATATAAAGAATTTTTTGAAGGTAAGTTTGGTGGTAGAAACCTATTGTATCTTACGAAGAGTAATTCGCTGACTCAGAACTTCCCCATTCTGTCACCAGAGGTCACTCTATGACTTTGAAATTAATTAGTAAAATAGTTATTATTTTTGTATTATAAATAGAATAACCACAAGACTATATCGGACTTTTCCCTGACCAAATTTTCATTTTCCCTGACCGCTATACATTTTTCTTTCAGGTTAAATTGTCAACCAAAAAGATTAATGTTTAACCGTAAAGATATGTTCTCAACCTATAAGATTAAATTTTCTACCAACAAGAAGATGTTTGGTTTTATGTTTTAATTAAAAAACACATTTGTTTTGAGATGATTTAATTTTAAAAAGGTCTTAACAAAGTACATGAATTTTCAACAAAATAGTTAAATTTGCAACCAAAGAATGAATTTTTAATTAAAACGAGGAATATTTAACAAAAAAATAAATTTTCAACCAAGAAGATTAATTTTCTACAAAACAAAATTTTATTTTTAATTACATAAAATTATAATTGTATAAAAAATTATCTTCAATAAAATAGTTAATTTTTGAACCAAAAATAGACGATATATTTTCAATTGAAAAAATTAATTTTTGACAAGAAAACGAATTATCAATAAAATAGTTACATTTTTAACCAAATAAATTACTTTTCAATAAAATAAATGAATTTTCAAATGAAAAAAAAATCAATTTTCAACCAAAAGTGGAATAGTAAAATTTTGGTTGAATAATTAATTTTAAACAAATTAAAAGCCAATTTTCAACAAAATAGTTTAATTTTCAACCAAAAAAAGGTTTTTTGAATTGAATGATTTATCATCATAAAAAAATTAATTTTCAACAAATTATTCCACTTTCAACTAAGTAGTTCAGTAGACAAATTTTTAACCAAAGAAATAAAATTTCAACTATAATGATAAAGCTTAATTGTTCACCATTAAAGACGAATTTTCAATAAAATACATGACTTTTTAACGTAGAAGGGTACATTTTTAACAAGAAATGGAATAGTTATATTTTTAGTTTAAAAAATGAATTTCTGACTAAAATAAACGAATTTTTAACAAAACAGTTGAATTTTCACAAAAAAAAGGTTTTTGATTTAAAACGATGAATCAACCAAAAAAAATTAATTTTCAACCATGAAAACAAAATTTTTCAACACAATAGTTCAATTTTTATACATATAATCAATTTTAAACAACATTTATTCTGTTAATTATTATATTTTTCCACTTTTATAAAGAACCTATCTTTTTCAATACATTTTATGCCATCGCATTGTTTATTAGGATTGTGTGTTTATGTAATCTTCAATTTGTAAACAATCAGAGAAAAATCCTTCCGTGACTCTAAGAAATTCCCTAAAGTGATCTCGAGGTTTTCTTGCAAGCCTCTAGGGATTTGGCTAATCCATGAAAAATTGCATTGAAGATAAGACGCTTACAGAAAAATAAGTTTCTATTTTTCGCTCAGTTTCACAAAAGGAAAAAAGTATTTATTGTAAAAATAAGGGTTCATATACAAAAATTACGTAGAATAAAACAGAATATATTACTTGTAATTTACCCGAAAATATTAGTGGTACCTAGAACTATCAGAATATTAATATTAAATTGAATAACCATAAATTTGAGAAATAATAATAAATTAATGAAATAATATGGGGTCATACACCCCAATGTGGTACCTTGAAGAAATTAGTTTTCAGAAAATAAAATGTGTTAGTAACAATAAGTATTCAGTTTTACAAACGTACCATTTTATAATTTCTTCAGAGCCTAATTGTAAAATGTTGTTTGGATGAAAATTCGTCTTTTTGGCTTAAGAATTCATCTCTTTTTTGCAGAAATATCATATTTTTGGTTAAAAATGCAAGCATGTAGTCAAAAATTAATCTGTGTCGTTTGAAAATTAATTTTTCTGTTGAAAATTTACATTTTCCGATTGAAGATTCAACTGTTTTGCAGAAAATTCGTATTTTTGGTTCGAAAAGTTCAATAATTTGGTCGAAAGTTGAACTATTTCGTTAAAAATTCATTTTTGTGATTGAAAATTAATTTGCTTAACTAAAAATTTACCAATTATATGTTTTGTTGAGAATTCATTTTTTTTTAATTGAAAATTCAACAATTTGGTCGAAAATTGATGTATTATGTTACAAATTCGTATTTTTTGGGTAGAAATTTAATTCTTCTTCGTTGAAAATTCAACTATCTGGTCTTAAGTTAACATACTTTGCTAAAAATCAATTTATGTAGTTGAAGATTCATAATTCTAGTTGATCATTTCTGTGGTTGAAAATTAATTCTTTTTTATCAAAAAATGACCTTTTACATTTTTTGTTGCGAATTTTTTTAGTTCAAAATTAACAATTTGTTTCAAAATTCATATATTATAAAAATTAATCCTCTTTGTTCTCGAATCATCTATTTGATTGAGGATTCAACTATTTTGTTAAAAATTCGTCTTCTTTCGTTGAATTCGACTGCGTGGAAAAACTTTTTTTTGTGAGAATTAATTTTTTTAACTGAACATTCAACTATTCCATTTTTGGTTCAAAACTTTTTTTATTAGAAAATTCAACTATCTTTTTGAAAACGTATGTATTTTGTTGAAGATATGTCTTTTAGGGTAGAAAATCATCTTGTGTGGTTAAAAATTAATCTATTTCAGTTGAGGAGTCAGGTATTTGGTTGAAAATTCGTATTTTAGGTAACTATTGCATTTATTGTTAAAAATTCATCTTTTAGTTTTTTGTTGTTAAAGTTCCATAATTTTAGGTAATTATTCATCCCTTTGGTTAAAAATTGAATTACTTTGTTGAAAATACGTTTGATTCTTGGTTAATAATTTATTTTTTTAAATTGGAAATTAAACCATTTGTGTGAAAATTCAAATGTTCGGGTTGAAAATTACTTTTTTAATTCAAAATTTATATTATCAGGTGGAAAATTGTATTTTTTGTCTAGAAAACTCGTATTTATGGCTTGAAACTTCAAATATTTGGTATAAAATTAAACTTTTTGTGTATAAAAGTCGCTATTTAAATTGAAAATCAATTTTTTGTGATTAAAATTTGACTGTTCCACTTTTGGTTAGAAAATGATTTTCGTAGTTTAAAAATTCAGCTTTTTATTTGAAGATGTATGTAATTTGTTGAAAATTTGTCTTTCTTGATAGAAAATTAATCTTATTGGTTGGAAATTTAACTATTTGGTTAAAAAATTCTGTATTTTGTTGAAGATTCGACCTTTTTGCTACGAAATTTGTCTTCTTGGTTGAAGATTCATTTTGTTAAAAATTGGTCGTTTGGGATAGAAAATTAATCTGTTTTAGTTAAGATTACAAGTATTTCGTTTAAAATTTGTATTTTTATCTTTTTAAGTTAAAAATTCAACTCCTTGATTGAAAGTTAGATATCTCAAAAATCCATGTTTTAGTTGAAGATTCATAATTGTAGTTGAAAATTTATCTCTTTGGTTGAAAGTCGAACTACTTTGTTGAAAATACTTTTTTTCGGTTGAAAATAAATTCTTTAACTTAAAATTAAACTACTTGGACGGAAAACCCAAATAGTTTCTGGGTTGAAAATTAAATTTTTTTCAAATTTATATTTTCTAGTGAAAAATTCAACTTTTTGTGTAAAACTCGTTTTTATGGACAAAAACCTTAACTATTTGTTAGAAAATTAAATTTTCTTGTACAGACTTCGTTTTTTTATTGAAAATTAATTTTTTTGGATTAAAATTTGAGCATTTTATTTTTGTTAAATAAAATTATCATTTGTAGTTTGAAAATTCAACTATTTATTGGAAAATTCATGTAATTGGTTGAAAATTCGTCTTTTTTGGTAGAGAATTAACCTTCTTGCTTAAAAATTCATCTCTCTCGCTGAAAATCAAACTACTTTATTGAAAATGATTTTAAATCATTAATTATTATTGATTAATTAAATCATTTTTTTGAAGAGAAAATTAAGCTATTTGGTTTTAAAACCAAATAGTTGCTGGGTTGAAAATTACATTTTTTGTTGAAGATTTATATTTTCAGGTGGAAAATTCAACTTTTTTAGGGAAAACTCGTGTTTATGGCTTGAAACTTCAACTGTTTGGCAGAAAATTCAACTTTTTTGTGTGTGAACTTTGTTTTTTTAAATTGAAAATTAATTTTGTTCAATTACAATTTGAGCATTCCGTTTTTGGTTAAAAAATTATATTTTTTATTTAAAAAATTCAATTATTTGGTTAAAAATTGATGAATTTTTAGGAGAAGTCGTCTTTTTTGGTAGAAAATTAATCTACGTTGTTGAAAATTCATCTTTTTGTTTGAAAATTCAACTATTCGGTTGAAAATTCATATTTTTTGTAGAAAGCTCATCTTTTTGGATTGCAATTTGAACACTTTAAAAGGGTTTTGTTTTATTATCTGAAAAATCTTTTTTGGCTGAAAATTAAAAACTTGTTGATGATTCGTCTTCTTGCTTTTAAATTTTCTCTCTTTTGTGGGATACGTGGTTCCAAATTTCAGGAAAAAACTTTACGTAATCAGTCAATCAAACTGATACTAAAACTTTTATAATAAAAATTCGTTTAATTTGTTGTTTGAAAATTTGATGCATTAGTCTACATTAAAAAACAATTTAGACTCATATAAATGACTGCGCTAAAATGAGTAAATTATAAAAATACTGTGACTTTTTTCCAAAAACAGTATTATATTTTTAGAAGACTTTCTTTTAAATACTCGTTTTATAAACGCTGCAAAATTACCCATGCACTTCTCGGAGAAAATCGATTATAGGTCACTAAGCCCAGGTTGAAATGCAAAGCCTTATATATTGAAATCACTATATTCGTCAGGAGCTAGAAGAAATTAGAGTACAATATAGAATAGAAAGAATAAAGACAATAAAAATAAATGGAAGGCTTCTAAATAATTTTATGCAGTGTAACAAATACATTTATCTTTATAAAATACGTTTAAAATTTATGTCTTTAACTTTAATTCTGTTAAAAATGGAAATTTATTTTACATATCACTTCTTATTCATCTTTTAAAATTTGTGAGTTATATAAAAATAATTTTATAGCACAATAAATTCTGCAACGAAAAAATTTGAATAATGTTTTATTGAATGTCCCTGATAAAACTGCTATTTTCCATGTACTTTTTGTCAGAAATATATGGGTAAAAGACGTGGAAGCTTTTGTTGAATCATGAATTTTGTTGCTAACGACATATGTATAGAATTGTAGATTGTAGATTGTAGATTCCAGTTTGGTTGCTAACGCCGCGTTTGGAATTGATCTGAGCACGTTCGTTATAATCCTGCTGTTATCACTGAATTTTCGCACAAAGCAGAGGCAGAAAACTTCGTGGATAAAAATCAAGAAAAAAAACGATTTCGCATTTTTAAATATAATGGAAAAGAGAACTATAAAAGTATTTGAAACAATCTTTTAAATAAAATGAATGTAAATAGCATATTCCCTTCAATACGAAGCATTATAAATTTCTGAGATTTTTAAAATTTTCCAGCAAACAGATGATTTTTCAACGCAAAAAGTTCATTGTTTACTAAAGAGACGAATTTTCAACAAAAAAGTTAAAAATTTCAAGCAAGTAGTTAATGTTTCGAGAAAAAATACGATTTTTTTAAGACAGTTACATTCTAAAAAAAAAATATTTTTAAACAAGAAAGATGACTTTTCTATCATAAAAGATGAATTTGCCATTCAAAAGGACGAATTTTTAACAAAACAAAAAGATGCATTCGCAATCGAATATAGTCGAATCTTTCAACAAAAAAATTTAAATTCAACGAAAAACTGTTAAATTTTCAAGCCAAAAAGACGAATTTTTAAGATGACTTTTCTACCAAAAGGCGAATTTTCAACCAGTGGAATTAAATGAAACAAAAAAACATTTTAGCTTTCGATCAAAAAGGAGGACTTTATCAAATTAGTTGAATTTTCAACATAAAAAGATGCATTTTCAATTAAATGGTCGAATCCTCCAACAAAAAATATTACATAAAATTCAACCAAAAACAGTTAAATTTTCAAGCCAAGAAGACGAATTTTTTATAAGACAGTTGAAAGATGACTTTTCTACTAGTGGAATTAAACAAGAAAAAAAAACGAATTTGTAACAAAATAGTTGGATTCTCGAACAAAAATATGAATTTTTCTGCCAAATAGAAATTTACGGATAAAAAAATTAATTTTCAACAACAAAAAAACGAATTTTCAACAAAAAACTTCAATTTTCATCGAAAAAGACGGATTTTTTCACAGAGAAGTTTAATGTGCTACCAAAAAAGATGATGTTCTTAACAAAATTCATTAATTTTAAAAAAAGTTGTTGAATTTTTAAGAGGAAAAGGCGAATTATACAAAAAAGTTATATTTTTAACCCAAAAATATGACTTTTGAACCCCAAGAGTTGAGTTTTCGAACAGAAAAAATGCATTTTATACCAGTTGAATTAAACAAGAAAAACTAATTCTTCACAAAATGGTTATTCTCAACCAAATAGACGATGTTTCATCAAAACAGTTGAACTTTCAACCAAGTCGTTGAATTTTCAAGCCAAAAAGACGAATTTGTTCGAAGACAGTTAAATTTTCGACAAAAAAGTTTATTTGGAAAAGACAAATTTTTAACAAAATATTCGAACTTTTGACCAAAAAAGAGGATTTTATCAGAATAGTTGAATTTTCAACCTAAAAAGATGCATTTTCAACAAAAACGTCGAATCTTTCAATAAAAAAGATGAAAATTCAACCAAAAACAGTTGAATTTTCCAGACAAAAAGACGAATTTTCAAGAAAACACTTGAAAGATAAAAACCCAAAAATGTGAATCTTTAACCTTAATGATGAAACTTCAACCAAAAGAAAATAAAGTTTTAACAAATTCAAATTTCAAGCACGTAATATAATTTTCAACCAATAAATATGGATTTTTTCACCAGAAATATTAACGTTCATCTAAAGAAAAAGGATTTTCAACAAATTTTTTTAATTTTAAAAAGAAAAATGCGAATTATCTACAAAAGAGTTGAATTTTCAACCAAAAATTATAATTTTTCAACAAGAAAGTTAATTTTCTACGAAATAGTTAAACTTTCTTCTAAATAGTTAAATTTTTATAAAAAAAGTTGCACCAAAAATATGAATTTTAAACAAACAATTTAATTTTCAACCAAATCGTTGAGTTTTTAATCCAAAAAGATGAAATTTTCTACAAAATAGTTCAATTTTCAAACCGAAAATATGAATTTTCCACTTAAATGATGAATCATTACCCAACAAAACAAAATTAATTTTTAAGTAACTAATTCAAATTTCAACCAGGGTGTTAAATTTTTAACCAATATAAATGAATTTTCAACAAAAAGTGTAATATTGAATACTTATACCAATATATATATATTTCCTAAAAATGAAGTAGTTTGAATTTGTAACCAAAACGATAAATTAAAAAAAAAATAAATAAATAAATAAATATATAAATTTTTAACAAAGAAGTTTAGCTTTCAACCAGGTAGTTGACAAATTAAATTAATTGTTAACCAAATTGCAGAATGTTGAACCAAACGAGATCAAATCCGAACTATAAAAATATAATAGTAGACTTTTCAATTAAAAATATTTGGATTTTTTTAATGAGTTCTATTAATTCAATTCACATTTAAGCAAAAAACGAGAATAGGAAAAAAGGGGAGTTTCTTGAAAACAGGGGGAAAAAGAAGAATTCTTCAAAAAGGGAAAAGAGTGGAATAGGGGAATAAGTGTGAAGTGTGATGTCTGAAATATGTAAGTGCTTTCGCAAAATTCGCATTCTTTGTTTAAATTGTCCATCAACTTAGTTTATGGACGACTTCTTACTGAAAACAAAAGTTAAATCGTTTATTTTAGAAGTCAAAATTTTGAACGAGGTTTATTCATACAATATTATATTTTTAGAGATGTAGAATTCTTTCTCAGTGAATAAATTAGAAAACGTCTTGGTTTCATTTCAATTAGACAATTCTTAATAATATCAGATTTAAAGACATATTCTATGTATGATGCAAAACAAAGCATCTAAAAAGATTGAACATTCAGAGTAGAATTTAAGAATACATTGCTCTAATTTTGCATATTAGATTGAACTTTTTATGCGAAGCAGATTAGAACATTTACTCATACTGATATCCTCACATGTTATTTTAAACAAATATAAATATTAATATAAAACTGGACAGTGCACACATTTTAATACAATTTTCTATATATAGAACTTAAATGTATAATTTACAGTCATATCTAAGGGACCATCCATAAATTTTCAACCCACAAAGATGCATTTTTAACTAATTAGTTGAATTTTAAACTAAGAAAGATATGATTTTTCTACCGTAAAGGATTAATTTTCAATCCTAAAGGTTGAAAATTCAACCTACTAAGATGAATTTTCAACTAAATAGTTACATTTTCAACTGAATAGTTGAATTTTCAACCAAGAAATATGATTTTTCTACCATAACAGATTAATTTTCAATCCAAAAGAACAAATTTTCAACAAAAATTTTGAATTTTTGATAAAAAAAATATGGCTTTAATAGAATCGTTGACTAACACCAATGAAGTGAATTTTTAACATAATAGTTGAATTTGAAACCTACAAAAATGTATTTTCAACTGAATAGTTGAATTTTCAAGCAAGAAAGATGATTTGTCTATTATAAAAGAGAAATTTTCAATCCAAAAGGATGAATTTTCTACAAAACATTAACATTTTCGACTAAAACATATGACATTAACACAATAGTTGTAGTTTCAATAAAGTAATTAAACTTACAACAAAATAGTTAAATTTTTAATTAAAAACTGCTATTTTTGAGCAAAAGAAGAATTTTCAACGAAATGCATGAATTTTCAAACAAATAGTCCAGTTTTTAATTAGGAAAAACATTTTCAAGAAAAAATAGAATAGTTTAATTTTTATTTGAAAAAATTAATTGAAAAAAAGAGCGTATATCTAGTCGAATTTAACGAAAAAACACGATTTTTTAACAAAATAATTGAATCTTCAACCAAATTGATAAATCATAAACAAATAAGATTAATTTTCTACTCAAAAATACGAAATCTTAACAAAAATGTTTTTAAGCTAAAAAGTCAATTTTTTTTAACAGTTGACTTTTAAACCCGAAAAGATGAATTTTCAACATGAAAAAGTCGAATCTTCAGCCAAAAATATGTATTTTCAACAAAATACATGAATTTTCTACCAAATACTCGAATTATACCTTTATAATCTCAAATCTTGAATCTTAAATTTTGCTTATCCTCCACTTTTATAAATTATCAGGAAAAAATGAAATCGTCTATTGAATATGATTTTTCAACAAGAAAGTAAATTTTTCACCAAATAGTTATATTTTCAAATAAATAGTTCAATTTTAAACCAAGCAGTTAAATCTTCTATCACAGTGATTAAATTTTTAACCAAAATAGTTGAATTCATAAACAAAATATATAAATTGTATAATAAAAAAGTTCATTATCAACAAAATAGTTTAGTTTTCTGACAAATTGTTAAATTTATAACCACAAGGGATAAATTTTCTGCCAAGATAATTAATTTTTTAACCAAAAAAGACGAATTTTCAACAACGTACATTAATTTTCAACCAAAGAGTTGAAATCTCAACTAAAAAAGATCGAGATTGAATTTAAAGTATCAATTTTGAACCGAATATAGAGTAGTTACATTTTCAGTTCAAAAAATTAATTCTCAACCACAATGAAATCGAATTCTCAACAGAATAGTTTAATATTCAACCAAGAAGATTTTTCAATTAAAACTATGAATCTTAAAAAAAAGTGTTTTCAACAAAATAGTTCAACATCCAACTAAATAGTTGAATTTTTAACCAAAAATATGTTTTTTTACCTAGAAGATTAATTTTCTACCAAAAAATACGATTTATTAACAAAATGCATGAACTTTCGACGAATTAATTGAATTTTGAACTGAAAATGGCAACATTTCAAGCAAATAATTGAATTTTGAAATACAAAAGACAAATTTTCAACCAAAAATGGAATAGTTACATTTTTCAGTTAAAAAGATAATTTTTAACCGAATGATGAATTTTCAGCTAAAATGATGAATCTTCAACTGGAATAGTTGACTTTTAATCCAAAAGGATGAAGTTTTAACTAAAATGATGGATCTTTAACTGGAATAGTTGACTTTTTAAACCAAAAAGTTGAATTTTTGAATTAAAAGGACGGAAGTTTAACTGGAGCAGTTGAATTTTCAACCAAGGAGATAATTTTCTAGCAAAAAGGATGCTTTTTAAACAAAATACTTGAATTTTCAACCAATACTTGAATTTTCATGTAACAAAAGATACATTTTTAACCAAAGATGAAACAGTTAAATTTTCAGTTAAAAAAATTGAAATTGAAATAAAAATAATCATTTTTTTAACAAAATAATGAAATTTTCAACTAAAGAAATGAATTTTCAAACAAAAAATGAATTTTTAACAAAGTAGTTCTACTTACAGTATTTAAGCGAAAAAACGAGAAAAAGGGGAAAAATGGGAGGTGTCTTAAATCAGGGGAAAAAAGAATAAATCTTTTAACAAAGGGGAAAGAGTGGAATTGTGGAAAGTGTACCATGTGATGTATTTTATGGACGGTCCCTCATAATAAATAAACCAAGAAAACAACATCAACTACATAAAATATAATAATTTTTCTATCAAACATTTATTCATATCGTACATAGTTTAAATGAGTAAAAATAAATTCTCGAAAAAAATTTCCAAAATATGTTGAAGTTACTTTCATATTTTGAAAACGGTCTGCTATTATTTGTTATGAATATAAATATTATGTATTATACAAATATAAATTATATAAAAAATATTAAATTTTAAGAACAATATTATGTATTCCCTCGTAATTAAAATATTGCATTACATTAGTTACTTTTCTTGCTGTAATATTGTCAATGTCAAAAATATTTTCATCCCGTCGAGCTCTCATAAATTTTCCCCTTATTGGAAATAAAAGCCATTTGACTTTTAAAACTTTCTTCATTTCTCACTCACTCCTTGAGCGATTTTTAAACGTGCCTGGCAGTGTCTGGCTCTTCAAGAAGCAACAGAGTATCTCCACCACAAAAAGAGTTTAAATCTTGAGGATATTCTGCGAAACAATAACATATTAAAGATATTTTCATGAAAAAAATTCTTATGTATTGTGCCTTCCCTTTAACAATTTTAAAAATGATTTGTTACTTTCATTGTAAGAATATGCGGTAATTGTTTACTTTGAAACCCTTTGGAAAATCTTCTTCCTAGTCCAAAAGTAATATATCATTCGAGAGAGGCCCAACAAGTTTCCTATCCCCCCCCCTCAAAAAAACACACACAAAACAAATGCAAAAAAATGAAAAATCTGTTAAAAAAAACGTTTTTATTTTCAAGGTCAATTCGACAAAATCGTTATCAAATTGCCAAAAATAGCAATAATTAGTAATTTTATATGCTGGAAAAGGGGTAGGGTGTGACAAAACTTCCCCTCCCCTTTTCCAAGTCGAAACATTACTATTTTAAATTAAAACAATTCATATTAATAATTATAATTTATAAATGACATAACATTTATTTTACGTATTAAAATATTAATGTTAAGTATACCAATTTTCAATTCAAACTATTCTAATATTTCACAGTTAAATATTAAACTTAATCAACAATTAGTGAAATTCGTACAAATAAATCAAATCGATTAATATTTAACGTCAATAAAATCTTCAATTGATTCAAATTTCTTTGGATATAATATATTTATTCTTATATTGTTTCATTCTGAAATTTGACTTGAAAAAAATATATTTTTTGATTATTTTTGTGTTTAGGGCCATGTGACGAGTGGGTCACGTGACCGGCTTCCTACCTTACCGACACTTTTTTTATTTGTAAACTTATTTTCACACAGGAATTACACTGACCTCTTGGAAAACTTTGTTAATTTCAAATAACCTTTAACTGACCTGGAACGTTACAATTGACTTATGACTTGGGTACGTACTTAAACGTAGTATTTTTTGCTCTATCGATTGCAGATGTGAGAAAGGGGGTTCCCATAAAAAAAAATTTGGCCTTCAAAAAGCCATGAAGGTCACCATTGAATTCCCCGTTGAAAAATACTTCAGGAATTGCACTGACCTCTTGAAAAGCTTTGTTTATTTCAAATAACCTCTAATTGTCCTTGAACGTTACAATTGACCTATGACTTGGGTACTATCTGAACGTAGAATTTTTCGCTCTATCGATTGCAGATGTAAAAAAGGGGGTTTCTATTTCAAAAAACAAAGTTGACCTTCAAAAAGCCATAAAGGTCAACTTCAAGGTCAAAATGAAGATCATCATTCAATTCCCCGTTGAAATTTACTTCAGGAATGACCTTCACTTTTTTGAAAAATATTTTACATGAGGAAATATCCAAACGTCCTGGGACTTCTTAGATACCCTGTATATAAGATTTATAATGAAATTACTGAGAGATCCGTCAGTATGTATGCTATTGCAAATACCTATATGGGTGCCTATGTAGGATCACTTAAAGGATCCTATAGAGGATCCTATGTAGGCCCAACGTAAAATCATATAGGGGATTCTTCTAACGCATACCTATATAGGGTCGTACAGGTGACACATATCGGAAATGGAACAGGTTCCTGCATAGGTTCCTGTATATTTTCCTACGTAGGAAAATATGCAGGCCCCTTTATAGGATCCTGTGAATTTTTCATATATAACATCTTACGTAGATCCCTGTCATTTGCACCTACACAGTATCCTGCCTAATATACTATGACTTGTCCGTATGTTAACTCGTTACTTCCTATGTTCCACCCTATAACGGCCCATATGTAATTCACCATGATCCACCCCATAACCAGCCCTACGTTAAATCATAAGTTCAATTCTAAACCCGGCCCTACGTTAAATACCGCCTTCCGCCCTATAATTGGCTTCTGCGTTGAATCCTATGTTCTACCCTACAACTGCCTCTACGTAATATCCCACAATCCAGTCTATAACCAGCCATACGTTAAATCCTACGTTCCATCTTATGAGTAGCCCCTACGCTGAATCCTATGTTCTACCCAATAAGTGCCCCTGTGGTACATCCCATGCTTCACCCTATGACCAGCTTTTAATCTGCAATTAATTATTTTACATTAGTTATTGGGCTTTTGCATTAGAAATACGGTTGCTTAAAAATGGTATCTTCATTCAATTTTCATCATTAATAGCTCATTTTCTTCCTTGAAATTTAGAAAACTAGCGCTAGTTATAGGCTGGATCGTCATAGGATCCTACGTAAGGCTCTGCATACTTTTCCACGTACACGCAAAGAAATTGTTTGGTTGCCCTAACTGATCTATGTTTGGTTGGCACTATTTCGGTTGCCTGAACCGGACGATGGTTTGTAACAACCGAACTGGTATGGTTGTGACGACTAGGCTTGTCTGGTTGTAACAGTTCGGCTGCACGAACCTTGCAGTTCGGTTACGGGTCACTGCGCTACTCATGCACATTAGTGCACTGGCCTGCACTCACAATATATATTATACGAGGGGCTACTCACCAGCCCTCTGCCACGTCGTTATTTCACTAGTACGGTCAAGTGAAGTGTGAAGCGCAGATAGCGCTGGGAGTCTTTTCAGCCTGTTTTTACATGACAAGCATAGGAAAGATTAGTGAAAAATTAATTTCATCGACATTTTCCGCAACGACAATCGGTTTTCTGTGTTACAAATCAAAATGTAACAATTTAAAGTAGATTGTATAACAAGCGGGATACAGCATCGATTACCAACGAGCATGAAGTTTGCTACGCGAGCGTAGAGAGCGTGGAAAATCATGCGAGTTGGTAATCGACGTATTCCGCTCGTTGCACACGATGCTTTCCCCGATCACCGTTTCGGTATGAGCGACCATGTTCGTTCAGAAGAATCTAAGTTGTGATGCACAGTTTCAGGGAGGAGGGGTAGATTGGATATGCGCATGGGATTACTTAGTTCTCTAGAGTACTACATGCAATATTACTTCACTGTGACGTCACCAATCGAGTAGAGATGAACTTAGACTCTTCTGAACGAACGTGTAAGTCGCAGGTTCCGGCGCGGGCATTGGTGGAAAAATATTAATATAAAATTTGACACGAAAATAACTAAAATGGGTGGGATGCGGTGTATTGCCCCTGGATATGTGTCAGGTTATGATAGCTGCTTCAGAAAATTTCATTTATTTTACGTGCCAAAAGGTGAAGTAAATCTAAAAGCCTAGCAAAAAGCAATCCCAAGGGAAAATCTTGTAGTGAAAACCGGACACGGCGTGTGCGAGAGACATTTTTTAAAGTAAGATATTTCATGGGAGCGAAAAACGTTTGCAGAGAATGAAGCCACTGTTCTGGGAGTAGCAAGTACAAATATAATAGTACATTATGTAGCAAGGGGTCCTGGGTTACATATAGTATTTTATTCCACTCTCGACCGTGGCCACCTTTTAGCCCTGAAAAGCGGGTCCAACGCATTTTCTATAGCTTTGTTCGCAGCTCAAATTCTGATCGACTCGGAGCAACCCAGACTTTCAATATTGCGACCGTCGCCAAAAAAAGAGAAAAAAGTCCATTTTATTTTCGCCCGGCAAATTTTACTTTCGTCCCACTAATTTTACTTTCGCCTCGCTAATTTTATTTCGCCCCGCAAATTTTATTTCCCCCCCGCAAATACGGGTTACGGGAAATATATGCTACTTTCGCCCCTATTTTCAGGGGCGAAAGGTGGCCATTTCGGTCGAGTGTGGAATAAATACTATTTTTCTCACTTTGGCTAAGTCTCCACCCGGAACAACAGTAGGGGGTTGATAGTTGATCCCGACTTTGAAACCAGTTGGGCACCAATCCACAAATCGAATAGTGCTTTTCCCTTTCATGGCTGCGATTGCAGCATTGACATCCTTAGGTACCACATCTCCTCGATAAAGAAGACAACAAGCCATGTATTTTCCTTCTCTTGGATCGCACTTCACCATCTGATTTGCAGGTTCAAAACACTCTGCAGTGATTTCTCCAACAGTCATTCCTTCATGGAAAGCTTTATCAGCCGAGACAACAGGTGCATAGGTCGCAAGAGGAAAGTGGATCCTGGGATAAGGCACCAGATTCGTTTGGAATTCGGTCAAGTCGACATTCAGAGCACCATCAAATCGCAAAGAAGCAGTTATAGACGAAACCACTTGGCTGATGAGTCTGTTCAAATTGGCGTAGCTGGGTCTTTCGATTCCAAGTTTCCTTCGGCAAATATCGTATATGGCCTCGTTATCTACCATAAAAGCACAGTCCGAATGACTGATTGTGGAATGGGTGGTGAGACTTGCATTATAGGGCTCAACAACAGCGGTTGATACCTGTGGATTTTCAAAAATTTAAGATTAGAAATTTTACAATTGAGGGCCCGGATCCAGGCACCAGTTATAACTTTCCTGGCGCTCAGAGTGGAAAGTTGTAACCAGTTCTTTGTTCCGGGAAATCAGCTTAGTGTAGAAATATGGCATTCGGGATTTATCTTTAAGGGGCCATTCAAAAATTGCGTCACTTTTTGAACACCTTTTCCAACCCCTCCCCTTCTTCGTCACAGATTATCACACAAAGTTAGTTGAAACCCTCAGGGTGACGGGGCAAATACGAATATTAGGTTGATTAAAAAAAATATTTTCGGATCTGAACATGCACAGTAGCCTATGTTGTAACTGTTTAAACGATAAATTAAAAAAAAAATCAAAATCGGATATGATTTAGAGTTTTGTCGTTTTAGTTGATTTTTTGTTGATTTTTATATTCCCAATGGCTTGAAAATGTATGTATTAGGTTTTTATACCTATGAAATTATTCCCATAATTATTTCATATTTTTCCATAATCAGAATAAGAATAAGTAACAAGAAATATGGGGTTTCCACCAAATAAATGAATTTTCAACAATCAAAAAAATTAATTTTAAACCAAACGAAAAAAAAACAATTTACGAAATAGTTGTATTTTGAATTTTCAATCTACAAAGACGAATTTTCAATCAAATAGTTGAATTTTAAAACAAGAAAGAATTAACTTCAATCACAGACAGATGCATTTTTAACCAACTAGTCAAATCTTCAGGCCAAAAAAAAACGAATGTTTCAGAAAACATCTAAATTATCAACCAAGAACTTTTATAAACAAATAATAGTATTTTCAACCCAAAAATAAAAAATTTTAATCCAAAAAGACGAATTTTCTACAAAGCAGTTAAATTTACGAACAAAACAGATTAGTTTTCAACAAAATAGATGAATTTTTAACATAATAATAAAATTTGTAATAAAATAGTTGAATTCGTAACCACATAGTTAAATTTTCGGTATAGAAAAATGAATTTTTAACCAAATACTTCAATTTTCAACAACAAAGAATTATTTATCAAAAAAAAAGTTCAATTTCTATCAAATAGTTAAATTTTCAAATCAATATTTTAATTTTCCACCAAGAAGCTTATTCTTCTATAAAAATTATATTTTTCAACAAAAATTTTGAATTTTGAAGACAAAAGGATGAATTATCAACAAAACATTTAAATTTTCAACACAAGAATATTATTTTTTACAAAAAAAAAGTTATGTTTTCTATCAAATAGTTTAATTTTCTACCAATATAGTTTAATTTACAACCAAATAGTTGAACTTTCAAATAAAAGAGACGAATTTTCAGGAAAACAGTTTTCAAGCCAAAAAGCTACGAATTTGTTTGAAGACAAATGAATTTTCGTTCCAAAAGGATGACTTTTCTATCTAAAAAGATGAATGTCCAACCAAACAGTTAAATCTTACAAAAATAATTAAATTTAAATTATCAACTACAATTATGAACCTTGAACAAATATTTGATATTTCAACTAAGGACGATTTTACTCTTAAATGAAATTTAACAAACAGTTAATTTTCAACCAAAAAGATTATTTTCTACAAAAAAAGACAAATTTATAACAAATCTCATAAATTTCCAAACAAATTGGTAAATTTTCAACTAAAACCGAACAACTTTCGACCAGTAATGGAGAAGTGAGATATTAAGTAAAAAAAAAAAAATTTTAATCAAAAAGGAAAAGATTTTTAACAAAATAGGTCAATCTCAATGAAAAATTTAATAGTTGAATTTTCAACTAAAAACCATCAGCTTTCAACCAAAAATAGAATAATTGAATTTTCAGTTAAAAAATCAATTTTCAAAAACAAACAAAACATGGGAAGAAGGAGGAATTCTTTTAAAAGGGGCAAAGAGGGAAATAGGGGGGAGAGTATGAAGTCTGTATTTAGAGTTTAGATGCTTTACTTGTAAAATGAAATTACTAATTTTCATTTTTTTAAGAATTTCAAAAAATTGTGTTTCGCGTTAATCCTTCCCCTCTACATAAAAAATTGTCACGAAACCTGCCCCCCCCCTCCCAACGGAAGTGTGACGTACTTTTTGAACGGCCCCTAAGGCCATGTGATACTCACCCGATACCTACCTTATCAGCATTCCTTTCGCAACAACCACACGAATTGAGATATCCAGTTGAACATTTTTGAAATTTAATAAAAGGCATTAAGGACCCTTTTTTTGTCCTAAATTTCTAAAACTACAAATAAATGTAGATGATTTTTTTTTGTATTTCCAGAAATTTAGAACTGTTCAAACGTTTCTTAGTGCCTTTTACATAATTGCGAAAAAAATGTTGGTAAGGTAGGAATCGGCTCAGCATTACATGGCCTTGACTGACCAATTCGTTTAAATGAACTTTCTCGCTATCTAATGCACTCAACTCCCGATATAAGAACTCCCGGTTTACGATATTTCTAGAACTGATGGCCTCTGCACTTTCGTGATGAAAGGAGCCGCGGAGCCGAAAGAGAGGCTCCATACTACTGAAAGTCATGCCCGAATTCCCGAAACCGTTCTTATATCTGCAGTTGAGTATAGTTTGAATACATTTTTCATACCAGACAGACGGAAAGGAAAGAAAGTCTTAAGTCCATCTAGTATCAAAAGCTCATTCGGGTTATTATTTTAAGACTAAGTTCGTTTAAAAAAAATTGGTCACGTGACAGTCTGATACATGGCCTTAAGTTGAAGTTACGATATTTACTTGAGGCGCGGGATAAATTGCGAATTGAAGTTTGCTCTTCTTTCCATAAGTGTCGGATAGCCTTTGCATCAAGAGGGAAGTGAATCCGGAACCAGTACCACCGCCAAAGGAATGGAAAACAAAAAAGCCTTGAAGACCCGTACACAAATCAGTCAATCTACGAATCCTGTCCATTACACCATCAATTACTTCTCGGCCGATGGAATAATGTCCTCTTGCATAATTGTTTGCTGCATCTTCTTTGCCAGTTATCAACTGCTCAGGATGGTAAAGATGCTTATAGAGTCCCACTCTTACTTCATCTGCAAAAAAATTTGAATAATAATCTGCGTAAGGAAAGAATATTAATAAAGGACATGTAGTACTTAGCCAAGTTCTACCTAATGGACCGTCCATAAACTACGTTACCAATTTTGGGTAATATTTTACTGCCCCCCCCCCTACCGCCCCTCGTTGACAACGTTAGTTTTGTAACCCAATATTGAATTAAATAAGAAAAGCTCTAAATTCCTAAGATTTCAAGTCGAAATTTTCCACGAAATAGTTGAATTTTTACCCAAAGGGATGAATTTTCAACCCGAACAGACAAATTTTCAACAAGATAGTTGAATTTTCAACTAAATATTGTACCTAAACTAAGCCAAAAAAACGAATTTTATCTATGACATTTGAATTTTCAACAAAAAATTCATTTTCAACCAATAAAGATGAATTTACAACCAAGAAAGGTGTCTTTTCTACCATAAGACAAATTTTCAACTAGAAAGTTTATTTTCAACCAAGAAAGATGAATTTTCAACCAAATAGTTGAATTTTCAACTGAAAAAGGTAAGTTTTCGACCAAAGAATCAATCGTGAAAATTTTAGTTTAAAAATGTATTTTCAAACAAAAATATTAATTTTGAACAAAATAGTTGAATCCTCAACCAAAAAGATGGATTCGCAACAAAAAAGTTTAATTTTATATCCAAAAAGATGAATTTTCAACAAAACACATCAATTTTCCACCAAATAGCGGAATTTTTTATCTACAAAGATAAATTTTCAACTGAGAATTTTCAATTGGAAAGTTAATTTTTGACTAATAAAGATGAATTTTCAACTAAAAAGGATAAGTTTTCAACCAAAAATGAAATCGTGCAAATTTAAGTTTAAAAATGTATTTTCTACAAAAAAAAAACGAATTTTTGACAAAACAGTTGAATCCTTGACCACAAATGAATTAATTTTCAATAAAAATTTAATTGTCTACCCAAAAATATGAATTGCCAAGGAAATACATGCATTTTTTATCTAATAGTTGAATTTTCGACGAAAAAAAGATGGCTTAAATAAAATAGTCGATTTTTCAACAAAATAATTGCAAATAGCGGAATTTTTTACCTACAAAGATGAATTTTCAACTGAGATGATTAATTTTATACCATAAGACGAATTTTCAATTATAAGGTTAATTATTAACTAAGAATGATGAATTTTCAACCAATTAGTTGAAATTTCAGCTGAAGAAGATAAGTTTTCAAACAAAAGTGAAAAATTTCAAATTTCATTTGACCGAATCCATTTCAAATCAAGACGAAATAAGTTGTTTTTTTAGAGGAAATTAGGCGATACGTATTTTTGCGATTTACAAAAACAAAACAAAATTTCTAAGTAGTTATGCGTATTTAAAATTTTTGCTTTGTTTTTAAAAAAACCCTAATTTTTTTCTTTAAGTGTCTATAACTTTATTTACCTTTAAACTTTTGAATAAATAATCACCTTTAAATGTTTTGGCAATTTTTTTTTAATTTTCACTTTGATAAGGCCTCAGAAATAGTTTATCCCGCATGATGCTAATAAGATGAGTATCTTCTATTAGCAGAAACTTTTCAAAAATATTTGGAAGAATAAAAAAGGTGAAGTTTTTCAAAAAAATATTGTTTTCATGTTTTCAAAATTTGAAGAAAAAAATAAAAAGATTTTTTGGAAAACCACACCTTTTTTATTTTTTCGTATATTTTTTTACAATGTATGCTAATAGAAGAAAGTCATCTTATCAGCATCATGCGGGCTAATCCATTTTTGAGGCCAGGAGAATTTTTTTTCCTGAAAATGTAATTTTGCAATTTTGCTCGCGAACGATTAAAGATATCGCAAAAGAACAACAAACATTTTTCATAGAACTTTTTCGGGCGTGCAAACTTTTATTGCAACATTTTTTTGTATCTCTTATTGTTTCCGAAAAAAGTAGAAAATTGGATTGTAAGAAAAAAAATTATCCGGGCCACAAAAGTTATTTACCAAGCATCAAACTCACAAGATAGCTTAATTTCCTCTGAAAACAACATATTTAGGTCCCCGAGAGATTCTGCGATTTCCAGTGTAGAACCCTGCCTGATTTGAAATGAATTTTGTCAGTTTAAAAATGTAATTTCAACAAAAAGTTTTAAAATATCTACCTATTTATCCAAAAAGATCTACGAATTTTCAACAAAATAGTTAAATTTTCAACCAAAGAGGTGAATCCTACATAAAAAATGTGGAACCAAATAGTTAAATTTTTAAATAAATAGTTTACTTTCTAACCACAAAGTTAAATCTGCTACCAAAATAGTTGAATTTTCTGCAAAACAGTTAAATTTTCGACCCGAGAATATGAATTTTCTACAAAAAGTTCGTTTACAACCAAATAGTTAGATTTTCAAATAAAGTTATGAATTTTAATAATAGGATGATTTTTTACGATAATAGGGGACTAATAGGGGAATAAATTCTTTTAAATAAAATTAATGTAAAACAATATTTAATTCAATATGAAAAACTTCAAATTCCTAAGATTTCAAGTCGAAGTATATTTTTCACTTTTCAACAAACTAGTTGAACTTTCAAGCAAAGGAGATGCATTTTTAACAAAATAGTTCAACTTTATCTAAATAATCAAATTTTCAAGCCATGAAGATGAATTTCTAACAAAAAAGTTCATTTTTAACCAAGAAAGATGTCTATCCTATCATAGAAGATTAATTCTCAATCCAAAAGGACGAATTAAAAAAAAAGATAAAAATCAACCAAAAATAGATAAATTTTCAAGTCGAAACTACAAATGGTTTAAAGGACAGTTGAATTTTCAAGAACAAAAATGTCATTTTCAAACAGTTTAATTAAACGAAAAAATCTAATTTTTAACAAAATTTGAATTCTCAACCAAATAGATTTCAAGGGATTTCCAGGGATTTAATGAGATTTTCTGAAAGGTGTTCACCAGATTTCAAGAATGGTAACTCCTCGACTCTATATTTATTGGACGTGTGTAATATGAAATATTACATGATAAAAAAATGAATTAATTAATAATAATTAATAATAGTAAATTAAATAATGATATGCGTATAATAGTATAAAAAGTCCTTTCAACCGCCAAAACAGGATTCAATTCGCATATTTTTTTTTAAATAATTAGAAAGAGGAAACTTACCTAAGAAATGTCTACCCCCCCCCCTCACCCCCGGAGGTGAGGATTCAGGAAATTTTCCGGACCCCCTCACCCCTAAAAAGCCTCACGAAATAATATAAGTATATACAGAAATATATATATAAAGCCTAATCGAAATGCAAAAATACTTGCCTACAACTGTTGGTTCCAAATCCACCATCACAGCACGAGGCACCATTTTTCCACTGCTGGTTTCGTTAAAAAATGTGTTAAAACAGTCGCTCGAGTATGTTATTTTTTTATCAGGAGGCATTTTGCCATCAGGTTCTATTCCATGTTCTAAACAGTATAATTCCCAGCAGGAATTTCCCATTTGGACTCCGGCTTGGCCGACATGCACTGATATACACTCACGCTACATAAAAACATTTTGACAATTAAAATTCATGTTTTTTTTATATTTTGTTCTACTAATATTTACTTTTACTCATTTTTAGAGCAAATATTTTATTTGAAATTCCTCCCTAGTGTTGAAATTAAGTTAGATTATTTTGCGTGAAAGTAAAAAGTACTATACCATTTTGACAAAAATTTCTAATTAAATTGGACGAGAATATAGACGGAAGATTTTGCAGGTATCATTCACAAGAAATGGTGAGAAATAAATTTATATAAAAAAACTGGTTAATTTGGAAGACTGTATCAAAATCCCATGACTGTAAAACTAAAGTTGTTGACTATCGTCACCGTGGAAACCGAAATAAAAGTCAAAACCTTCATTTATTGTAAGGCGAATAAGGATTTTACTTCAGGATACTGTCATTTTTAATTGATTAATATTGAAAAGCTAGTTGTAACAATTTGAAAATGCGTCTTTAAACAAATTTTTGAATATTATGTTTTAAAAAGTTTTGAAAGAATAATTGACAAGCAATAATTACGAAACGAAAGCGTTTGAAATTTAAAAAATATATATTGAACGATTTTTAATTGAAAACATTCTATTTTAAACAATTTTAGATTAGGTAAAATTTTGGAAATAGGACAATATTTGGAATGTAATGAAAAGAAATTGAACTTGTATCATTTCTAAATAAAAGCGTTTAAAATTGAAACATTCTTAATCAGAAGCTTTCAAAAGTGAAAAGTTTTAGTCTAAAATTATGAAAATTGGACAATTTTATTAAAAAATTATTTATGACAAATTTTTAACAATTTAGTTCAACTGTCAACAAAGTAGATAATTTTTCATCAAAAAAGACGAATTTCAAACCAAAAAGTTGCAGTTTATGATGAGATTTTAACAAAGTAGTTCAGCTTTCAACCAAGTAGTTGATTTTTCAACCAAAAAAGCGAATTTTTAACCAAATAGTTGCGTTTTTAATCAAGAGGGATGAATTTTCAACCAAGAAAGATGGCTTTTCTACAACAAAAGATTAATTTTCTACAAAAAGTCGAATTTTCAACCAATGATCATACATTAAAATTATATAAATATTATTAATTTTTAACCAAAAGTGAAATATTTACATTTGCAGTTAAAAAAAATATTTTTAACAAAAGAATGACTCTTCAACAGAATAGTTCAAAATAGTTTAAAAAATATTTAAAATTGAAAAATTTTATTTTGAATCAAAGAATCTCGAAATTGAATGATTTCAGATTCAAATTACGAAAATAGGATGAATTCAAGAGAATAAAAATTGAATATTTGGAAATTAGAATTTTGAAAATTGTATAATTTAAAATTTAAAGGAATAGAAATTTTATTATTTATGATTAAAAGCGTTCAAAATTGAATGAATTAAAATTTAAAAAACGTCTGAATTTGAATAATTTTCAATTCGAACCGATTAAAAACAATTTGAAATTGAAAACTAAATTGAATCTTTAAAAGATAAGCTTATGAAATTCTAAAATTGAAGAATTTAACATTGTTGTCATATTTAAGCAATCATAATTTAACATTTAAATTGATTAAAAAAATTTTTCTAAGATCGAAAAATAAATTCACCGTCCTTTTCACAGTTCGAAATGAAAAACATTTTGAATGGGAGACATGAAAAAAATTTTACTACGAAACGTTCAAAATTAAACGAATCCGAACTTCATTTAAAATTGAAATAATTTTTAGACGCCAAGAATTGCGATATTAAAACTCCTTTATGCTTATTATTTTTTTATACTTATTAATTCTTAAAATTTTTCAGTGTTATATTTTTCAGTTTTAAACGCTCCATTTGTTTAATCTTGCACTAAAAATCGGACAATTAAAAATTGTAAAAAAAAAGAATACAAAACAAGATTGCTATACATAGTATGTATTATTCCATATTGTTTGACATTGTACAATTTTAAGCCTGTCAATTCAAAATTGTTTTTTGTTTAGTTTGAGTTTGAAATGTTTAATATTTTTGAACATTTTCGAATAAAAAGTCATTCAATTTTCAATGCTTAGTTCTAGAATCTTCTCATTTTTGAAGCTTGAATTTGAGAAATTATTGTCTTAATTATTCATTGTTTTGAATTCAATCTGGGTTATTTAATAACAAATTTGATAATAAAACCATACAATTTTGCACACGTTTAAAATTGAAACCAAACAATTTAGAATATTGACATGTAAAATTATTAGTTTTAAAACTGGCTCTCAAGGCTTCCAATATGAGATTCTGCAATTTTGAAAGATTTAGTTTTTAGTTTATTGTCCTGATATTTTTAATTTTTGAATTTTGAAATACCAAATATTTTTGAATTTAAGATTCTGAAACTAAAAAACTTTAGTTTCAAGGCCTCAACAATTAAACTGTTTTAAAATCGCGTATTCAAAACTAAAATTTAAAATTGAAATTATAGAAATGATAAATATATTATTAATAAGTATTATATCATGTAGTTTTAAGAGACATTCAAAGTGATTGAGCAGATTTTTTTTCGCTCAAACATGTCATTTCTGTAAAAAAAAATCGCTCTCATTTTCATCGCTTAAAATTGCAGAATTTTAAATATTGTGAAACTTTAAAGTTTAATTATTCTAAAAACTTTGAAAATTATATGCTTTCTGATTGAAAATATTCAAAATTAATGCAGTCAAACTTGAAGTGATAAAAATTAAACAATCCCGAACTTTGTTTAAAAATTGAAGGATTCTTAAATGAATGCATGAATTGGAAGATATTTATAATTAGCTTTTATTCAAATTTTAAAAGAATACATGAATCAGTATTTGTCTTTTTTTTTGTTAAGTTGAAATAATTTAAAATCTTATTTAATATGTAATATAAACATTAAAGCACTTTTGGTAAAAGTATTTTATAAAATTTCTTTCTTCATTCAATCTTATACTATTAATTGTTACATTTAATTTTTGTAGCAGTAAATTTAAAATTTTCTACAATGCATTATTATGAATCACTTTAAAGTGACATTGTGTGAAGTATAATAAATTATTTGTTATTGCAAAGTACTTTTTTTTAAAGATTTGAAAATAAATCGAATGCACTTCAAATTTCGATATATCGAACGCATGCGCAGCAGCTTTATTCCTGCATCAGCTGTAGAACAGTGACACTCCCTCTTAAAATAGTTGTTTTTTTTACCTTTTTATATGTTTTATAGTAAATAAATTGCTGATGTCGTATTAAAAACCCTTAAGTTTTGTGTATTGCTTCAATAAAAACAACATATCCAATCGGGATATTATCTTTTTGGAAATAACTCCACATAACCTATTACGTATTCCGAGTTTTTGGAACTCAAGATCAAAGAAATACTTAAAAAACCATTACTGTTGTCCTAAAGATGTCTCTAGTGGAAGAGAGAAAAGACTCCTCTGGAAGAAATGCAGACGTGGTTTATTGCACGTTTTGTCCATCCAAGATTCTCAATTCTGGAGCTGCTGCGTTTGTAAACGTTGAGGTTAGTTCGCAATATGTTGCTCATTATTTTTATTAATTGTAATTTAGTGGTACATTTGCTTTACTCAGATTTATTTTAAGACTCTATTGGAGATAAAATATCTCCTAAAATTTTAGATTTTGAAAAAAATTGCAAAAGTCAGGGAATTTTTGTACGAAGCACTTTGAGTAACTATCATGAATAATCAGGACTGCCACGTTGTCACTTTTATTAACTTTTTTCTCAAATCACTTATTAAATATAAGGTCATTATAATCACTTTTCAATAAAAGTATCACTTTGGTCACTTTTCTTTCAATAAATTAACCCATAGGCTTAAGGGTGTTGGAACCAAGGCCCAACCTCAAAATTGAATTGCCTCATTTTACTCCATAAATGCTAATATTACATATTTTTTAGATAAATAGGACCTATTCCTGTTTTAAATCAAATCTGTGTTCGGAGTGATTTGCATAACCAAATTTTTCGGGTTCTAAACCGATAATTTAGGGAATTTTTTAGAAATGCCAAGAAATTTTCAAGAGCTTTAAAAAGTTTCAAAGTATTTCCAATATGTTAGGGTATTTTAAAAAGATTCCGGGAAATTTTTAATAGATTTAAATAATTTGGAAGTATTCCAAAGGATCTGAAAGATTTTAGGGTATTTTTAAAACTCCCAAGGAAGTTTAAAGGACTTTAAGAAGTTTCAAGGTTTTTCAAAAGATTTGCAATATTTTTACGTTGTTTAAAAGATTCTAAGGAATTTTAATTAGATTTCAATAATTTGAAGGGATTGCAAAGGATTTGAATGATTTTAGGATATTTTTAAAAATTCCAAAGAATTTTCAAGAGCTTTAAAAAGTTTCAAAGTATTTCCAATATGTTAGGGTATTTTAAAAAGATTCCGGGAAATTTTTTACGTCTATTTTTGCGTTTTTTGGAAAAATACGAGCTAACTTAGGTATTTGGACCCCGGATTCGGATTCAGCGACCCTAAACACATATAGATATGCCGGTGCAGTCCGCCGGGCAGATCACTTTTTTTTTGTGTGCCGGTGTCATTGATTCATAGAGGTGGGAAGGCACTCTGTGACTGGTAATAGAAATAATGTTGCTCACACCCCTACCCCTTTCCAACGTCTCGTAAGGGGGGAAAGCACTTCTGTGAATCGTCATAGAAATAGCGTTTTTAAAAACCCTACCGTTTTCCAACGTATCATGGGGGCGGGAAGAGCACCCCTGTGACTGGTCGCGGAAATAATGTGAAGTTACATACCTACCTCTTGCCAACGTTTTTAGGGAGAAGGGGAAGAAAAGCACCCCTGCGACTGGACAAAGAAATATCATTGGTCCAACCCGTACCCCTTTCCAGCGTTTCGTGAGACGAGGGCGGAGAGTTAGCCCACCCACAATAGGCCTCACTCGGATGGAGGCCATGGTTCAGTTGGGAGTGTCATTGGTCCAGACCGAGGCGATGACCAGGCAATGGCCCCGGACTAACGCTGAAACATCGTTACACCAACATGTGGCCATTAATGCTGCGGCGTTTCTATACCGTGCCGCAGATAAAGCCGCAGATGAGCTTGGTCTCTTATTTGATTCCAGCGACACTGCACATGGCCTAGCATCACTAACACGTAGAGAAAAGCTATTGAAGGGTCTGTCCAACACGTTTCCCAAGTCTGCTGGATTGAGATCGGAGACTTAGGGATTTCTTTTTGCCTGTCAAGACGGCGTTATAGATACCTTGATTCACCGCGAGCGCACAATGAATGTACCTGTAGGCGATACATTATCATCTTCGGAACTTCTATGGTGTTGATTTAATGCCCGTCCTGCCATGCTTCACCTCCAACTGTGCCGTATGCCGCGTAAGGTCATCCGCAACTAGAGACTGGACTCCAAGGAACAGTCTTGTACGGAGTTTGTTGAGTAAATTTCCCGCTCTTGCTTACGTTCCTAGATAGAATGAGCAGAAGTAGACGACGTGCAAGTTTATTATGAAATATCTTGTCCACCACAAGAGCATAAGCTCTTTTATGCATCTCACTATTCTTGAATGCACCTGCAGGCACTCAAGAAGCTTGATAAGTAGCTCATGGTTCTTGCTATCGAATACCTTACGGTAGTCAAGCCAAGCTATGAATAGATGCGTAAATACCTGATCGAGTCCTGGGTAATACATCTGTCTATTAGCATGTTTTCCCAGCAAAATCCCAGCCCTCTCTTGCATCCACGTTGTTCAGCTTTTGCATTCCATACTGGCTCGACAGATATTAATATCCTCTCTTTGAGGATGTCAGTGAATAGGTTGTGGCTGGTGTTTGAACAACCGATGGGCCTGCAGTTCTTCCGACTTGACAAATATCCAGTCTTAGGGATCAGTACACTGCGTCCTTGCACTAACCACTGCGGGATGGGTTGTTCAGCGTTCAAGAAAGTAATAAATATAAGAGAGAGATGTTCTTGTGAAAAAGTAAACTTCTTCCATCAAAATTTGTTGATTTTATCTGGCCCTGGCGCTGAAAAGTTCTTAGTTCTAGAGATAACTTTCTTTCTTCAGCATTAATTAGTGCGCAGTCTTCCTCTGGACCTTGCAACCTTTGCCTTTGGCAAAAGTTACGAGTTGTCAGAAGACTTGAAGCTCTTCTCGACTAGGCGGGTTTTCAACGGCACATGACGTTCTATCGAACAGAAGGAAAGGATGAGCAGAAAAGGTGGAATTATCCTAAATCCACTTTAGTCGTGGTTTAAGTTCCTCGTTGGCTGTTAGAAGAGCTTTTTATTTTTACGTCCAGTGCTGCTTGATGTTCAACAGTTTACACTTGTTCAGCGTATGCTTTTCTTTTCGTAAGGTTCGAGCAGCTGCCCTAACTTTTGAAGTGAATTTTTTATTTCATTTTATGGGGCTAATCACGCACTAAATATTTGATGCATGCCGTCTCGCCGTTTTAATTTTAAACTGAAGCTGTGCTCAAGGATTTCATTAGTCGTCTCACCCATTTCAACAAAAGGAAATATTAATGTTCTTAGTTAACTTGATGATTTATTTTTTAAGTTTCTCTAAGGTCTAGCAGTGTCAGATATATTTTCGATTCCCTGGCAATGCGCCCACAATTAGTTTCTAATAACATTTTTTATCTCATTATTATTATAACCTGTTAAGGTTGCCCTGTACAAGTCCCAATTCCCATTCTGTTCGACCCTGTTAAAGCGGTGTCGAGTATCTTTTTCCAGGTCCCCCAGTTTAGTCCTCACACGCTTTGTTCATACCTTTTTGTGGGATGTCGGTAGTAAATTATATGTGTTTAATAGACTATGTTCTGCTGGTGATAGTACCCATCAAACTGTTGAGATCTTCCATATAAGTATCCTATTCAGTTGCTTTAGAGTTCCTATACCTTTGACCCTCAGGTCTATTGGCTGTCAAGGAGGAGCATATCTGTCTATGATCCCATAGGGACGTATCCGACGATACATGCATCCTTGGAGCACTTCGCCAATACTTATCGAATATAAGGTCAAATCAATTAACTCGCGATATCTAGAGGTCACGGAAGGTAGGTGTATCATCCTGATTCATTAAATTGAAGTCAGTAGTTAAGATGCAATCTAATAAGGACTAACCCCTGTCGTTGGTGTCCTTGCTACCTAAGTTGAATGGTGTGAGTTAGCATCATATCCGATAAGCAATGGCAACCTTTCACACAGCAGTAGCCCATTAGATTTCGCCATTTCTCAGACGGTGGGTCCTGGGAGTCAAATGGTAGGTACAATGTCCGGTTCAGCATGGGTTGGCGCTGCCCTAGGTGTTTCCACGGAACTATCGTAAATGCCTGAACCGCTTTAGTCACTTAATCCTATACTTTCACCTTGTGAGTCCAAGTTTGTTGTATTGAGGCAAAAGCCGTTTGTTCCGCTGTTACACGTCTGGTTAATATAGGAGACGCTCCTTTAGCGTGATATATAATCCAGACTGGAACGGGGACATCCAGTGTGTCTCATTTTAATCTTTGAGTTTTCGATTGCTATCTTTTTAAGTACTGCTTTTAGTTCCATGAATCCACTAGGAATGTAAGCCAGCAGCTTTCCTGGTCTTGGGAGGTCTTTTCTGTCGATCACTTTTATCTTAGCTCCCACCAAATCTTGTAATCCGCCAACAGCTTCAATGAGCTAAGTTCGAAACACTTCGTCTGAACAGATGAGGATAATCGTAATCATTTTTGAAGCGGCAATCTTCGAATCTCAGGATTTGAAGATGTTTTATTACTTATAGATTTCGAAGTATGTTCTAAAGCTCCTCCGTAATTTCCATCCTTACAGGGGAAGGTACTTTTTCCGTAGGTAATACTGATTACTCAGGTAGGTTGTCCCGTATGCCCGAGGGGCTGAGACTCAATGAATACTTGTTCGTAGGCCACCACATCAACAAAGGGCTGTTTCTTAGTCGCTATGCGGGCCGTAAGCCATTCCTGTTCCGATTAAAAACTGGATGTCGCTTAGGGAGGGACCTCGTCCCAGGATTGTAGCAAGCCCGTTTTAGCTCAGCTTTTCCACCCTTCTACCATACTACAATCATACATACCATTATAGCCCGTCCATAGGGATTCTTTTACCTCACCCAGAAGAGCCCGTTTATAGGGATCCGGTGCAACATGGGCCGGACCGATTACGCAGTGGTTGACGCCGTTATTGTCAGCATCTTATCTGTCAGCAGCGTCTGCGCACAGTATACTTCAGTTACCGTGAGGGCAATGGAAATCTCAGTTTGACTCGGCTTTGTCGTGTCCATGTCAAAACGGCTAGCACGGTACCTCCTACAGTACCGTCAGAATGTTTGGATACATTTCCTTTGATCGTTTGAAAATTCAGACTTTACTGGAAAAACTTCTATCTGTACACAAATTGAATCTATGACGTGCAAGTTTAATTATATGAAAGATTAGAAAATGTTGTGTCGAAATCGCCCTCAATGTTATCATAGGTTTTTTGATCATTCTAAATATTTGGATGGAGTGTTTCAGTCTCGAAGTTTCGAAGAAATGAAATTATTATGTGACTTAAAAAATAATCGCTGCAGTCTGTAAAATGAGGAATGTTCCTTACAATTGTCTAGATTCTTTCTCATGGGGTGTATAATTCCAAAAATCTAATTCAAGCTTGAATTTATTTGTTCAAATACTTTTAACGAATAATTAGTTATTCGAAATTTTGATTTTTTATTGAAAATTATTTTCTCATAATGAGTTTAAAAGACTTTATGATGACAAATTCAGCTTCAATAGGCTTATTGTGCTCCAAAGTGTTTTATACAAATTTTTAAAATGTTTTTTTAATTGTAATTTTCCTAATTGTTTGTATAGGAGATTTTGATTTTCACGCATATTTGAATATGGTTTCTTGCTTTCTGCACTACAGAATTTCAAACTGTAGCGCTTATGGCTGCCTTCTTTTGAAGAATGAGTCTACAAGTCACTAGTTTTATCTGATCAAAACATTATTTTTCACATTCAAGGTGACTAAATTTTGCAGAGGCTCTTAGCAGCTAATTTTGAAATTTTTCTTTTTACAGAAAACTCTGTAAAGGAGAAAACTATGAAAAATGTATTCCTAATAACAACGAGAAATGAATTTTCAATCAACGCGCCGAATATTCATCTAGAATTTTGTATCCTGAGTCTGGACGGTTGAAGTTTTAACCAAGCAGTTGAGTTGTTATACAAAAAGGCGATTTTGCTGCAAGAAAAAACAATTTTCGTCAAAATATATGAATTCTCAACCAAATACTGGAATTTTCAACTAAAAAATAGCAATTATCAACAAAAACTAGTATAAGAAAATTTGTAACCAAAACAAGATGAGTTTTAAACCAAACAGTTACATGTTGAAAATTTTTACAAGATTAAATTTATATCAGAATAAATAAATTTTATAAATAACACTCAGAAGAAAATTTGTCTTGAAATGAAAGCATCATCATCAAACAGAATTATTCAGTTGTTAGATTAGGAGAAGTCTGTCGCGAAAGGAAAATTTGTCTACAAAGGTATTCTCTTGGAGACGAATGAAAATCCTCTTAAAACTAAATTCAAGAGGAAATTCCTTTTGTGTCAAAAAGCATTCTTTTTACACAAGAGGACATTTCTCTGAGTGAAATAAAAGATATAAAAATCTCCCTTTTTGAATACTTGGTTATGACAATAGAAATCATTGATTTATATATTTTTCGAACTCAAATATCGAATCGCAACAATTATATTCGAAAAAGATTTGTTTCCTGTGCGCAAGTCTCAAATCAGTTTTATTTCAATTTGTTTAATTTGAGGTTCAATATGACATTTTTGAATTTTGAGTTCTTCATGTCATATATTTTATATGGTGAAGTCAATGCTATGAATATCCTTCATATGAAAACAGATAACCTCGATATTAGTAGTAAGAGTAGTAATCGTGGTAAAAGTAAAATTCCATATTTTCTCGATCGCTTATAACATTCTGTAGCAATAATAGCAATAGATTCCTAAGTTTATCGATCACTAATAATTATTTCGATTATACAAGATTATACAAGATTATATACCCTTGCCGTTCAGATGTTCTATTAGTGCACGCAGATCATTTGTGATGTTCATCTTAGACAGAAAATGCCTTTGTGTTGGTTCTACATGTCTGAACTCCAGCCAAGCATGACCCAAATTCAACTCAAGGTGCTGTAATTTTTCTGATATTTCGCTGTTCACATTATCATTACTATTGTACTTGATGTACATTACAACTAGATCCTATTCCTGCAGCTCCAATCAGTTCCACGTTGTCCACATATTTGAAGGGGAGTTTATCAATAGGAAGCTGCTGTTCAACTTCCATTTTGATGGCAGGTATTTCAACAGCTGAATGCAATCTGTTTCCAGATATTGAGCATTTTTAGTCTGCTAGATTCTACTCATTTATTCTTGTGGCCATCTCTGCTTACTTAAGTAGGAAGAGTCGACAATGTTTTTTTCTCACATTTCACCCTTTCCCCCCTTTCTCTGTCAAAAAATAAAGGCGCATAAAGTTTCTGTTGATGTGGCGTCAAATCAACCTGTCGCTTAATCTCCATTGCTGGATATTTTGATATGTGTAGATTAGCCCTGATGTCTTCCACCTTAGCGATGAGATCTTTGAGTGCGATTCTCTAGGAATTTAAGTGGAATTTAATTAGTTTTTTCTCCCCTAGGGGCTGTAACACCTTGTAGTTGGTGGGCAGGCCTAAGCTTGTGGGGCATGGGGGTCAAAAAGTCCTCGGCCTACATGCGTTGGGATATGAATGAAAGGATCCCTATAAACGGGCTCTCCTGGGTAAGAGAAAATGGATCCCTGTGTGCTAACATGGGCCTTCTTCATCCGTGGGTCGAGGCCCCTCCCGCACCGATTTACAGCTCTCAAATCGGGAAAGGAATGACCTGCGGCCCGCATAGCGACCAAGAAACAGCCCTTCGTTTGTTATGATGGTCTGCAAGCGGATATCTAAACATTAAGTGTCTCACTAACTGTGCCCTCCCCCCCCCCCTCAAGCCATGGGTGTAGAGCGATCGTGCTCGTAGCCCACTGGCACGTAGGGGTCACGAAGGTGCCGTAACGGCCTCTCGGGGACACCGGACGAGCTCCCCGAGTAATTAGTCTTACCCCTGCATGCGGGGTTCTGCAGAAGTGGACCTCGTATTTCCCTAGCTTCACGTGGGATCAAAATCAATCACGCTAAAACAATATGAAAATCGAAGGAAGGGAGGTGGCGGAGGGGGAGAGGGTTTTGGGCCTTAAAGTGTCTAGCATAACCCTTTCCTCCCAGGCGAGGCACACCGGTATCTCGCTAATCAAAGAACCTTGGTTAGTTCGAGATACCAAAAGGGGATGAGAGGGGCTGGTCTTTTTTGTTACCGGGATCCCAAGGTGGCCAAACCTAGGGAAGGCTAGTTCTAGGGTCGGCTTATTTTTCTTATGACAGCGATACCAATTCACCAGTAGAGGTATGTACACTTGTGGAATATTGCAAGGTAAGGGGTATTCCTCTTCTGCTAGGATGCGATGCTAATTCCCACCATACTTTGTGGGGCAGCACGGACATTAACTTAAGAGGTGATGACCTACTGGAATACCTAATCACCACTGATTTAGATATTCTTAACACGGGGAAAACCCCGAAGTATCCTATCTCGGTCAGGGAGGAAGTCATTGACATCACTCTCTGAACCAGTAGTTTTAGGGATAATATCAGAAGGTGGAGAGTTTCAGATGAACCCACTCTCTCAGATCACTTACATATGGAGTTCGTGTTGAAATCCATTGTACCCGCTGACCCCAAATGGGTCAGAAATCCAAGAAAAACGGACTGGGATCAGTTTTCCACGGAACTAAGAATTGCACTTTCACAGGTTCCCAGGTCAATTCAACACGCGGATACTCTGGAGATGGCAGCCAACATTTTCACGGAAGCCTTCAAAGCTACTTATGAATGTAATGGTCGATCTACAAGAGTCCGAAAGGCTGGGGAGGCGGCTAGACTGGATAGGCTGCTTTCTCGAAATCCAAACGCTATTCTCGGCACTCTGAAATTGCCCAGTGGGGGGTACTCAGAGTCGGTCAGGGAGACCTTGGCTCACCTGATCAAAGCACATTTCCCTGCCTTTTTAAGGTTTGGAGAAATGGGGACGACACCTCAGAGCCAACCAGAGTCGCCTGCAGCCCAACTGGGCTTCAAACGATTGCTAGCAAACGAGTTTGTCACCACTGCCAGGGTCAGGTGGGCCCTGAAGTCCTTCAGTCCTTACAAGTCTCCCACCCCAGATGGAATATATCCAGTCCTCTTACAGGGGGCTGGAAAGATCATCGTAGGATCGCTAGTGAGACATACTAGGGCTAGTCTGACGTTGGAACATGTCTTTGCGGTATGGAGGTCTTGTCCAGGAAGCCACGTGACGAAAGTAACAGGCCTTCAGGGCTTGTCACTCGATGCAGACGGCCCTAAACCGAGCAGTAAACCTAATTGCAGGACAACTGAAGGAGAAAGGCCTTGCTAGTGGAACCTTTATGAACAGCAAAGGAGCATTTAATAACACCTCTGAGCAGGTGATCAGGAATCTAACTTCGACTAAGGGTGATACCGCTTTATGTGGAACCATTAACTCAGGATGTCTGCAGGAAGGAGTTTCATCGCCCCTGCTGTGGTGCCTAAGTGGATGAACTGCTCCATCAACTCTCGAGTCAGGGTCACCACGTCATAGGCTATGTGGATGACATACTGGCTATCGCGCCCGGCCAGCATCTGGATGCGCTCTTCGGAAGAATACAGCAAGCATTGCTGATAGTCAATTCGTTGTATAAGAAAACTGGACTATCGGTCGATCCGAGTAAGACAGACGCGGTTGTTTTCAACGAAAGGTATAAGTGCGGCACCACGAGTATACTGCAACTTGGAGGACAACAACTGTAAATCAATGGACGAGCTAAATATCTAGGAGTTTTTCTGGATAAGAAGCTGATATAGAACGAGCACCTGAAAAACAAGTGCAAGAACCTAGTAGCGACTCTATGGCTTTGTAGAAGAGCCATAGGCTAACCACAGACATAGGCTCACCCATGCGACGGTTGTCTGGTGCCTCGAAGTTGACACTCACGATGGCATTGGCAGCACTAATAGGTTTGGAGCCCCTCTATCTCACCATCAAGGCCGTGGCTGCGAAGGCGGCCTGGAGACTGAATTTGGTAAATTACAAAAGGATCTTTACAGCAGTGAAGATCCCATTCGTGATCGCGAGAAGGCCGACTCTGAACATGAGTATGACAACAAAAAAAACATCCGTATCTGCTCAGGCAGCAGGGCTGCTATATTGGCCTTGAATGGAACAACGACCACGTCGCTATTAGTATGGGAATGCTTTGAGGCACTAAATATGTTAGCGACGGAAAACCAAGTTACTCTGATATAGATCCCTGGACACAGCGGTATCAAGGGCAATGAGATATCGGATAGGCTAGCCAACCCAGCAGCAAAAAGAAAGTTCACTGGACCCGAGCCAGTTCTAGGTATTTCCAGTAGACCAGTCACTGAAGAAATTAACAGTTGGCTGACTGAGGAACATCATAATGAGTGGAAGTTGGTCTCTGGTTGCAGACAGGCCAAAACACTCTTGGGCTCAAAGCTTCACTTTTACCGAGCAGGGGAAATACTCAAGCTGGGGAGACACGAAATCAAAGTCCTAACAGAAATGTTTATAGGACATGGAAACCTCGGATATCACAGACATAAGATGAGGAGTGCGTAGAGTCCCCTCTGTCGTATGTGTGAAAAGGATAATGAGACAGCTACTCACATCCTTTGTCACTGCCCTGCGATTGCGGGGAAACGTCTAACATTCACAGGCAGTTACTGCATCAGTGAGTCAGAGATATCAGCCAACAGCGTGGTTGCGGTCCTCTCCCGATGGAGACGGCTTTGGGGTCACGTTTAGGCTCACAAGGGGACGCAACGGGATTACTCAAGCGTCAGGGGCTGTTACGGTCTCAACCCAACTAATAATAATAAGTAGAAAATAAGAGACACTAAAAATACGAGTCAGCATGAATAACAATAAGCGCTGTTATCTAAGACTCTCGCGTGCGACCGACCGACTGACTTGCCGAAAGACTAAAGCTCATGAGGAGCCGATTAATCCCCACTCCCGTATCATAATGTCAATTATAAGTATAGATATAATCACTTGCAAAGTTTTCCTAAGTAATTTGGATTTCAAATATTACAGACTTGAACAGAAAGAAGCACAACAAGTTCTACTACCCGAAAAATCAAAGAATAAATATGAGCTGGCCTTCGAGAAATTTCACAAATGCAGAAAACAAAACAGAAGAATGTTCGGATAGTGATCATTATCATTGTCACAAAACATTCACTTCATAGGACGTTCTCTCACTATTTCGGTAAAGGGCTATCTAACTCTCACTTTTCAGGTGGCCCTATAGTCTGATAACATACTGATTTCGAATAAAATATGGTACATCACTTCATTGCTACGATGCGATGAGACCTTATGAAGCAGTATCTTCACAAACTGAAAATTGTGTTAAGTTTTCACTTAATAAAGCGGGTATTGACACAAATCAATTCATCGCATATAGTACGCAACACGCGGCAGTATCCAAGGTTCATAATAATCGAAGAGTAGATATATCAACCATAAGCCGTAGTTCTGAATGGGCTCCTCCTTCTCCAACGTTTTTGAAAGTTTTATAACGAGCCCATCCAAACTCCTCACGAGCAGTTTGTGCCAGCGATATTGAAGTAAATTTGAAATACTCATAATTTTCATGATTTGTTGATTCAAATAGAAAATTTCATAAAGCATATACAATAGTCAAGAATTATCACTCAGCCTCTAAAAAACTACAATATTATCATCGAGAAAGAGACATGGAATACAAATGTACGATCAAACAATCCTGAGAACAGTGACACATGCTGCCGATCGAGTTTGTCCTCACAGAAGACGTGAGATGTCCGTGGACGTGGCGATGGCCCTGAGAAGGGCCGGTGAGAGTGTTCGGAGACCTTTCATCTTTTCAGCCTAAATAAAATTATGTAGATTATGCGTGCAAATGACGCATATCAGGGCACTTCTACAAAGTTTTGTGCATTTTTCTTATGTGAAGAAATTTTCGAGTAAGCAAAAGCTGTCGCACTGAATTCATTTTTAATGTAATGTGATGTGCCGCTGACACTTTTAACATGTCTTTTTCTTTTTATATATGACGTCACCGGCACCAAAAGCAGCATACAATAATAGAAAGGGAGCAACAGAAGCTCAGAAGAGAAAGACCAAGCTAGAAAATTCTTCTTAAGTGTAAAAGAAGATATTGATTGATGCTGAATATGTCCGTAACACATGCTTAATTTGTGGTGGTCCAGAGTAGCAGCTATTATAATGCTCTTCCTTAAATGACTTTATATCTAGATGCTTGGTATACATTTAATTATATCGATGATATCTCCAGTACCTCTACTTGAAGGCTTAGCTCTACTCCCTAGACCATCTCAAAACAAGCATGTATTTCGCATGTAGTCAGCATCGATCCATCTCCTCGTTTTCACTGGAGAAAAATGGTCCTATTCGGTGTTCCTCTTCTGAATTTTTTGCTGCTCACTCTCAAATTTTGTATGGCTGACTTTTAAATCGCACCAATACTGTCAAATTAGGGTTTCAAGTTCCTTTGAACGCAATTGCAACCTGATATTGCGCATGTAATAAGTATTTAACCGAGGTCTCCCTGACAAAAACCACATTTTTTTGAATCTATCGGTGTCTCATTTCTCTAGTCAGAAAACCAAAAAGAAAAAGACGTATCAAAAAGAGTCAGCCACACATCACATCATATTATATCACGAAGGAATTCAGTACCACAACTTGTGCTCACTCACAAGCTCCTTACAGACTTCCGTTCATGAGATTCTACAGGAGTTTCGGATTAACACACAAAGATACAATAACTTCACTTCATACAATAAAAATACTCAGAATTGTTGATATAGAGTTATTTGTCTACTGTTAATGCCCGATATGTAGATAGTAAACAAATTCAATGACATACATGTCAAACACGGACAATTTTCATAATTTAAACATTGCGCATCTTTCACGACTCTGGAAAACAAAAAAATAAGATTTTTTGAATTGCCCCTACTCTCTAGGCAACCCAGAACATCAATTTCCTCTCAGTGTCTCGTAATGGGGTTCAGGGTTCAGTACAGGTACTTGTTTTTCTATTTTAAACGGTTCAATGACTAGATCAAGACCGCAATGGGGTTTTGCAAAAATTGCGTAGAGAAGTCGCTGGCTGTATTTTGCCAGCAGGCGGGTGATAATAAGGAAGTGGGGAGAAGTCTCTTGCTGTATTTTTCCAGTAGGTTTGCCGCTTACTGTGTTTTGATAGAATTTGGGGGTTGTCTTTTCCCTTAGTGATATATTTTTCTAGCATTCAAAGGGTGAAAAGGTGTGTAGGGAACATTATAGAATTCAAGAAGAAGAGACAACTAGACACAGTGGGTGTTCTACCGCATAGATGTGGCACTCTAGCCTATTTTTTGTAAAATGAATCGGACTGAAGGGATAGGGAAGCATTGAGCTCTTGGCGATTCCGCGAGAGACGAGGGGGTATGAAGCATTACAATTCGCATGTACAAAACTAGCTCATTTGTCAAGGAAAACTTGGTTTCTGAGACTTTTCCTGGTAGGAATCGGTCCGTGACCCCTCTAAAATACATTGAAAGCCTTATCCATGTCTACCGGCCCACAGGCCAGTAGCAACTGTCTCTACATTTTTTTCATCTTAAAAAGTGTATTTATTGATCATATTCGTGACATTATAAGCATGTTTACATGGTAGTTATGTCATAGTATCTATCCTAGTTTGGAATGAGCCTACTTTACGCATGAGAGTATCGTTGGTAGTGTTTTTCATGTAGGCTGCACATCACAATGCTTTGAATAGGAGTATCTACTAGGCAAAAACTTATAAAAACCTAATCAGGAATAATGAGAGTCCAACCCTTAATTATTTTAATAGCTATAAACACTATGTACAGAGAGAGCGAGCTAAAAACTTCGCATGGTCATGTTATGATTGGTATTGCATGTATCACTCCATATTAGAACCGCATAAAGCATGATAGGTCTTTTGATAGTTTTTAAAATGATTAATTCGTTAGTGTCGCATAGTCCACTGCCTCTATACAATAATGCAGAGAGCATTCCTACCACTTTGCAGGCCTTCTCACAGGCCTTCCTAACATGTACACTAAAGTTGAGTAACTTATCAAGAGACTGCCCTAGATACTTGACAACTTTTTTTCAACTCTATATCCTGATCATACATGCGCAGTGATACAGGCATGTATTTGAGCTGCTTTTTGGTAAATATTATTAGATCAGTCTTATCAACATTTATTTTGAGTTTCCATTCCGTATAATAATTCTCTAAGTTTTATATATGTCGTTGCAAGTATTTTATTGCCATGCGAATGTTAGATGAAGATGCATAAATGGCGGAGTCATCCGCAAATTGCGCTTTATCAGTTCGTTCGGACGAAGGTATGTCATTAATGTAATATATAAAATATCTCGAACTTGAAATTATATATATTCAAGTTACTGAGCTTATATAAAAGGCCTTTTTGCCACACAGTGTCAAACGCTTAAACGCTTTTTCTAAATCTAGAAGTAATAACACTGTACATTTGTTTTCGTTGAATCTGGTAGATATGTGATTTGTCAGTCTTAAAAGTTGATGTACAGTATTGTGTTCTTGTCTGGAGCCAAATTGTTCGGGTATTATCTGTTTATGCGTTTTTTCGTGATCAAGAAGTCTGTTGTAAATCATTTTCTCAAAGATTTTACAGATAGTAGGCAAAAGGCGAATTAGATGAAGAAAAAAGTCAAAACTTCAGAGTTGAAAGAACTTCCAGTGAGACATTTGTTCCTCACTATTGAGGGAAGATTTCTTAAAATTTTCAGATCAATTCATTAATAATTGGCGGAAATATCCATTTTGTAAGAAAGTATGCGCCGCCGTCTACGACTCTCGTTAGCAGATTCAAACGCTTCTCAACTTTAGTAGTCTCGCCTGTACTCTCCTATAAACATAAAGGACTCGTCTTTTCAATAATTAAACATTAAGAAACCTGTCCCTTCCCGAATTAATAGAAAATCCACTGCTTTACATTTTGGACATTTCGTTGTTTTCAGTGAATTAGCAAACAACTGAACATAAACAATTTGTGCTTCGCAAGTTGTTCCAAAGATTATTACTGAGTCTTGGAAGAATTCTTGGGTTTTCCGAATAGTAATAAAATGTTTACAAAAAGGTAAAAATTTCGAAAAAAAACTCGCCACTATCTAGCATTATTGCAGGAAAAGATAGTCAAAAAGCAACAATAATTTAATTAAACACTTATTGTTGCTAAATTGCATTAATTATTACCTCGCTCTAACTCTTAAGTGAAAGGTTGACAAAAAGTGGAATATTTCAGAAAAAATCCACAACTTTCTAAACATTATTCAACGAGAATACCATGAAAAATAATAATAAGATGTTTAAAAAATCATGGTCGTTAACGTTTATTAATTATTACCTCACTATAATTTAAAAGTAGACCAAAAGCGGAAAAATTCAGAAAAAACATGACTTTGTAACTCCTTTTGAATAGAAAAAGGCTATAAACAATAATATATTCGTTAAACAATTTATTGAAACATCTGATTATCAGTTCAAATTAATATTTTATGTATTAGAAATTCACAGACTCAAAAATAACTAAAAATGTCTAATTATATTGTCTGAGTCCTTTTCATAGTATTCAGGTATAAGTTGTTATAATTAATTTTTTGTTGAAAATTAATTTTTTAACTGAAAATATAACTATTGCAGTTTGTCTGACAATTTATCTTTTTTGGTTGAAATTCAGTCTTCTTAATTGAAAATTAGTTTTTTTAGTTGAAAATGTAACTATTCTACACATTATTGTTCAAAATTGATCTTTTTGAGTTCGAAATTCATATATTTAGTGGACAAAAATTAATCTCCTTGGTTGAAAATTAAGCTTTTTGATGAAAATTCAACTATTTGGCTAAACATTAATGAATTCTGTAGAAAAATCAATATTTTTACTTGAAAATTTATTAATTTAAAGTGATGAAAAAATGTTTCCCGTCAAAGCCTTAAAAATAATGAAAAAAATGGACATGCACACATAGAAAGATGTGAATGTAGTTTTAATTTGCAATTCAGAAATACTAATGTTGATTTATTGATTTATTTATTATATTTCATTCTTCAGGTGTAAAGAGCAACCTGAGAAATCATCGACAACAAGATGATAAATTTCAAACGTAGAACCGAGAGTACATATAACGGGTATGTCGTTAAGACGAATAAAAAAATAAGAAAAAATAAAAAAATAGATAAAAAAAAATAAATGAAAAAAGGTCGATTGACTGTTTTGAAGGAGAAGGCTGGAGTTACGATTTTATCGTGTGAAAACGCGCAGATACGATGTTTTTATGGACACTAAACTAAACTCGCGGTCTCTTTATGTCTCGGATAAAACTTGTCCGTGACATGCTCGACCGCACTTCTAGCTGGTACGACCATCATATTTTCTAATTTCAAATAATAATTTCTAATTTCAAATTATAATTTCCATCAAGGTGCAGATAACGTGATCCATTTTCTAATCCAAATAAATGACATTTTTTTTAAATTGACTTTATTCCAGTGGAAAATTTACTTTAATGTTTTGGCAATATCTTAAATAATAATAATAATATATTTTAGAATAATATTTCAAATTAATTATATTTTAAATATAATAATAATATTTCAATATTTCAAAATAAATTCAACTAATATTTGAAAAGTAATAAAAATAAACTTTTACGTTTATTTGAAATGTCATTCTTTAGTTTATAAATGATCAAAATTCATATTTATTTATCGCAAGCTTCACAGCTTTTGCGTTTTTCCCTATTTTCTTTTTCCCCATTTATCAAGATTTTTTTTTTTTTGTTAATAGTACCGAAAAAGAAAATCTGACCATTTTTAGTTGAAAATTAATTACTTTGGATTGAAAAGTTAACTGCCATATTTTTAGTTTTGCAATTCACCTCGTTTGTTTAAAAATCCTACTATCTGGGTAAAACTTAATTTATTTTGTTGAAAATTCAACTGTTTTGGGGAAAATTCTTTTTTTTTGTTGGGTTGGAAATTTAACTATTTTCGTAGAAATTTGATCTTTTTTGACTAAAAATTGCAACTCTTTGGTTGAAAATTAATTTGTTTTGGATAAAGATTCAACTATTTGGTTGAAAACTTGTATTTTTCAGTTGAAAATTCAACTATTTAGTTAAAAGTTAAACCACTTCGTCAACAATTTATTTCTTTTTTTTTTAGATTCAACTATTTTGTGAAAAATTTGTATTTTTTGGTTGAAAGCTTAACCACTTTGTTAAAAATTAAGTTTTTTGGTTAAAGATGTACATTTTAGTTAAAATTTCATCATTTTAGTTCAAAATTCATCTTTTTTGGTGGAAAATTGAAGCACTTTGTTAAAAATCAAGTTTTTTCGTTAAAGATGCACATTTTAGTTAAAATTTTATCATTTTAGTTGAAAATTCATCTTTTTTTCGAAAATTCAACTATTTTGTTTAACATTAATTTTGTGCTGAAAAATAATTTTTCAACTAAAAATTAACCAATTCCATTTTTCGTTAAAAATTTATGTATTTTGGTGAAAATTCGTATGTTTTTGGCTGAGAAATAAATATTTTTTTACAAAATTCATCTGTTTGAATTGAAAATTCTAAAATTTAGTTGAATTTTTCTTTCATTCTTGACTGAAAAATCTTTCTCGGTTGAAACTTCAACTATTTTGGTAGAAATGTCATCTTTCTTGGTTGAAAATGCAACTCTTTGGTAAAAAATTAATTTGTTTTGGATAAAAATTCAATTATTTGGTTGAAAAATTGTCTTTTCCGGTTGAAAATTTAACTATTTAGTTAAAAGTTAAACGACTTTGTTAAAAATTATGTTTTTTTTTTAGTTTTTTTTAGATTCAACTATTTTGTGAAAAATTCGTCTTTTTTTCAAAGTTTAACCAATTTGTTAAAAATTAAGTTTTTTTGTTAAAGATGTAAATTTTAGTTGGAAATTCGTCACTTGAGATGAAAATTAATGTTTACTTTTTTTTGAAAATTCAACTATTTAGTTTAACATTAGTTATTTGCTGAAAAAAACTTTTTGAAAAGAAAATTAAAAATTCCATTTTTCATTAAAGATTTATGTATTTTGGTAAAAATTTCGTATGTTCTTGGTTAAAAAATCAATAATTTTTTACAAAATTCATCTTTTTGGATTGAAAATTCTGAAATTTAGTTGATTTTTTTTCATTCTTGACTGAAAAATCTTTCCCCGTTGAAAATTCAACTCTTTCAATTAAATTTTTGGTTGAAGTCAACTGCTTTTTATTTGAAATAAAAATATTTTTGGTTTAAATATGAACTATTACGTTTTTCGTTGAGAATTCAACTTTTTAATTAAAATTCATCTCTTTGATTTAAAAAGCTATGGTCTTCCAAATGCGTGTCTTTTTTTTGATAAGTATTTCTTTAAATAAAATTTTAAGCATTGATCTACTTTAGTTGAAAATCAAACTATTTAGTTGAATATTAACTTTTCTGTTGAAAATTTCTATTTCGGGCTGAAAATGCAACTTTTTTGTAGAAAATTGGTCTTTTTAGTATAAACATTCAACAATTGGGTTAACATTTTTGTTTATTGACTGAAAAATCTTTCTTGGTTGACAATTGAACTATTTTTTGGAACATTCGTCTTTTTGGTTCAAATATTCATCTTTTTTGTCAGAAATTTCATTTTTTTTTTATTAAAAATGTTTTAAAATGTTCGGTTAAAAATTAATTTGTTTTGGTTCAGAATTCAACTATTTTGTTGAAAATTTCTTATTTATTAGTTGAATCCAAGTGTTTTTTTTTCACATTAAAATCTTTTTTTGGTCAATATATCAACTATTACATTTTTATTGAGAATTCATCTCTTTTGGTTGAAAAATTCAGCTACAAAAATTAAAACTACTAAAATTTGGTGAAAAATTAAACTGCTTTGTGGAAAATTAACAATTATATTTTCAAATTCGTTTTTTAAAATTGAAAATGAATGTTTTTAAACAGTTGCACATTTAACTATATGGTGAAATATTTATGCCTTTTGTTAAAAATTAATCTTTTTTGCTTTAAATTTAGACTATTTTCTTGAACTAGTTTGTTGAAAATTAATTTTTTTGATTGAATATGCATCGCTTTGAATGAAAATTAATTTTTTAAATTGAATATTCATCGCTTTAAATGAACATTCATTTTTTGGTTGAAAATTAATTTTTTTTTTAGTTCAAAATTAATATTTTTGTTAAAAATTCAACTATTTATTTGGAGTTTCATATATTTTGTTGAAAATTCGTATTTTTGGTAAAAAATTAATCGTCTTGATTGAAGATTAATTTTTTTCGTTGAAAATGTAACTATTAATATTAATATTATATATGATATAATAATAATATAGTTCAATAATATCAAATTTTATATTCTCTGTTTGGAGTTCATATTTTCTGGTTGAAACTTCAACTACTTTGTTATGAATTCCTTTTTTTTTAATTGAAGATTCATCTCCTTGATTGAAAATCCTTTTTATTTGCTGAAAATTGATTTTTCTAGCTAAAAATTTAATTATACCATTTTTGGTTGAAAAAGGATTTTTTTCAGGTAAAAATTCAACTATTTGGTTGAAAATCCATGCATGTTGTTTAAATTTGGTATTTTTCGGTTAAATTAAACTGTTCTGGATTTAGAATTAAAATATTTTTTATTCGAAATATCAACTTTTACATTTTGTTGTTAAGAATTCGTCTTTTTTGTTTGAAAATTTAACTATTTTGTTGAAAATTCTTTTTGTGGGTTAAAGAATAATTACTGTAACTAAAAATTTAATTATTTAATTTACTGTTGAAAATCCAAGTATTTTTGTACAAAATTGGTCTTTTTTGGTTCTTGATTAAAAATTAAAATCTCTTTTGGTCGAAATATTATCTATTACATTGTTCTTTAAGAATTCTTCTTTTTGTTTAAAAATTCAACTACTTGGTTGAACTACTTTATTGAAAAATCTTTTCTTTTGTATAATATTAATTATTTTAGTTCAAAATTCATATCTTTGCTTGGAAATTTAAGAATGTACATTTTTGAAAATTATTTGTTTATAATTAAGAATTTAACTGTTCCATTTTTTATTGAAAACTGATCTTGTTTATTCAAAAATTCAACTATTCGGTTGAAAATAATATATTTTGTTGAAAATTCGTCTGTTGGTAGAAAATTAATCTTCTTAGTTAAAAATTCAACTATTTGGTTGAAAATCCATGTATATTGTTTCAATTTTGTATTTTTCGGTTCAATTAAACTGTTCTGGATTTAGAATGAAAATATTTTTTATTCGAATTATCAACTATTACATTTTGTTGTTAAGAATTCGACTTTTTCGTTTGAAAATTTAACTATTTTGTTGAAAATTCTTTTTTTTTTGGGTTAAAGAATAATTACTGTAACTAAAAATTTAATTATTTAATTTATTGTTGAAAATCCAAGTATTTTTGTACAAAATTGGTCTTTTTTGGTTCTTGATAAAAAATTAAAATCTCTTTTGGTCGAAATATTATCTATTACATTTTTCTCTAAGAATTCTTCTTTTTGTTTGAAAATTCAACTACTTGGTTCAACTACTTCATTTAAAAATAATTTTGTTGTTGTTGTATAATATTCATTATTTCAGTTCCAAATTCATATCTTTGCTTGTTGAAAATTATTTGTTTATAATTAAGAATTTAATTATTTCATTTTTCGTTGAAAATTCATCTTTTTATTTAAAAATTCGACTATTTGATTGAAAATTAACATATTTTGTTGAAACTTCGTCTGTTGGTAGAAAATTAATCTTCTTAGTTGAAAATTCAACTATTTGGTCACAAGACAAAATTTACATTATTATTTTAATGAATATTAACTAATATCAGTCTGAACTTAGTAAAGTACTTATGAAATAATAGTAATTTCATATTATTTTTCATAGGTAGTCATAAATGTTATTTTTCATGCGCCGTTCATCGTGTATTCTGTAAAGTCATTAATAAAAGGTCGATAAACTTTAGTGATCAGATCATCGGCTGTAGTTGCCAACAATCAATAATCTTAAACTTTGAGACTACAGATTAAAATCATTGAATTGTCACGAAGGAAAATTAACTAAAAAATGCTACAATTGTTGCTGCAGATTGTGCGTCACAATAATCGATAAGACCTATATATGATAGCGATTAGGACCATTTTTAGATTCTCATCACTCAGAAAGACAAATGAAATTCTTTTTTAATAGATTCATGTATGTGTGTGTAGTAGAATGTTTGCAAAGCTTCAAATTATGACAGAAAATCAATGAATGAAATAAGTAGGCAGGGAAAGGAAGTTTTGTCGAGATTATGAGAAAAAAAAGGGAAAATCGATCAAGTTAAGTAGGTAATTTCAGTGATCGGTAATAAATATGAAATTATGAATAAATTATTCAATCATTAAATACTAAATTATTGAAGCCGATGATAATAAATTCAGGTCACTATGATAGTGAGATAGTTATTTTATCAATTAATGAAATTAATTTAATTTATTCAGACGAGTGATTAATGTTTCATTTTTTGAAGTTAATTACATTTTTTCAATTTAATTTAAATATCTTTTATTTTAAAGTTGATAGATATTACGAATCTTCAACTTATTACAATGATAATTGAGCGTTAGAGAGTAATTCTTACAGCAATTACGTTTCCATACATAAAACATGAAGCCGATAATTATCGACGATTACGCGAATGAAACCCTCTTATCTCGTCTCGATCACGTTCAATCGTTCCGTCAGCAGATAATTTTTTTTAATCACTATCAAAAAACATTAACAAAAATCTGATTAAAAAAGAAATAATAGTTTAAAAAAGAAGAGAAAAAATTGAGGAAGGGTATTTGAAGGCTGCCTCCTTTTTTTCATTCCTTATTGTGCATTTTGGCTATTTAAATAAAAATAAAAAAAGAAGGAAGACGATTTGCAGGTTGGCTCTTTTTTTTATTTTGAATGAAGTCTTGAAAAAAAAAAATAATGAAGGAGATTTGAAGGTTGCCGTCTTTTTTTTTAATTTGAATGTAGGCATTTAAGATCATGATGTCTAAATTTTATCGTTGGATTTTTTTTTAATTTTCAAGAATTTCGTAGTTAAATTTAAATTTTGCATCTGCATTAAAATATTAAAATTTTATCATCACTAGAACCTTAAATTAATGAAACCTGTTTGATTAATTTATGAGTATTGCAAAATTGTATAAATGTATTTTTTAATTGTATACAGTATGTTATGGAATTTAATTGTTGATAATATTCTTTGAGATATACAACATAAATTTACACGTATAATATACGCATATAAAATATAACTGCTTCCTTTCTCCTGAAAATTGAAACATCTGGAGCAACTTTCACATTTTTTTAAGAAAAAAAAATCAAGGCCAACAAAAGAGAGAATCTACTGGACGTGCTTGGAACAGAACTGGAAAACCCAGTGCGAAAACAGAGTAAAAATTTTGCATTTCTAATCTATGTAAAATAGCAAAAGAATACGTGTCATTTTGAAATAGCACATATAGGACTACAAGATAAAAAAATACAAAAGAGTAATACAACAATAGCATGCAAGATGAAAATTTTTTTTCCATCTTTCCATTTTTCCAAAATGATAAAAATGTTCTATTTGTTAACTTAAATTTTTTATAACAAAGCTAAATATTCTATTTGAAAAATAATTTGCAGTCTAGTAAACTATTCGGATACATAAAAGATACAGAAAAAAATTTTCTGCAAAAAAAAGGATCGAAAAGTTCTATTTGTTAACTTGAATTATTTATATCAAATTTAAATGTTAAGTTTGAATGATTTTAAACGAGTTCAGAAAGTATGATAAGCAAATTAGATATGAGACAGAAAATATTTTTTTTCCACGAAAAACTCATGCAAATTGTCCATTTGCATATATAAATTATTTATAACAAACATAATGTGAAATATTGATACTTCGCAGCATAATAAGTCTGATAAGATACTACGATACATATAAGATGCAAACGATTTCTTTTCCGCAAAAAAGAATATAAATTTTATATTTGTTAACTTTAATTATGGATGAAAAAGTTTTATTTGTTAACTTAAATTATTGATAACGAAGCTAATGTTGAGTCTTAACAATTTTAAACAGTTTAGTAAGTGAGTAACTTAATAGTTTATTATTAAGTAACTTAACTAGATATTAGACAACAAAGAATTTTTGTCATGCAAAAATGATGCAAATTTTCTATTTGTTTATTTAAACTATTCATAAACAAATAAATTTTAGGGGTTGAGAATATTTTGCAACCCAATATGTCTGATAAGCTATTGCGATACATATAACATGCAATAGAAATGTTTTTCGCAAAAAGGATGAACAATTTTTATTTCTTAACTTAAATTATTTATAATATAGCTGAATCTTAAGTCTCAACAATTTTCTGGAATTTATTATATTTGAGAAACTAATTCTATCAATATTGAAAGGCAAAGAATTTATTCCGCGAAAAAAGCTTTAATTATTTATAATAAAGCTAAATGTTAAGTATTTTTTTCGCAAAAAAAGGATGGAAATTTTCTATTTTTTATCTTAAATTATTGATAAAAAAGCTAAATGCTGGATTTTAACAGTTTTCTAAAGTTGAATAAGTGTTAGAATCTATTTCAATACATATTAGATTGCAAAAGAATTTTTCGTAAAAAAAGTAGGAAGATTGTTTATTATTTTATGAAATTTGTTTATAACACAAAAATTGTAAAATAAACGAATTATTTGACTTTTCTGTATGTTCAGGCTGTAATTTAAGTTGATTGCCAATATATATCAAAAATGCAGTTTCTTTGTTAATTATTTTTCTAAACAAGGCGAATAAATAAACAAATTTTAAAAATCGCCGATAATTTAACGCTGGAGAGCTTTTTGAATAGTAAAACAAGAGATTAAAAATCAGCAACTTTGAACTGATCTCTGAGAGCCAAATTTTTCAATTTTTGTTTATTTAAGCTTTGATGTTATTGTTATAAACAAATTGTATCAACAAATACACAAAATTATGGATTGTTCATTTGGAAAGTATATTTCTAGATCAAAATTACTTACTTCTGTGAACATCGTGAAACATTGTTATCCGGTATTATTTGTTAATTTTATAAACAAATTATATAAACAAATCTACAGTGCCGACATTTATAAGGAGATAAATCCTTTTTTCTCTTATTTTTTAACAAGTTTTGTTGATAAATATGTTTAATAATGGATATTTGTTATTTGATATTATTTGTTACTTTTATAAACAAATTATATGAACAAATACACAGTATCGGCGTTTATAAAGAGAAAAAAATCTTTTCTTCTTTTCGTTTTCATCAAAATATAATGCGAAAAATATTTAGTAACGAAAATTTGTCATTCTATTTTTTTCTTGATTTTATAAACAAATTAAATAAACAAATGCACAATGCCGGCATGTATAAGGAGAAAAAATTGTTTCTTCTTTAAATTCTCATCAATTTATATTACCAGTTATGTTTCAAAATAGATATTTATAATATTGTATTTTAAAAAAATTTTTAAACAAATTATATAAACAAATGCATTATGTCCGCATTTTTAAGGGAAAAGAAATCGTTTTTTCTTTTCATTTCGATCAAATTATGATACTGACGATCCTTAGTAACAAAAATTGGTCATTTTTTTTCATTTTCATTTAAAATTTTTTCCTTAATTTTATGAACAAATTAATAAAAAATGCTCAGTGGCGGCATTTTGAAGGAAAACAAAATCACTTTTTCTCTTTAATATTATCAATCGATATTACCAGTTGTGTTTAGTAATCCGAATTTGTAATTTTATTTTTTTTCTCAACTTTATAAACAGATTAAATAAATAAATGCAAATTTTTGACACTTTCTAGGAGAAAGATATAGTTTTTTTCATTTCCATCAAATTATGTCGTTAAGGATGTTTAGTAATAAAAATTTGTGATTTTATATTTTTTCCTGATTTTATAAATAAATTAGATAAACAAATGCATAATTTCAGCATTTATAAGGAGAAGAGTATAGTTTTTTTTTCTTAATTCTTACCAAACGATATTAACAGTTATGTATAGTAATGAAAATTTGTCATTTTTTTCTTAACTTTATAAATAAATTAAATAAACAAATGCACAGTGCGGGCACTTTTAAGGCGAAAGAAAACGTTTTTTCTTTTCTATTTCAACAAATCATGTCATTAAGAATATTTATTAATGGATATTTATGATCTTGTTTTATTTTTTTATTTTAAAACAAATTAAATAAACAAATGCACAATGTCGGCATTTTTAAGGAGAAAGAATCCTTTTTTCTTTTTATTTCCATCAATTTATTTTGTTAAGGAAATTGAAAAACGAAAACTTGTTAATTTGTAATTTTTCCTCATTTTATAAAAAAATGCAGTGTCGGCATTTATAAGAAGAATAAAACCGCTTTCTCTCCTAATTCTCATGAAGTTATGTTAACAGTCATGTTTAGTAATAGGTATTTGTCATTTTATATTTTTTTCCTAATTTTAAAAAACAAATGATATAAACAAATTATATAAACAAATCACATAAACAAATACACTATGTCGGCATTCTTAAGATAAATAAAACATTTATTCCCCTAATTTACCTTAACTTATGTTGCCAGTGATTTTTAAAACTTAAAATTTTTCATAACAAACTCTTTATTAATTTTATAAACAAATTGAAATCAGCATTTCTAAGTATAAAAAAATAGTTTATTCTCTTCATTCTCCTTAAATTAGGTTGCCAGTAATGTGTAGTCTCGTTTTTATTCATGAAAACTTATCATTCGCTACTGTTTTTTAATTTTATACACAAATTATATGAACAAATGCACAATGTCGATATTTTTGGGCAGAAAAAGAATTAGTTTTTTTTCAAATTGTCTTTAAATTATGTTTCCAAGCAATCCGGGCACAGCATTTTTTTTTTAAAGAAAGTTAAAAAAGAAGAAATTTTCTCTCGGTGCATTGACCGGTTACTTATAGTTTATAATGAACCGCAGAGAAGGTCCCTATACTTTCTCTGCATTCCTTCTCGTGGACTGGGTCGCTTTTAATCATCATTATTATTATAATTATTATCATTACTATTACGTATATTGGCAACCGTAACTCGTTTCTTTCTCTAAAAATCTGAATTAGTCAAAATTTAGCTAATTAAATCAGTACTAATTAGTTCAACTAATTAATCAGTTTTTTTTTCGCAGTTACTTCTTAGTGATTCAAATAATGCGGATTCGACAGACACATCAGTCAATTTGACTCACTGGTGATTTTGAACTGAATGATCTAATCAGTAACTTTCACTAATTAAATCAGTCATATTGAGTGATCTAATCCGCAACTTTCATTTAGTAAATCAGTCATTTCAAGTGACTGATTCATTTTTCTAAACGACTGTTTGAATAATGCGCATGCATGTAGCAATAATTACTGATTGAATCAGTACATTTTACTTATTTACATTTGATGAATTGATAAAATTATTACTTAATTTTATTATTATTACTAGTGAAATTAAATAATTTATACTGAAAGTTATTCAATTAAATTAATTTAATTTAATTAATTTAATTAATTATTCCTCACAGGTTCCGGAAAAAAACGCGATGCACTCGGCCCAGAAAATAATTCGCAATTATTTTTCGAAGGTCATACGCTAACGCGCTAATTATTTTTAAGTAAGCAACGACGGTTTAATCACTCTGAAATGTTCTTCCTTACTCTCAACATTAAATTATCGCTACATGCATGCTCAATCCATAATGGCATTTACTGTTAAGCTTGAAATTTGTCAACAAGAAGGCAGAAGGTTAAATGGATAATTAATCATAAATATTTTTTAAAGAAAATATTTTCACTTATATTTTATTTATTATTATAATTACATTATAATTATTATTATATTATTATTATATTATTATATATATGTGTATATACTATTTAATATTCTTGTTTGAAAATGTATCTCTTTGGTTGAACATTCATTTTTTAAACTGAATATTTAATTACTTAGTTTCTGGTTAAAAATTTATCTTTTTTAGTTGAAAATTCATGTATTTTGTTGAAAATTCGTCTTTTTTGTTAGAAATTAATCTTCTTGGTTGAAAAAAACTTTCTGGTTGAAAATTCATTAGTTTGGTTTAAAATTAATTTTTTAACTAAAAATTTAACTATTCTATTTCTGGTTGAAATTTGTTTTTCCAGTTAAAAATTCATGTGTTTTTTCAAAGATTCATATATGTATTTTGTAGAAAAATCGTCTTGTTTGGTAGAAAATTAATCTTGGTTCAAAATTAATATTTTGATCGGAAATTTAATTATTCTAGGTAAAGCTTCATAATTTTAGGTGAAAATTCATCACTTTGGTTAAAAGTTAATTTTTTTAAATGAAAATTAAACTATTTTATTTTTGGTTGGAAATTAAAATTTTTTAGTTCAAAATTCAACTATTTGTTTAAAAGGTTGTCTTTTTTGAAAAATAAATAAATCTTTCTAGTTTAAAATTCAACTGTTTGGTTAAAAAATCATCTATCTAGTTGAAAATACAATATTTTTTCTTGAAAAGTTAGAAATTTGAAACGGTTTAAATATTAAGTATAAGATGAAATAAAAATTATTTTTGAATTATTATTTAATTAATCGATGGTACTAGTATATTTAAGAATATCTTATGATATAATTTGTCAAAGCTTTCTAAAGTAAGCAAATTAATTGAATCGCTCGAAACTGAAAAAAAAATTATTTATAATAAAATCGCAAATTAATAAATATAATAAAAATGCAAAATATTTGAATGACTCCGTACTATGGAAAATTATACCTAAAAAACTTGAAATACCTGAAAAAAACCTGGAATTGTCAGGGAATTTTTTTTCTTTAAACTGCATGCATTAAATTTCTACACACAATAAATTATCCCCTTTTATATAATCATAATTGGAAATAATTTAATAAACATTTTTAAACTCATTTTTAAGGAAAATAATAATTTTTTCTTGTTTCAAATTTTTCTACAGTGAGTAACTTTTTAATTTAGCCATGGTATTGTATATAATTGAGGTACAATACATGTATTTTCAAAATTCAAATAGACAACACATCATATCCGCTATTTTATTTATTTTTTAATTGTTCGCTAAAAAGGCAAAATTCGAAATGAAAAGATTCGAAAATGATTTTTTTCCTTATAAAATGAATCATCCAACAGAATATATAATTTCAATTTACTTGAGGTTCTATTGTTTTTTTCTTATGTACTGGCTTATGAGGGGGCAATGGCTCCCCACGATCCACAACGTTTTGAATTGATTTTCTTTGCATCATACTGAGCTTCGACTCTTCCATTAATTCTAGAATTCAAATTTAAAATTAGATAGTATTCAATTTTTAAATTAAATTATATATAAATATATATATATGTAAATTTTAATATAAGGTTATAACATACCTTTTATCAAATTTCTCGTCTCTTCGCTATATTTTGCCCTTGGAGGGTAGTGAAACGCACCCAGCCCGATTCCTACCCTCTGCGTTTTTCGTTCCATAATTACTTTAATTTTTCAAGTAAAAAATACTATAAAGTGATTTATCAGTAAATAAATAAATGGTGTATGTATTGAATGAAATTGGATCAAGTTAAATATGAAATAAGAGTTCAATCAAAGATGGATAACGTGGTTAGACTCGAAGACATGGAATGACATTGCGTTTCTATGGCGACCCTTAGCAGTTGATTAGTCAAATTTAGTCGATTGATATATCATATCATACCATATGCATATGATATATAAGGTAAAGGTGCCTATCATGAAACAGGTCCCATTTATGAAACAGTTTGACAAAAAATTCGATTTATAAATAATAAGAAAAAAAATTTGAGCACAAATTATTATATTAATAAGCATAAAAGTTAGAATTTTCATATATATAAAGAGAAAGTATGGTTGTGAAGTTTTGAATACTAAAAAATAATTTTTATTATCTATTCCAAACTGGGGAAAATGACTGCTTGATACCTACAATTTATTTTATCTCGTGTATTCAAGAAAATAGTTAAATTTTGAACCAAAGTGATAAATTTTCAAATAAAATTATGAATCTTCAACTGGAATAATGGAATTTTAAACCAAACAAATAATTTTTCAAATACAATGATGAATCTTTAACAAAAAGATACGAATTTTCAACACAATATATGAATTTGTAACAAAATTGTTGAATTTGCAACTGAAAATGATACATTTTTAACCAATAGTTGAATTTTACAACAAAAACATGAATTTTCAACAAAAAATGGAATGGTTAAATGGCAAGTTCAACAAATTAATTTTCAACAAACAAAAAAACGGGTTTTGAACCAAACAGTTCAATTTTCAACGAATGTAATGAATTTTCAACTAAAATGATGAATCTTCAACTGGAATAATAGTTGAATTTTATACCAAGAATGTAGAAAAATTTCCAACCAAATAGCTCAATTTTTAAATAAAAAAGATCAATTATCAACCAAATAGTTAAATTTTCATCCAGAAAAGATTCAGTTTTTTACCAAAAATAGAATAGGTAAATTTTTTGTTTTAAAAAACTAATTTCTAACAACAACAAAAAACGAATTTTCAACAAAATAATTAAATTTTCAGTTAGAAAAATTGATTTTCAATAGGGTAGTTGAATTTTTAATGAAAGGTGAATTTTCAAATAAAATGTTAAATGTTCAACTGGAATGGTTAAATCTTTAACCAAAAAGATGAATATTCAATCATAAAGAATTATTTTCCACACAAAAAATTCAAATGAGAATGATAAATTTTTAACCAATAGTTAAATTTTACAAAAAAAAAGTGATAAATTTTGAAAAAAAAATGGAATAGTTAAATGGTAAGTCAAACAAATTAATTTATAACAACAAAAAAACGGATTTTCAATCACTGTGACGAATTTTCAACTAAAATTATGAATCTTCAACTGGAATAGTTGAATTTTATACCAAAAACGTACAAAACTTTCGTCACCATTCGAAGTTGATAATACACTTTGTTCTTCGGCTGGTATGGGCCCGTAGACACGCTTTTCTCCTCTCACTAGAATTTGTTTATCCTGAGGAAAAGTGTATTTTCGAATTTCGAATCGCCGGTTCAAATTCGTATTGGGAATAAGCCGCAGAGAACTAAATTGCTCAGGTCTGAAATTATATAGACGTGAGTAATAACGAATGGGAGGTGAATTACTCGATCCGGCATGAAGAGATGGCTCAGCCAAAGGAAAGTGCCTGACAGGAGGAGACATGGACCTGCCATGAGGAGGAGGCTCGGCAGAAGGAGGAAACGTGACTCGAGAGTCCGGAGAATGAGGTCTAGCAGCAGGAAAAGAACTTTCAAGAAAAAAACTTTCAAGAGAATGAGAATTTTTTGAACGAGGAACACCAGGAATAGGGGCGCCATTAGGTAAACATTCGAACTCTAAACTCAACTCTGCAATAAGAAACATAGGATTAAAGTTTCGTTGTATATTTTCTTCCGGCATATTTTGCCGGGTAGACTTTGTAATTTGTTGCAGTTTGTTGTAGTATGTAATTGGAACCAGTTTTCTAAAGTCATGTTTTTAAAGTATTAAAAATGAACTTGGATGTTTTTTTTTTGGTTGTTGTTCACGAATCTGAAGTGAAAACCCTAAATTATTATGAAGAATTTTTGTATCGGCATTAGGGTCCTATGAATATATTTAATATCAAAATATCAAAATAAAAAAATAACGGATCCAATGAGTAGCCAAACGTTGCGCTTCTGACCTCTGACACGGCATTCGCTTTCCAATTAGTACATAGATTAGTGCATTACACTTGTTGCGATTAAAAAGTTTTTATTCTTGATATGAGGTGCGTAATGAATAGGGTGGTCCAAAAAAACATTGCAAATTAAAAAAAAAAATTTTTCAAACAGCGCCCGGAAATTTGTTTGAATCCACGCAAAAATAAATCCATTTTGTTTTAATAAGAAAAAAAGACGTGTTTGGGCATTTTATTAAAAATCCTCAATATTAGCTAAATCGATTTGAAACCCAACATTTCTATTCACAATTAGCCACATATTAGGATTAAAATATTGTTTTTTAAATATCACCCCTATAAGTCTGTTTAATAGGGTCTCAAAAAAACCCCATAGGTGAAAAAAAAGAGTTTCGCGAGTTTTTGGCGCTAGATATGATCTTTTTTGCGGTTTTTCCTCATGCAAATTGTTTCTGATACATGATAAACTACTTTATACTGATAATTAGATGTTTAAATAAATTGTTCATGAAATTTCTTATTGTTTTTAGCAATTTTCTCTCAGTGTGGGGATAGAAAGTCGCGATTTTTTCAAAAATTTTCTGCTTTTAGTCCAATTTTCAATTAGAGGGAGGTGATAGTTCATAAATTTTAACAAACATAAGTGTGTAAACAATTTGTTATTATTGTCAATAATATTATCTTTCAATAGTGCTATAAATTACGGTTTTTTATAAAATTTTCAACTTTTCGTCCATTTTTAACTTGATATGAGTTGATATTTGATTTAGTATAGCCAAAATAAGTGTTTAAACGAATATCATTATCTACAGCTATCTTCTTCTATATTAACACTAGATAATTTCGCGTTTTTTTTTCTCTGAATTTTTCAGCTTTTGTCCATTTTCCAATTAGCTTCATGTAATAATTAATTCAAGTTACAAACATAATTTTTTAAAGCATTTATTATTATTGTTATTACCATTCTCTTTGCTTAATGGTAGAAAGATGTGGTTTTTTTAAAAAATTTTTTACTATTTGTCTATTTTACACTTGGAGTGACTTAATAATTATTCTAGTTAAGAAAAAATAATTATTCAAACAAATTATTATTGTCCATAACTATTTTCATCTATATTAATACCAGATATTTGCGTTTTTTTCTGAAATTTTTAACTTTATGCCCACTTTTTACTCAGCGAGGTAATAATTATTGCAAGTGAATAAAAATATTTGTTTAAGCAATTTATTATCGTTTATAACTATTTTTTCTTAGATAAGTACTAGAAATTGCGGTTTCTTCTGAAATGTTAAGCTTTTCTTTACCTTTTTAGTTAAGCATAAATGAAAAATAAACATTAGAGAGAAACATATTTCAAACAATCTCTTTGTTTTCGTAAATATATTTTGCTGGACGGGGGCTGATATCAACTTGATTCAGCTAATGTTAAGGATTCTAAATAAAATTTACAAAAACGTCTTTTTTTTCTTATGGGAAATACGTGTTAATCTTCATGGTGCTTGCGCCACCTCTAAATATCATTTAAAACAAGAAACAAAAAAAATGTATATATATATACATATTTTTGTGTGGATTCAAACAGATTTCCGGGCGTTATTCATAAAAATTTAAAAAAAAATGTTTTCGACCACCCGAGTAATGAATCATGCAAAAAACTCCACGTGCTTACCTATAAGTCACTATTAGGAATTTTTGAATTTGACTTTAGATTTACAATAAGCGAACTAAACAATTCCAGAGAATTTAGTCTGAGGCTTCACGACCAATTTCGTAAATTTTTGATCGCCATATTGGATCCGCGATAATTTAATTTTTCAATTTCGACTTCAGATTCGTAATCAGTAATCCGAAAAAACCCTCCAGAATTCATTATGAAGCTACGGAACCAATTTTTTAATGTTTTGTCGCCATAATGGATACGCGATATGGAATTTTAGAATTTTGAATTCAGATTCGTAATCAGCGACGAAAAATCCCCGAAACCCCATTTTGAAGCCACGGAAGTTTCTCAATTTTTTCCGCCATATTGAATCCGTAATTGAAAATTTTAGAATTTTAACTTTAGATTCCTAATCAGAGACCTAAAAAACCCTCGAGGACCCTGTTCGAAGCTACAATACCAAGTTTTTAATTTGTCAGACGCCATATTGGATCCACCATTTTGAATGTTGAATTTCGACCTCATATTCATAATCAGTAACCCAAAAAAGCAGCCAAAAATCCATCTTGAAACCATGAAACATATTTTTAAACTTTTTTCTGCCATATTGGATCCGCCATTTTCAATTATGATTTCAGATTCGTAATCAGCCACCCAAAAAATTGGTTTGTTTGTTACAAAATTGTATTATTATATTTTTGATTGAGAATTAACCTTTTTGGTTGAATCTTTTATTATTTGGTTACAAATTTAATTATTTTATTAAAAATTCATCTCAACAGGTTGAAAAATGCATATTCTTTAGTTGAGAATACCACTTTTTAATTTTTAGTTGAAATACTTTGTTAACAATTCACTTTTTCAGTTGAAGATTCATCATTATTTTAGTTTTTCTATTGAAAATTAATGTTTCCAACTGAAAATTTGGTAATTCCATTTTTGTTTGACACACAAAACTGTTTTTTAACAATTAAAAGTAGATCAAATAAAAAATTGCAGATTCTTTTATAAGAACCCCATTTGTTGAATTTTTTAACATTATTAAGAAACTTCGAACGCAATAAATTACGCATTTTCTTCAAGGGAAAATTCACTTGTGATCTAACAGATCATATTTCTGATAGACCTTTCTCTCAATATTGTAATATTACGTTTTTCCCCGGAATAAATTCAGATTAAATTTGTATTTAGTTTGGACAAACTCAAAAAAATTTTGAAACAAGGTAGCAATCGGGACAGAATATTGATTAAATTATAGATATATTATATTATTATATTTACCAATAGAATTGAGAACGACCACCAAGTGTAAGATAAGAGTAACACAAATCCTCATCTTTTCTAATTCGAGGTGATAATGAATAATATACTCATCAGGAATTGAATTAAGGTATGTAACTGATAAAAATTTTAGTTTCTGATTAGATTATGTGATAAATATATTTCTTATAGTCGTTATCTCAGAGATGACAGGTGACTGATGATAGATTGTCCTTCGCAGATATTTACATTTCATCAGAGTCAGTTATAAGGAAAAGACTGTAGTTTCAGTTACTAAATACGCAAAAAAATATATCACAATTTATATAATATTTTACATTTTAGTAAAATCCGTTGATTACATGAAAAAATTTATATCGTGTCTAATACAAACAATATTATATTTTAGATTTACTGATTTTTAAAGCTTTAAAAAAACTAATATCAATTCTATAAAACACGTAAAAGAATTGGAAAGAGAACATTCATCCTTTCACATTTTTGATCAAATTTTTTAAAAATTACTTAGAGAAAAGGAAGTTGTCTTGTATCGAAAGTATCTTCGCATAAAGTGAAGTCCTCAGACGATTTCAATGAAACTTGGAATCAATCATTGAACGATAATGCACTTTTTATCGAAACTTTTTGCCTGGTATTTGACATAGAAATTTATGGCAACATGTTTTCAATGTATAGTTTAGAAAAATACTATATCCTATGGGCGAAATCTATCAAAATTAAAAACCAAATTTTTTGAGATCGTTAGAATGTTAGTTAATTACAAATTTAAAAAAAGGTGTACATGTGAAAATCAAACGGAAACCACAGAAATAAAAAATGTTTACTATTTTCAATAATTTATTGGATAATTTGAATGTTTTAATTTACCTGCGCAAAATCCTTCAAAAGCAGAAATATTTCTTAATACGCATAAGGTTTTTCTATGGTTTTTCTTGCGAGAATCATGAGTCATTTTGTTACAGCACTTCTTTTGAATAGGGTATTAAACAATTGTAGTGATAAATAAATTTACCGATTGGTCAATACAATTTTTTTAAATTCCCTACTGAAATTTATAGATCAAAGATCTCTCATATTATTTTTTTCCAAATTTATTGTAATGCAAATTACAAGTGATTATACATTTGGTTTCTTTTTTAAATTATCAAATCCTGTTTCTAATGTATCATGTTTATTCTATTTGATTCATAGTATATCAATTTTTCCGTTGAAAAACGAAACAATAAATGCGTCATATATTCCAAATTTGTGAACGTGAGAACAAACAAAATCCGGTCGGAAGACTATGATAAGGAAATTACACACTAAGAATTTCGTAACGTTCCTGATTGAACATTTAAAAATTAAGAAACTTAAAAACAAATATTTTTGAATATAAGCTTTTGAGGCTGAACAATTTATTTTCAAGTCCTCAAAAATTAAACTGTCATAAAATTTTCCATTCAAAACTGTAAAATTCAACTATTCTTAAATTAGGATTTTAAAACTTAAGTCATTAAAAATGATTCATTTGCAAATTTTGCAACACGCCTCATAAAATTCACTCATTTTAATCTGAGGCGCAAAATTAAAAATTTGAAAATCAGTGATAAGATGTCAAACTGACGTAAACGATTTAACTCGGACATTTGAATGATAGAAAAAGTCGCATTTTGATCCTATTTCGGATCATAACCAATATTATATTTTAGTTCTACAGTATTTTAAATGTTCAAATCATTTTGTGCACGCAAGTCCCCTAAAAATATTATTTTAAATTGCGTTGTGATTACACGTTGCTTTCCTAACGGAGTTTCCTCGATTTCTTCTCGAGTCATATCTTCAATCGTGCCGCTGTCCATGTTTATTTTCACCCGTTTTTCCAGCTGAATTCCAAAGGTATATCTTGTCATATATATTCCACGAAGATATTTATTATCCATCACTATTGCAAATACGTCACCAATAGAAGTTGATAATACAGTTTGTTCTTCGGCTGATATGGGTCCATAGACACGCCTGTCTCCTCTCACTTGAATTTGTTTATCCTGAGGAAAAGTGTATTTTCGAATTTCGAATCGCCGAGTCGGATTCGCGTTGGGAATAAGCCGCAGAAATCTAAATTGTTCAGGTTTAAATTTATATAGGCCTAAAGAAGAACGTCTGGCACGTGAATGCTTGGACCTAGCACGAACAGGACGCTCGGACAAAGAAAAATGCCTGGCAGGAGTAGACCTGGACTTGACACGACGAGGCTCGGAATTAGGAGAAAACCTGACTACAGATCCCGCAGAATGAAGTCTGGCAGTAGGAAAAGACCTTTCAGGAGAATGATTTTTGTCAGGCGAATAAGAAGTCCCGCAACGAGGAACACCGGGAATAGGGGCACCATTAGGTAAGCATTCAAACTCTGAACTCAACTCTGTAACAAGAAACACAGGATTAAAGTTATGTTGTGTGTTCTTGCGCGGCATATTTAACTGGAGGTAAATTTGTTAATTTATTGGAGAATACCTAGAATTCTATTTTTTAACACACACATTAGTTCCCCCTGAAATAGATTTAGATTAAATTTGCATTGATTTTGGACGAACTGAAACAAAGTTTGAAAGAACATAGCACTCGGAATAGAATGTTAATTGAATCGCAGAAATTCTGATTTGCGCATAGCTTAAAAAATGTACTTATAATTATAGATATATCATATTATTAAATTTACCAATAGAATTGAGGATGACTGCCGAGTATAAGATAGAAGTATAAACAATCCTCATTATTTATAATCTGAGGTAAAAATGAATAATTTGCTAATGAAGAATGAAATTAATAAATGTGACTGATAAAATTCTAGGGCTTAGTTAGGTTATATAATACATATATTTTTTATAGTCGTTATCTTATAGACGACAGGTGCCCGATGATAGCTTGTCCTCCGCAGATATTTACATTTCATTAAAATCAGTTATAAGGAAAAAATGTATCTATAGTTATTAAGTACGCTAAAAAAGATGTCACAATTTATATAATATTTTACATTGGAGAGAGGACTTTCATCCTTTCACATTTTTGATCAAATTTTTCAGAAATTACTCAGAGAAACAGAAGTTGTTCTGATACGCAAGTACCTTCCCCTAAGGTGATATCCTCAAACGATTTCAATAAAACTTGGAATCGATCATTGAACGATAATGCTGTTTTTATCCAAACTTTCTGCCTCATATTTGAACTAGAAATATATGCAAGATGTTATCAATCTGTATTTAAGAAAATTATGATATCCTATAGGCGAAATCACTGAAAATTGTAGACCAAATTGTTTAAGAACGTTATAATGTTTGTTAATTACAAATGAAACAAGTTGTACCTGTCAAAGACAAATGTAAGTCCAATGAAAATATTTAATGTTCCAAATGAGTCAGATGAAACAAATTTCAAAATAATGATTTTTTTTGTGTGAAAAATAATTTTCGTAAACAAAAAAATTTTATTCTTGTTGTGGCTACAAATATAGTTCAAAACGTACTAGCGGTATTCGGAAAATTTGTTAAACAGAGATTTTCCGCATAATTTATTTTTACTATTGTTATTATTGAATCACAAAATGATTTTCACACAAAATTTCTATAGTTAGGGCAGATATTATTGGTTGGTTATCTATTATCTGAAAAAATTTTGCTTTACTTCCGGCGGATGGTTTGGTTAAAGATGACCGTTATCATCTGAATTTCCAAATGTAAAATAATATCAATAATACACATGCTATGAAATTGCACTTTTTACGAAAAAAGTTGCATTTTTAAATCACTAAGAACAAAATTTTCTACAAAAAAAAAAGAAATGTTGTATCCGGCAATATACATTTTCAAACACATAGTGGAATTTTTAAGCCACAAAGACGCATTTTTAAGAAGAAAGTTAAATTTTCAACCAAATGACAAATTTCCAACCAGTTTGATTAATCGAAAAAAAAGGAAAATTTACAATCGAATAGATAAATTTGTAATCAAGACAGATTAATTTTAAATCAAATGGTTTATTTTTCAACTAGAAAAATATATTTTCTGTAGCAAGAAAAAACTCCTGAAAGATAAATTGCTGAAAAAATAGAATAGTTAAATTATCAGACAAAAAATTGATTGTTAACAAAAAAAATGAAGTTTTGATTTCAAAAATTTAAGCATTCAAACAAAATTTTTAATATTCAACTTTCAACCAAGCAGTTAAATTTTCAACCAAAAAGTGAATTTTTAACCAAATGCTTGAATTTTTAACCAAAAAGATGACTTTTCCTTCAAGAAAATTAATTTTTTACCATAAAAGATGAATTTTTAAGAAGATACGTTCATTTTTTACAAAATCGTATAACTTCAAAGCCAAGAAGACGAATTATCTGGAACGCAGTTGAATTTTTGAACCGTAAATATGATTTTCTAACAAAAAAGTTTATTTTTCTATCAAATAGTAGCATTTTTATAAAAATAGTTTAATTTTTAACCAGAGACAAATTTTGTACAAAACAGTTCAACTTACGACCCGGAAATATGAATTTTCAAGTAAAATGATGAATCTTCAACTGTAATAGTTCAATGTTTAACCAAAAATGGAAGTTTCATTTTTAGATAACGAAATTAATTGTTAACCATAAAAACAAAGTTTTAACAAATGAGTGGAATTTTCAACCAAACGAAACAAATTTTAAACATTCATCCAAAAGTTAATTTTTCGACTAATAAGATTGGTTTTGTAAGAATGGACTAGTTAAATTTTCAACCAAAAAATAAAAGGAATTTTTAACAGACTAGTTTGACTTTCAACCAAGTAGTTTAATTTTTGACTGAAAGTAATTACTTTTTCACAAAATAAATGCATTTTCAGCTATTGAAAAATTGTAAATATTCTTTGAAATCTAAATATTCATGTTTAAAATATCGATTTCCTGCTTAAAACCTTACCATAACCTGAAAATGTTCAAAAATTGCAAATCTTGTTTGAACTATAATATATTTTTTTTTAAATGCTGATTTTGGTGTAAAACTTTAAAAAAACCGAGAAACGTAAAGTTTTGAAACATTCTTAATCTTTGAAATTTAATAATTTCTTTAAATACCCATTTACGGTGTAAAAATCTAACGTAACCTAACATTGATGAAAATTGGGAATCTTCATCATTTGTGTTCAAATATGTTTATTTCCAAAGAAAAGACTAACACAATATAAACTTTTTAGACATATCAAGAGTTCTGCGAAACTTCACAATTTTATAATTAAATTCCTTATCAGAAATACTAATTTTCAGCAAAACGCACTAACATAAAACGTGTTTAAAGTTTCAATAATTTATTAGATAATTCGAATGTTTCAATTTCCTTGCGCAAAAGTATTAAAGAGCATAAATGTTTCTCGATTTGCATAAGGTTTTCTATGATATTTCTTATTCAAAGGCATTCTTTGTTGATTTAGGTAAAAGAAATTTGTATTTAGGATATAGAATAACTTCAAGAAATAGAAAGCCAATCAGGTTATGAACAACAACGGTTGCGAGAATTTTAAGACATATCATTACATCACATTCAAAATTGGACTAAAGTCGGGGCCAAATGTCGAGGTCCCTCACTTCTTTTGATTGTAACTCACACACAAAAAACTCTAAATTGTCTCATAAAAAGCATCTGAAAGCTTAGGATCATCCGAATTCAATGATACGAGCTCTTTTATCCTAAAACTTTTTTTCAATAGTTAAAGGGCAAAACCTCTAAAAAATAGGAGTTTTCGACCTAGACTACCGGTACCGGCAAAAAAGTTATCTGCCGGTACCTTTCCAACGTCATATGGAGGTAAAAACGTTCCCATTTTACTGGTCACAGAAATAACGTTTATCAAAACCATTCCCCACAGAGAAGCTTTTGGCCGGTACCGACAGGTTGTTTGCAGGTACCGGCATTCCTCCATAATTTTTTTAGACATCTATTTAAATGAATCACAAAATGTAAAGCTCATTTGATTAAAAAAACGAAAAATAATGTGAATAAAATATGAATATAAAGTATAAAAAAGACTGATAAAGAAAAAGGAAATGAGAGTAAAGATTACTTGGTTGTCTCTTTCCTAATTCTCTCCTTTTTTTTCCTTTGTTATATGTTTGTCTCTAATGAGCCGTTTGCAATGTTGTTTGGAAACATATTTTGTGGTTTTTCTATACATTTTTTTGCATTAATTGAACTTTTTGAATATTGTAGCAATTTTGAAATATGCAAATCTCTTAAGTTTTATTTGAGCAGTAGTAATTGTAAAGGATGGGTGATTCAGGGCCAAGCATCTGTTAGCCAGATTTTGTTTAGCGCTTTCCAGGGCTTTTAGGGATAGAAAAAACTAAGACTGTAAGAAGCGGCTTCTGTGGCCGAACATGTCTTACCCTTAACTGTAGGTACTTTATAGATTTAGAGGCTGGAGCAGAGGAGGACAGTTAGTAAGTGTGAGAGAGAAGGACACCTTGGTACCTGGCAAGTTGGTCAGCTTCGCGCATCACTGCGCTGGAGAGACAGCCTGAGACGCGAAGATTGACGGGATTGGCAAGGCTGGGTGAAACTTTTCGAGAAAAACTTTCCCTGAAAGAAGAGCGTCTTGAGTTTGCGTTTGACGGCTCAAAATTCCAAAAAGAAAACTTCGAAGGACATGACGGAATATTTCTATGAAAAGCTGTCCAGGTGCAACGAAGCCGATATGTGTAGTAGAGAGATCATCGAGCGGTTAGTCCATGGACTAAATAGTACGCGTTTTTGTAATTTTCTGGGTCCCTTAGGCAGATACAAGCAACCATACAAGCTGCTGCCACATTTAGATGCGGGCAGACGTGAACGCAAACGTGAGTGGTAATGCAATTGGAAGAAACAAGTCCGGAAAACATGGCGGAAATTCGAAGGATGGCACGACCGAAAAAGTTACGCGCGGGACTGCGGCAAATCCCAGAATCTAGGCGGAGAAATTTCGTCCACGACCGCACAACCTTTGCACAGTTAGGTTGACTTGGATAACAGTGTCGTGGCGATCCGCTAATGTGACGCGACGATACTCGAGTTCGAGGTCGAGAAGTGCAAAAGTGAGGCTCTCGTCGGGAAAAGAAATGAGATCGCATGCCCTATTGGATGGATGTCCGGGTCGATATCAATCAATGGAGTCGAGGCCCGGGTAAACGTTCACGTAGTACGCGACGAAGATCAACTGGTGATTACGAGCATGGCAAAATAGCTGTTAATCGAAGAAAAATTAGATACGTTGACGACAGAAGCAGTAAGTGAATCGTTTAAAACTGTGGTGTGTACCGTGAACAAGTACGGAGTGCCGGATAATTACGTGGTTCGAATCTGTGTCGAAAATGACTTTAAAGACACGGAACTATTAGTGAATGGTGATATGAGAGAATCAGGGCATATTATTTCGTGTTGCATAGTGGGGACTTATGAAAGAGGTTAGGCAGTGCTTCCTGTGTTAAACATCTCAGGTGCACCTCTCAAAGTGCCAGAGGGTAGTATAGTGACTCGTGCGCACAAGTGTAGTGAGGAAAAAATACGAGAACGTGAAACGAATGATATGCCGGTGACGAGAGAAGAAATAGATACGGATTTTAAAGTCGAGCGGGCGGAGAAGGTACTCGCCCTCATGAACGAGTGCAAGGACCTAATAGCTCGGAACATGGCGCAACTCGGGTGCAGTGATGCACTTGAGATGGAGATAGTGACAGAGGACGGTAAGACTGTTTATTATCGACTTTATCGGCTGTCTTACAGTGAACGAGAGCAGACGAAGGATCTCATCAATGTGTTGAAAGAAGCAGGCATTGTGGAGGTGAGCTATTCAGCATATGCGAGTCCGATGCTACTTGGAAGGAAGGCGTCAGATGAGATACGTATGTGTGTTGATTTTCGCGCTCTTGATAAATCAACGGTGAAGGACCACTTTCCAATCTCGCAGGTAGATGATCTCTTTGATCGACTAGGTGGTAACACATATTTTATAATGCTAGATTTAGTAAGCGATTATTATTAAATTCTGATGGCTGAAGATTCGCGACTGAAAACGGCCTTTGTAACGCCAGACGATTATACCCTTAGAAAGTTCCAGGACGGTTTTGAGAACTTGCGGAAGGTTTTTGAGGCACTCAGAGCCGTGAATTTGACCGTGAAATCAGAGAAGTGCCACTTTTTTAAACGTAAAGTAGAGTATCTGGGATTTATGTTGTCCAACGGGGAAATTTCACAACGAATATAGGTGGGGTACGCTTATTCGTGGTAACGGCGACCTTCTGTCACCGATTCATAAAAAACTTTTCGTTGATCGCGAAACCCCTAACTGACTTGACGGCGAAAGACGCGAAATTCGTGTGGGGGCCGGATCAGCAGACGGCTTTCGATATTTTGAAGCAACGGTTGCTTGAGAAACCATGACTCGCGATATATATGCCGGGGATGGAACCTGAGGTGCACACGGACGCGAGTCAGATAGGGCGGGGGGTAGTTCTACTTCAGAGATAAGCGGATGACAGACTATAGCCCGTGTGCTATTTTAGTCGAAAGACCAGCAAGGACGAGTCGAAGTATCACTCTTAGGAGCACATGGCATTGTCTGTCGTGTATGCACTGGAAAGATTCTACGTTTATTTGATCGGAATCATTTTTGTTATCAGAACTGACTGCAATAGCCTCAAGTTGCTCGAATCGAAGCGTGACTTGGGTGCGCGAATAGGACGGTGGTCTGTGCATCTCGCGAAATTTACCTATCGAATTGAATACCTCAAAGGGGTAAGCAATGTCGAGGCAGACAGGCTCACTCGGAGATCAAGATACGCATGCACGATTCACGATGTGTAATGCAAGGGTATAGCGAAAAAAGAAAGGATGTTTTCTCTCATATGTGCCTGTCGATTTACGCCATGAGTTGGTCGCGGAGGCTCGTCGTGAATTAGCTTATTTGGGCGTTGAAAAAATCCTCGGAAGGATAAAAGAAACTTATTATTTTCCAAAACGCGTGATTGTGAAAGTGAAGACATAAGACAGTACATTAATTGCCTTTATTATAAGGCACCCAACGGTAAAAAGGCGGGATACTTGCACCGGATCACGCCGCTTCGTATGTCAATTCAAAACGTGTATTATTTTGTGACTTATGATTATTAAATAAACGCTACTTTGTAATTACAAACTATGTGTTTTTGGTGTACGTTATTGAATATCCCCGAATATTAAGAATCTAGCAATATATTTTTTTTTCAAAACAACTGATTTTTGGATTCACAATGTTTATTCCTCTTGAAAGATTTTTCAAAATTTTTATAGGTAGGGCAGATGTTTTTGGTGGGTATTTATTATCTGAAAGAAAATATTTGTTTTGAATACTAACGAATGACTCTCAGTAAAAAGGATTATTTGTAGATTTTATTTCAAAATTTTAAAATTGAAGTTATAAGACAACTTCAAGGAATGAAAAGCTAATCAGGTTTCAAAAAACAATGATTGCAAAAATTTCGAGGCATTCCGTTACAGCACTTTTTTGGATAGGGTATTAAAACATTGTAATGATAAATAAATGTACCAATTGGTCAATACAATTTTTTATTATTAATTCCCATTCATTGACAGATCAAAGATCTCTGATATCATTGTTTTTAAATTTATTATAATACAAATTACAGGATAGATTTTGTTTTGTTTTGAAATTTTTAAATCCTGTTTCTAATGTTCGATATTTATTCTATTTGATTCATAATTTATCACTTTTTCCGTTGAAAAGCGGATCAATAAATGCGTCATAAATTACGAATTTGTGAACCTGAGAACAAAAAACGAAAATGAAGAAAGAGAAAATATATTTTACGCATAAACAAATACAAATATTAATGACAAAATCATTCACAGGCAGAACGATCATTTCGGGAAAATCAACAATATAATGCATGTAAAAATTAAATAATTCTAAGAAAACATTAAAAATTATACATTTAGAAAATATTTATCTGTTCGAAAGACTAAGATAACAGAATTATATATCTAGAATTTTGTAACCTTCCTGATGAAGCAATTGAAAATTAGGAATCTAAAAAACAAATATTTTTGAATTCAAGCCTTTGAAGCTGAACAATTTATTTTCAAGGCCTTGAAAATTAAATTATCATAAAATTTGTCTTTCAAAACTGTAAAATTTAACTATTCTTAAATTAGGATCTTGTAACTAAGTCAATAAAAATGATTCATTTACAAATTTTGCAACACGCTTCATAAAATTCACTCATTTTAATCTGAGGCGCAAAATTACAAATTTGAAAATCAGTGATAAGATGTCAAACTGACGTAAAAGAATAAACTGGCACATTTAAATTATAGAAAAAGTCGCAGGGCAAAAAGCACACGAAAAGCGATTGGAACCACAGGGCCTTAAATGTGGATAGAATAAATGAATAACTGAAGCTCAAGATTGCTATATGTAATTACCAGTGACTTTTACTATTTTGATCCTACTTTGGATCACAAACAACATCATATTTCAGTTTTCCAGTTATTCTAAAACGTTTAAATAAGTTTGTGTACTCAAGTCCTCTACAGCTATTATTTTAAATTGCGTTGTGATTACGCGTTGCTTTCCTAAGGGAGTTTCCTCGATTTCTTCTCGAGTCATATCTTCAATCGTGCCGCTGTCCATTTTTATTTTCACCCGTTTTTCCAGCTGAATTCCAAAGGTATATCTTGTCATATATATTCCACGAAGATATTTATTATCCAGTTAAGAATTTTTACTCATCACATAAACTAGTAGAACGAAAAATTTCTTCATCTTTTTTGAAAAATAACCTGTTGAACAAACGCAATCTCATCATGATTGACATGTTCATTCCTCGGAAAATAATATCGTCAAGAAACTTAATACCTTCATCATCACTGAAATCAATTAAAAAATTGCACATCTTCCTAATTAAACAATATCCATGTCAAGAAACTTACGTCATATCTTCATTATAAAAATGCAAGAATTCTTTGCTTACAGGTTTGAAAAAAACTTGGGCAAGAAACTTAATACCTTCATCAGGATTGACATTAGTCAAGAATTTCAAAACATCAAAAGGACCAGTAGAACAAAAAACTCTTGCATCTTCTTCATTAAAACAAACCTGCTCAAGAAACATAATATCTTCATCAAGTAGATTTAATAGTCTTTGTTTATTTATTGAAAAATATCCTAGTTGAGAATCATATAGCTTTAGCTTTCTGTTTATTTGTTGAAAAACCCCCAGTCAAGAAACCTAATATCTTCATCATGTAGATTTAATAGTTTTTTGTTTATGAATTGAAAAATATCCTATTCAAGAATCCTAATAGTCAGGAAACTTGGTATATTGGTCAAGATTGGCATCAGTTAACAAATTTCTACATCTTCTTCATTTAAAAATATCCTGGTCAAGTAACGTAATATCTTCATTATGCTTGTCATCAGTTAACAAATTCCTACATCGTCTTCATTCAAAAATATCCTGGCCAAGAAACTTAATATCTTCAGCGTGCTTGTCATCAGTAAAGAATTTTGAAAAATCAAATGAATCAGGAGAACAAAAAACTCTTACATCTTCCTCATTCATTAAAATAAGCTGGCTAAGCAACTTAATATCTTCATTATGAACATCTCAGAGTATGTCGCTCATTTAGTAAAAATACTAGGTCTACAATCTGAATATTGTCATCATGGTTGACACCCGCCGACAAATTGTTACATCCTCTTCATTAAAAAATAACCTGCTCAAGAAACCTAATATTCATCCTGAAGATGGAATAGTTATTCGTTCATTCATTGAAAACTAATATGGTCGAGTAACTTAATGTCTTCATCATGAACGACATCTCTTAAAGAATTCCTACATTTTCATTTTAAAATATCCTGGTCAAGAAACTCAATATCTTCATGATTATTGACTACAGTTAAGAATTTAAAATCATCACATAAACTAGTAGAACAAGAAATTCTTACATCCTTTTCGAAAAATAACCTGTTAAACAAACGTAATCTCATCATGATTGACATGCTTATTCATTGAAAAATAACATGATCAATAAACTTGATGTCTTCATCATCACTGCAATCAGTTAAAAAATTTGTACATCTTTCTGATTAAAAAATATCCATGTCATCTGCTTCATTGAAAAAAAACCTGCTCATGCTGCCTAATATCTTCATCATGAACATGTGCCAGTCTTTTGATCATTAATTCCAAAATAACCTGGAAGAACAGAAGAGAAAACTCTGCACCTTTCTTATTAAAAATTAAACTGGACAATAAACTTAATATCTCCATCAAGATTGATATCTTCTATTAATTACTTACATCATCATCATTGAAAAATAACCTGGCCTAGATTCTATCCGGGTCAATAAACTTGATATCTTCAGCATGCTCGTCATCAGTTAAGAATTTTAAAACATCACTGGTTTAGCAATCTGAATATCATCATCATGATTGACATCAGCCAACGAATTTTTACATGTTCTTTATTGAAAAATCACCTGGTCAAGAAACTTAATATCTTCATCATGATTGACATCAGTTAACAAATTCTTGCATCATATTCATTTTAAAATATCCTGGTCAAGAAACTCAATAATTTCATGATTATTGACTACAGTTAAGAATTTAAAATCATAACATAAACTAGTAGAACAAGAAATTCTTACATCCTTTTTGAAAAATAACCTGTTAAACAAACGTAATCTCATCATGATTGATGCTTATTCATTGAAAAATAACATGATCAATAAACTTGATGTCTTCATCATCACTTCAATCAGTTAAAAAATTTGTACATCTTCCTAATGAAAAAATATCCATGTCATCTTCATCATTGAAAAATATCCTGCTCATGCAACCTATTATCTTCATCATAAACATGAAAGAGTCTGTTGATCATTAATTGCAAAACAACCTGGAACAACAGAACAAAAACATCTGCATCTTCTTTATTTAAAATTAAACTAGACAATAAACTTGATATCTCCATCAGGATTGATATCAGTTGAGAATTTTGAATCATCACATGACCAGTGCAAGAAAAAAATATTACATCTTCACTGAAATATAACCTGATCACGAATCTTGATATCTTCATCATGTCTTTTGTTTATTCATTGCAAAATAACATTCATTGGAAAATATTCTGGACAAGAAACTCAATATCTTCATCATGATCTTCATCAGTTAACAAGTTTTAAACGTCACATGGACCAGAGTAGAACAAAAAAATTGTTAAATCTTCTTCATTGAAAAATAACCTGGTCAAGGATCTCGATGTCTTCATCATGATTCGAATCAGTGAAGAATTTAAAAACACCACAAGGACCATCAGAACAAAAGACTGTTCATTTACTGAAAAAAGTCTAGTCGAGAAACACAATATCTTCATCTTGTAGATTTAATAGTTTTTTGTTTATTCATTGAAAAATATCCTAGTCAAGAATCTTAATAGCTTCAGCCTAAAGATGTAACAGTTATTTGTTAATTTATTAAAAAAACCTAGTCAAGAAACTTAGTATGTTGATCACGATTAGCGCCAGTTAACAAATTCCTACATCTTCTTCACTTAAAAATATCCTTGTCAAGAAACTTAGCTTCTTTATCATGAAGATACAAGAGCTCTTTGTTCATTCGTTGAAAGAAACGTGTTCAAATAACCTAATATCATTATCATGATAGACATCCGTTCAGAATTTTTAAATATCACATGGACCAGTAAAACAAAAATCTTTTACATCTTCTTCATTCAAAAAATCGTGGTCAAGAAACATGATATCTTCATCATGCCGATTTAATAGTTCTCTGTTCACTTATTGAGAAATAACCTGATCAAGAAAACTAATATCTGCATTAGGATTGACATGAACTAACAATTTTTAAACATCACATGGACCAGCAGAACAAAAAGCTGTACCTCTTCTTTATTGCCAATTAACCTGGCCAATAAACTTAATATCTTCATCATGTTTGACAAGAGTTTATAAATTCTAACATCATCTTCATGGAAAGATATCCTAGTCAAGAAACTTAATATCTTCATCCTAAAGATGTGAGAGTTTTTTCTTCATTTTTTGAAGAACAACTTGTTTCTTACTTGATAACTTCATCATGATTGACATCAGTTATTAAATTCTTACATCATCTTCATCGAAAAATAACCTTGTCAAGAAACTCAATATCTTCACCATGAAGATTCGGTAGCTTATTGTTAATCCATTGAGATAAAAACCTGGCCAAGATACTTCATACCTTCACCATGAAAGTGCAATAGTTAAAATTTCATTTATTGAAAAATGAACAATAACATGGACAGGAAACCTAATATCTTCATTACGATTGACATCAGCTAGCATTTTGAAACCCAGCAGGAAGAAACCTTCCTCTTCTTTATTGCAAATCATCCGGGCCAATAAACTTAATACCTTCAGCATGATTGACATCTGTTATTAAATTTTTAGATTATCTTCATTAAAAAATCACCTGATCCAGCAACTTAATATCTTCATAGCGATTGGAATCAACTAACAATTTTAAAACACCGCATGGACCAGTAGAATAAAGAATTACATCCTCTTCATGAGTATCATCAATTAATAATTTAAAAACATTAAATGTACCAGTTAATCAAGATTGACATCTTATAATCTGATATCTTCATGATCATTCATATAATTTATTAATTTGAAGACATTGAATGGATTAGTAAAACCAAACACTCTCAACTCTTCTTCATTTGAAAATAACCTGGTCAGGAAACTCAATATCCATCATGAGGATGGAAAAGTTGTTTCGTACATTTATTTAAAAATGACATGGTCAAGTAACTTAATGTCTTCATCATGATTGACATCTGTTAACAAATTCCAGCATCGTCTACATTCAAAAATATTCTGATCAAGGAACTCTATATCTTCATCATGATTGGCATCAGTTAAGAATTTTAAAAGATCATATGCGGTTTAGGAGAGCAAAAAACTCTTAGATCTTCTTGATTGAAAAATAACATGGTCAAAAACTTTAATATCTTCCTCATGATCGGCATCATTCAATACATTTATCAAACTTTTTTGAAAAATGAGCTGCTCAAGAAACTCATTATCTTCACCATGAAGATGGAAAAGTTGTTTTTTTATTCATTAAAAAATGACAATGTCAAATAACAATATCTTCATCATTATTGGCAGCAGTTGAGAGTTTGAAATCATCACATTGACTAGTAGAACTACAAATTCTTAAATCTTTTGTTTTGAAAAATAACATGTTAAACAAGCGTAATTTCTTCATTATGATTAACATTAGTTAATAATTTCAAAACATAATATGGACCAGTTGAACAGAAAACTCTCACATCTATAAAAAAAATAATATGGCGAAGAAGCTTAATATCATCATGGTTGCAATCAGTCACCAAATTATTACATCTTCTTTAGGAAAAAGTAACCTCGTGTTGAAACCTAATATCTTTATCATAAAGATGCAAGAGTTGTTCGTTCATTAATTTAAAAATAAGATGATCAAAAAAACTTAATGTCTTCATAATCAATGACATCAGTTAACAAAGTACATCTTCCTGATACTGAAATATCTAGGTCAAGAAGTTTATATAATATCTTCATCATGAAGATGCAAGAGTTCTTTGTTTATTCGTTGAAAAAAACTTGAGCAAGGAACTTAATATCTTCACCATGAACTTGTATGAGTCTTCAGTGCATTCAGTGAAAAGTAATCTAGTCAACAAACTGTATACCTTCATCATCGTTGACAAATTCTTACATCTTCATTCAAAAATATCCTGGCTAAGAAACCTAATATCTTCATCATGATTGGCATCAGTTCAAAATTTAAAAACATCACAAGCACCAGTAAAATATAAAATGCTTACATCTTCTTCCTTGAAAAATGACTTGTTCAAGAAACTTGATATCTACTCCATGAACATATAGTCGTTGGTTCATTCATTGAAAAATAACCTGATCAACAAACTTAATATTATCATCATGAGTAACATCAGTCAAAAAATTTTTAATTCTTCTTAATTGAAAAATAACCTAATCAATAAACTTAATATCTTCATCTTAAGAATAATGCTGTAGTCTTTAGCGAGATTCAAGTTTTGAGAAAGCAAATGCTGGCGGGTGGGAAGAAAATGTTTTCCTGCCGCGGCTTAAGCGATACGAGGCAAATAAAATAAAAAGGATAGAAAAAAAAGCGTGAGAGGTGTACGGACAGGTAAGTACACGCGCTTCGAGTAGAGTGCCTTTAACTTGGCAGTCAGCCGAGATTCAAAGGATCGTGTTGCAACGCTCTTCCTCAAGGTTCTGGAACGGCTATAGAGGCGTCCCGTAGGCGTTAAACGTTAAACGCATTCCACCTTAGAGGTTATGTTGCGAAACCTCGCGACTCGCGAGCTGTGTTCAATGTTCATGTGTTCTCGTTAGCGATTCACACGTCCTTGATTCAAGTTCAACTTGGTCCCGTTCCAGGTGACACGACACACTATTGAAACACATTTTTTTAAATTTTTATTTCCTACCGATCAAGTTTTTTTATTTGATTCTTATTGCAAATAAGAGGCTTTGGATCGAAAAGGAAACTCGATATAAAGTTATTCAATTGCGAAGGATAGAAATACCAAGCCTTTCAAATTTAAAAGGATCCGAATTTGCATTTATCTAATTGGAAGGTGTCCAAATCAAATCATCCTAACTTTAGGGTTTTTTATTAGAATAGGATAAAAGTTTGAAGCTGTTTTTATGAAGAATTATCTGCATTTTATTCAGTTTGAAAGTTATTGAAAAATAACTTGGTCCAGAAATTTGATATCTACATGGTAATTGAAATCAGTTAATGAACTCTTGCACCTTCTCCACTCAAAAATAACCTGGCTAAGAAACTTAGTAGTCATTATGAACGTCACATGGACCAGTAAAACCAAAAACTTTTACATCTTCATCATTGAAAAAACCTGGCCAAAAAATATAGTACCTTCATCATATAGATTTGATAGTTTGTTGTTCATTCATTAAAAAATATCCTGATGGTCAAGCGTCTTAAAAAACACCTTTTGCATTAAAAAATAACCTGGACAAGAAACTTAGTATATTCATCATGATTAGCATCAGTTAACAAATTTCCACATCTTTTTCATTTGAAAATATCCTTGTCAAGAATTTTAATATCCTCATCATGATTGACATCAGTTAAGAATTTTAAAACATCGCATGGAGAAGTAGACGAAAACTCTTGCATCTGTTTCAATAAAAAAAAAACTGGTCAAAATGTTCATGAAACATAATGAAGATGGAAAAGTTTTTCATTCATTCGTTGAAAAATTAAATGATCGAGTATCTGATGTTTTCACCATGATTAGCATTAGCTAAAATTTTTAAAACATCACATTGAGCAGTAAAACAAAAAAAATTTTTTACACCTTTTCCCATTGAAAATGTCCATATTTGATGAAAACTGACGAAGTCAAATTTTCCATAAAACTTCTCGTCAGTATGAGAATGAAACGACCTGGTCAAGAAACTCAATATTTTGTTCATGATTTGGAAAAGAAGTTCGTTTATTCAAGTAAAACTATATTTCCAATTCATCTAATATCTTGACCATATTTGACATCAGTCAAAAAATTCTTACTTCTTCATCATTCAAAAATATCCTGATGAAGAAACTTAATATCTTCATCATTATTGGCATCAGTTAAGAATTTTAAATCATCACATAGACCAGTAGAACAAAAAATTCTTACATCTTCTTTTTTGAAGAATAACCTGTTGAGCAAACGTAATCTCTTCATCATTATTGAAATGTTCAGTCATTGAAAAATAACATGGTGAAGAAGCCTAATATATTCACCATGAACATGCAGGGATCTTTCGTTTATTCATTAAAGAATAACCTGGTCAAGAAACTTGATGTTCTAATCATGAAGATATAAGATTTCTTTGTTAATTTGTTGAAAAATGAACTGGTCTAGAAATCTGCCATAGTCATTACGATTGACATCAGTTAATAAACTCTTATATCATCTTGATAATAAAATAATCTGGTCAATAGACTTAATAACTTCGTCATGAACATGTAAGAGTCTTTCGTGCATTCAGTGAAAAATAACCTAGTCAACAAACTATATATCTTCATTATTGTTGACAGCAGTCAATAAATTCTTACCTTTTCATCATTAAAAAATATCCTGGTCAAGAAACTTAATATCCTTATTATGATGGACATCAGTCAAGAATTGTAAAACATCACGTGAACCACCACAAAAAAACCTCTTTCATCTTCTTTGTTGAAGAATAAACTGATCGAGAAGTCTAATATCTTCATTATCAGTCATATCATTTGAACATTTTAAAACATTAAATGGTCCAGTGAAACCAAAAAGTCTTAGCTCTCCTTCATTAAAAATAAGCTTGTCTAAAAACCTAATACCCATGAAGATCGAAAAGTTGTTCCTTCATTCATTGAAAAATAACATGGTCAAGCAACTTAATGTCTTCATCATAATTAGCATCCCTTAACAAATTGCTACATCTTCTTCATTTAAAATTATCCTGGTCAAGAAACTTAATATCTTCACCATGATTGACATGCTTATTCATTGAAAAAAAAAATGGTCAAGAAACTTGATGTCTTCATCATCATTCCTATCCTTTAGAAAATTTGTACATCTTTCTTATTCAAAAATATCAGGTCAAGAAACTTAGGTAATATCTTTATTATGAAGATGCAAGAGTTCTTTGTTTATAGGTTTGATGAAAACTTGGGCAATAATCTTAATATCTTCATTATGATTAACATTAGTTGAGAATTGTAAAACATCACATAGACCAGTACAAAAAAATTCTTGCATCTCCTTTGTTGAAAAAGAAACTGGTCTAGAAGTCTAATATCTTTATTATTTTTCATATCATTCAAGAATTTTACAACAATAAATAGACCCGTAAAACCTTGTCAAGAAACCTACTACCTATGATGGAGGAGGAAATGTTTTTCGTTTGTTCATTGAAAAATAACATGATTAAGTAACTTAATGTCCAGTAGAACAAAAAACTTTTACGCTTTTCCTATTTAAAGAAACCTGGTCAGGAAACTTAATATCTTTGTCATGAAGGTGAGAAAGTTCGTTGTTTATTCGTTGAAAAAAAAACGTGGTCAAAAAATTTGATATCTTCATCATGAACAGGTAAGAGTTTGTTGTTCATTCAGTGAAAAATTACTATGTCAACATGCTGAATATCTTTATCATGATTCACATCAGTTACAAATTTTCTTCACCTTCTTTATTCGAAACTGTCTTTGTCAAAAAAACCTAGTATCTGCATCATGATCGACATCAGTTATGAATTTTAAATAATCACATGGACCAGTCAAACAAAAAACTCTTATATCTGCATTGAAAAATAAGTTGGTCAAGAAACTTAATATCTTTATGATGAGGATGGAAAAATTGTTTGTTTATTCCTTGAGAAATAACATGCTCAAGTAACTTTATGTCTCCATCATGATTGTCTACAGTTAATGATTTTAAAATATCACATCGACCAGTAGAACTAAAAATTTTGACAATTATTAAATTTGAAAAGCCCTGGTCAAGCAAGCTAATATTTTTTTCGTGAAGATCAAAAAGTTTGCTGTTCATTCGCTGAAAAAAAAACTTGGGGAAGAAAATCAATATCTTCATCAGGACATCTGAGAGTTATTTGTTCATTTGTTGAAAAAATACTATATCGACATGCTGGATATCTTTATCATGATTGATATCAGTTAAAAAATTTCCACATCTTCATTAAAAACTGTCCTTGTCAAGGAACCCAATATCTTCATCATGATGGACATCAGTTGTGATTTTTAAATCATCACATAGAACAGTAAACCAGAAAACTCTAATATCTTTTTCACTGAAAAATGATCTTGTTAAGAAACTTAATAACTTCATTATGAACGTCTAAGAGTCCTTTGTTCATTTGGTGAAAAATAACCAGGCTAATAAACTGAACATCTTTATCATGATTGGCATCAGTCTTCTTTCAATCTTCTTTATTAAAAAATCACCTGCTCAAAAAACTTAATATCTTCATCATGATTGACATCAGTTACAAAATTCCTACATCTTCTTCATTCACGAATTTCCTGACCAATAAACCTAATATCTTCATCAAAATCGACAGAGGTAAAGAATTTTAAAACATCACATGAATCAGGAGAATAAAAAACTCTTACATTTTCTTCATTGAGAAATAAGCTGGTTAAGAAACTGAATATCTTTATCCTGAACATCTAAGAAATTTTTGTATATTTAGTGCAAAAAAACTGGCTCAACAATCCGAAGGTCATCATCATGATTGACATCAGCCAACAACTTTTCACATGTTCTTCATTGAAAAATCACATGGTCAAGAAACTTAATATCTTCATCATGACGATGGGAAAGTTGTTCGTTTATACTTTGAAAAATTTCCTGGTCAAGGAACTTAATATCTTCATCATTATTGACATCGGTTAACAAATTCATGTATGATCTTCATTTTAAAATATCTTGGTCAAGAAACTCAATATCTTCATCATTATTGGCTACAGTTAAGAATTTTAAATCATCACATAAACGAGTAAAACAGAAAATTCTTACATCGTTTTTGGAAAATAACCTGTTGAACAAACACTGAAAAATCACCTGGTCAAAAAACTTAATATCTTCATCATGCAGATGGGAAAGTTCTTCGTTCATTCATTGGAAAATAATAGTTTAAGCAACTTAATATCTTCATCATGCAGATGGAAAAAATGTTCCTTCATTCATTCAAAAATATCCTGGACAAGTAACTTATTATCTTCATCACGATGGACATCAGTGAACAACTTCCTGCATCTTCTTCATTTAAAAATAGCCTGGTCAAGAAATCTAATATGTTCATCATGCTTGTCACCAGTTAGGAACTTTAAAACATCGCATAAATCAGTAAAAAAGAAAAAATTTACATCTTCTTCATTAAAAAATAAGCTGGTCAAGAAACTTAATATCTTCATCATGAAGGTAAGAATGTTGTTCGTCTATTCTTTAAAAAATATGGTGAAGTAACTTAATAGCTTCATCAAGAACATCTAAGATTATTTTGTTCTTTTAGTGAAAAAAAGCTGCTCAACAATCTGAATATCACCATTATGATTTACATCAACCAGCAAATTTTTACATGATCTTCATTGAAAAATCACCTGGTCAAATAGCTTAATATCTTCGTCATGAAGATGGAAAAGTTGTTCGTTTATTCATTCGAAAATATTCTGGTCAAGTAACTGAATATCTTCATTATGATTGACATCAGTCAACAAATTTCTAAATCTTCTTCATTCAAAAATGTCCTGGTCGGAAAACTTAATATCTTCATCATGCTTGTCATCAGTTAACAAATTCCTACATTTTCTTCATTTAAAAATATCCTGGTCAAGAAAGTTAATATTTTCTTCATGCTTGTCATCAGTTAAGAATTTTAAAACATCACATGAATCAGGAAAACAAAAAACTCTTACATCTTCTTTATTGAAAAATAAGCTGGTTAAGCTAATTAATATCTTCATTATGAACATCTAAGAGTCTTTCGTTTATTTAGTGAAGAAAACTGGTTTGACAATCTGAATATCATCATCATGATTGACATGAGCCAAAAAATTATCACATGTTTTTTATTGGAAAATCGCCTGGTCAAGAAACTTAATATCTTCATCATGAAGATGGGAAAGTTGTTCGTTTCTACGTTGAAGACCATTCTGGTCAAGAAACTTAATATCTTCATCATGATTGACATCAGTTAACAAATTCCTGCATCTTCTTCATTCAAAAATATCCTAGTCTAGAAACTTAATATCTTCATCATGAGGATGGAAAAGTTGTTTGTTTATACTTTTGAAAAACTTTCTGGTTAAGAAACTTAATATCTTCATCATGAAGATAGGAAAGTTGTTCCTTTATGCTTTGAAAAACTTTCTAGTCAAGAAACTTTATATCCTGATCATGAAGATGGAAAAGTTGTTCCTTTATGCTTTGAAAAACTTTCTGCTCAAGAAACTTAATATCCTCATCATGATGGTCACCAGTTAACAAATTCCTACATCTTCTTCCTTCAAAAATATTCTTGTTTAAGTATGTATCTCAAGATCTTCATCATGATTGACATCAGTCAACAAGTTCCTGCATCTTCTTCATTCAAAGATGCCCTGGTCAAGAAACTTAATATTTTCATCATGCTTGTCATCAATTAACAAATTCCTACATCTTCTTCATTTCAAAACATCCTGGCCAAGAAACTTAATATCTTCTTTATGCTTAACATCAAAAATATCTTGGTCAAGAAACTTAATATCTTCATCATGCTTGTCATCAGTTAACAAATTTTTACATGTTCTTCATTGAAAAATCAGCTGGGCAAGAAACTTAATATCTTCATCATGGAGATGGGAAAGTTGTTCGTTTATACATTGAAAAACATTCTGGTCAAGAAATTTAATATATTCATCATGATTGACATTAGTTAACAAATTCTCGGATCTTCTTTATTCAAAAATATCCAGTTCAAGTAACTCAATAACTTCTTCACGATTGAAATCAGTCAAGAAATTTGAAACATCACATGAATCAGGAGAAAAAAAATTCTTACAACTTCTTCATTGAAAAACCATCTGGTCAAGAAACCTAATATCTTCAACATGAAGATGGGAAAGTTGTTTGTTTGTTCATTGAAAAATAATATGGCCAATAACCTTAATATCTTTATCATGATTGACATCATGATGTCATATAATTGAAAATGCATGCAAACGTTGAAAAGATTTGAATCTTCAGATTCTAAGCCAGAAGAGAGATTGAAAAACCATTAATATACGACTTTGATTATCGCGATAAGTTTTGTAACGCTGATAAAAAGCGATTTGCATTATCTCTAGTTTTTTCTTAGAAAATATCATGAATAACTTTTTATAACAAACCATGATAAAGTCGAAGTTATCTTAATTAATTCCAAAGACATAAGAGACTAGTTTTTGTCTTATACTCTGAATGAACAAAAAAATCTGAAAAAATCTTGATAATCAAGTAAATAAAAACTAGCAATAAAGTTTAAAATTCACTAATTTACAACTGCACTCTCTTCTCTAAAATTTCGTGACCCAAATGCAAATTAAAATTCGCATCCAGAGACTTGAATAGGCGACCGGTAAGATCAATGCAAAATTATGACTGAAAGTTTGAATTACTGAATTTATGGTTTGTAGAATCGGCAATAAGCATAAATTGGCACCTCGTCTCTTTCGCAGTTGATGAAGAGTGACTTTCGCAAATAAAAAAAAAATTGGAAATTTCGAATTTCGATTCTATGGTAGTGATTCAAACATTTTTTGCAAAAAAGGCAATTCGTTCTGCCTATAAAATATAAAAGATAATTTAATTTTAGACTTTTATTCAGAGGAGAACACAAATGAGACATTTGTATAACAAAATTTAATTTTTAGGCAGTTCAATTAAGAGACAGTTCAAGTTCAAGTCTGTTAATTTTGAACATAATCCAGAATATAAATGATTAAATGAACTGAACAAACAACAACAAATTAATTCAATAATTTGTAAAACATGTAACAAACAAAAACAAAAAATTAAACAAATCTTCCGCAAAATAGTTAAATTTTTATTCAAATAGCAAACAACTATTTGAATCTTCAAACAAGAAACATTAGATCCCAACGAAGAAGTGTTGCATCTTTAACCAAAAAGTTGAACTTTTAAACCGAGATAACGAATTTTTACAGTTAAATTTTCAACCCGAAACTTTTCTACTAAAAAATATTAATTTTCGATTCAGAATGATCAATTTTCTACCTGAAAAGATTAATTTTCAACGAAGTATTTGAATTTTTAATCCATTAGATGAATTCTCAACTAATAAAATGAATTTTTCAACAAAGTAGTTGACCTTTCAACAAAATAGTATAATTTTCAAACCAGAAGAAAAATATCCTACAAAAATAGCGAATTTTTAACAAAACATATAAACTTTTAGTCAGGTAGTTTCATTTGCAACAAAAAACCATTCGCAGTTCAAAAAATTAATTTTCAAAAAAAAAAGAATTTTTAACACAATAGTTGAATGTTGAACCTTTTTTTTATTGAAAAAAGTATTAAAATTTCTAGCCAAGAAAATTAATTTTCTACCAGTAACGTGAAATAATTAACAAAACACCTGAATTTTCAATAAAATAGTGAAAATTTCAACCAAAGAAGACATTTCAATCAAGAACGACAATTATCAAAATTACTAAATTTTGAAGACAAAAAGATTAATTTTCAACAAAACATTTGAATTTTCTTCCAATATGGATCATCATACAGAATCACTACAATATCCTCAAATCAAAATTTTTCTTCCTCACTGGATTTTCAACTTTGCTTCTGCAAAAGGTGAATCATCATTCAGAATCCTTACTATAACCTGACAACAAAGCTATTTTTCTTCAGTTGATTCTTATTTTCATTTCCAAAGTGGATCATGATGCAGAATAATTACTATATCCTTAAAACAAAAATTTCCTTCCACAGTTGATTCTCATCTCTACTATTGCTAAAGATGGACCATCCTTCAGGATCATTACTATATATCCTCAATGCAAAAATTTGATCACCATCCACAATCATTACTATATACTTAAGACAAAACTTTACTCTCACAGTCGATTATTATTTTCACTTCCAGGGTTGACCATCATGCACAATCATGACTATATCCTTAAGACAACATTTTTCTTCCTTACCCGATTTTTATTTTTGCTATTGTATGTAAGAAGGTTGATTATCCTTTAGAATGATTACTATATCCTTAAAACAAAACTCATCGATTCTCATTCCAATTTCCGCAGAAGGTGGATCATCATCAAGAATCATTACTATAACCTGACAACAAAACTTTTCTCCTTTAGTCTATTCTCATTTTTACTTTTAAGTTTACTTATCGTCTAAAATCGTTACTATATCCTCAAAATAAAACGAAACCTAATTTCTACAGTTGATTCTTATTTCTACTTCTAATGTGGATCATCAGGCAGAATCACTACTCTATCCCTATGACAGAACCTTCTATCCTCACTTGATTCTCGTCTTCACCTAAGCAGAAGGTGGATCATCATCCAGAATCATTACTAATATATATGTATATATGTATATATATATATATATATATATATTATTAACATGTTCTACCATTGTCCTCTATTCCTTTAATATACGCACGAAAGCATTAGAAATTTACCAATTTCTAATGCTTTCGTGCAAAATGCGCCTTACTGTGACCTAAAAGCAGAAGCCCTAGATCCTGCGGGCGTTAACTTGGCGCTCAGAAACCACATAGAAAATTATGTTTTCAACATTAATTCAAGACCGTGCGACGACTATACGCCCTTGTCTCCTGGCCACAAGCACTTCACATTTTGAAAGCTTAATGTAGAGGATGCAGTCTCAGCGTAAAGTAAATGACACATCTAAAAACAATATAATTAAATTTACCGAAATAAAGCATTTTATATTGAATCAAATAAAGTCTTAAACGTCTTTATACGCAATTACACCTCGAAACCACGTAGATATCGACGTGGAAATGCGCGTAGCATTTCGGAACAGCCTACGTAGAAATCCATTCAGAACGTTAAACGTATTTTTCCAATTGTAAATATCTCGTGAACCGTAAAGGATGGGCAAGAATGAAGGTCATTTTTTAATTCCAGGTACCTTGCTTACTTTAGAAAAAAGTCTCATCTCACAGGTAAGGTGGTAATTTTAAAATGTTAAGTGAACGGGAACCAGCTCATAAAGTATAACGTGGTAATTCATGCGGAATTCTTTGTGAATTTTCAAATGGTATTCCACGGGATATTTTGGCGGTTCGCTCCTTGCGTCAAATTACCACAAGAATTTCAAGTGGTTTTCCTGCATTTCCTCGTGTATTTCCACGTGGTGTTATACGTGCAAATCAACCTGCATGCTATAAGGGCCTCATTTTTTTACGCCAGCACGTAATCAGAGCCTAAATGTGAATTTAGGCTTAGGTCGCTGTACGCATGCTTAGTTGCATCGAGCTAAACATCTGATGAGGTATAGAATCACACACTACCTGATCATGGCTGTATTTATATATGACTGCAAAGTCAGTACGAAACCAACGCATGCGCACCGAATTGCGCACTAGAATCATCATCATCATCATCATCATATTCATCATCTGATAAGGCCTGGCAAGTTTTGGAGTATTTATCACACTTCAGATTTTTGTTTATTACGTCCAAACCAGGCCCCTAAGCTTCAATGCAAACGGAAACGTCAAAGTTTTTACTACTTATATTGGTTTCATCCTGAAACGTCGGGGTCGCCACATGTTTCTCTAATGCAAATGAACACTGCATGTTACTCACGAGCCAATTTGAGCCGGTATGAACTAATTCTTTCGGATTTTGTGTGTTAAAATTTGGTTTCGTTTATTAGCAAACATTTTTAGTTAAATAAATTGGAATATGTGTTTCGGACGGAGTATTATTTCTTGTTGTTTAATTTCATGATCAGAAGGAAGCTAAATCTATAATAAATAATACACTGTATGTCAAGAAGTAAACCGAACCTACATAGCACGAAAATTTCTATAAAAAATCAATAAATGATCAATCTTTCATTGTCAGCCTATTCTTTATCGAAATTTCCCGAATAAGATAAAATCAAGTAAAAATTATTCCAGCATATCTCATGCTGCCCACGTTGGGTCTGCTAAAGAATGCATATGCATTTCTGGCAGAAGAAGAAGTGCACATCCTTGTCGGATGCGTGCGCGCTCCAGACTTGTGTGTCACTTGTGGACTTGTGTATCACTTGTGAACTTGTGTGTCACTTGTGGACTTATGTGTCACTTGTAGACTTGTATGTACTTTACTTGAAAGAGTGTCGGTTGCGTAGTTCAGTACCCGACTTCATCCCCGAAGGCCTTTCTGGTGAAGGCATTTAACCGTTAAATTGGCATAAAAACCAGTGAATCATCCCACTGGTTAGAAGATCGTTTCAGAGATGTTAGTACTCCAATCACTTTAAACGTGCCTTACAGTAAACAATGTATCTTTACTGCGCTTTCCTCAAGTATTGGCTAAGCGTTGCTCATGAAGTATGGTAAGAATGCAATTCCACCGGCTAGGCTTAGGCGGCGTGGCATTGCTTACACTTGAATGGCGCGGCGTATCCAGTGGCTTGGAGGAAAAGGGGTACTATCGAAATCTGAATCAAAAAGATCCAAGTGGGCACGCGGGCCTCTTATATATTTTTTTTGACATCTTAGGGACGCTGATGTCAGTTTAGCTGATAAGACGTTTGAAAAAAATATGTTCCTATGCCCATTGGGATCTTTCTAATTGTAGATGCACTTTTTAGGTGAGGATATCGAGTAAAATTCAAAACTCGTTTGATTTTACAATTTCTTATACATACCTTCGAATGCGTCGATATAATCCCCAAAGCCTAAACTTTGCGACACTTCTGATACTTATAAATAAGGAACGAGACATCAAGTGACCATCGAGTTATGACGGCCATGTCTAAACGTTCTTCATCGTTTTTACTTTAATTTGTTAGAGAAATCAATTAGTAGTACAGATGACTAATTTATTAGTTACTTTGACTACTGAAACGTTACTAACGTAAATTAGTCACGAGCACAACAAACGGCTTTCTAAACCGACTACTTGCTTAGTCGGTGTTACTAACTGAACAGTTGTAAGAACCAATGAATGCTTTGCTAATAAAAAGGTAGCAGCCTCAACTATTCATTTTTCTTACTGTGTGTAAACTCTTGAAAATTCAGGAAGTTCTAAGCGAGGAAAAGATTTTTATTTTTTAACCACTGTGGCTGCTGCCTTTGACGCAAAAAGATCCAGATAATTTATCATCCATGTCTTAGCCTAGACAAATTTATCTTCTTATTTAGTGTACCGATCTTCCATAAAGTAACCTTGGTCGGTAATATCGTACCGCACGGTCATCATCTATTCGTGATTATTCACAAATTTATCCCCGTTCCTCTTCAGGGTAGCAGGGCGCTCGAAAAATAATTTATTCATAAATTTGTGTCAATATTAGAAATAATAACTGAGAGCCCCAATTTCCGAATGCCGTGATATGATACATGATATAATATGCGAATTATTTTACTACTATAATTCAAAAATATATATTTTCAGATTCTTACTGAGCATACACAGACGCAATTTAAAAAAAACACTGTCACTACAAAAAATGGGATAAGGATTATATGTATCGTTGGAAGTGTGAAAAAAAGATACAACTGATTACACAGCCCCATAAAACAGTGTCTTGAGCTACAAACGATACCCATCATTTGCGATGGATTTTGACCCGCTGATCACGAATCTGAAAGCCGATTTATCGTGTTGTCCTAAGTTTTCACATAACCTCAAAATTTTAAAATTTTGAGAAAAAATTCTTTTTTTTTTGAGTGACGTGACTTTTTGAAAATTAAAAATAGATAAGAAGTATAGTTTGACGTTTTTGTGCTGAATTTTGAGGACAACCATTTATCAAGTTCAATAACTCATCGTCAGACACACTATGGCCTCACACTCATCCTCACACTCTAACGTCCCTTGCAGGGCAACGTGCCTTCGCTGCCTTCGTTACTGTGGTGAACCGAAATGCGAATCATTCTACACATCCTCTTGAGAGGCAGTTGTCGTAGCTTCCAGTGTTCATCATAGCAGCAAGTTTGCTTGCACAAGGATTAAGCGCTATGGAACTGTCTAGTTAACGACCTCTAAACTTCGGACAGAAGCGTGAGTGTTTAACTGATATAAGGAATGAGATTCTTTTGCAGTTCTCAGTGGTAAATAATAAATTTTACGATGTTGTGTAATTTAAAGTAGTAACTGTACAGTCGAAGTTCAGAAAGACATGAATATCGGCATTTTCAGTATAAATTTGCCTGCAGTTATTGAACTTAATAAATGGTCGTTCTAAAAAATTCAGCACAAAACAGGTCAAACTATACTTCCCTTGCATATTTTCAATTTTAAAAAAATCACGTCGTTAAAAAAAAGTATTTTCTCTCAAAATTCGCAAATTTTGAGTTTATGTGAAAACGAAGGAAAATACAATAAAACCCTTTTTTTGTGGGGCTGTGTTATGAAAATGTTTGTCAATAGAAATGTAGAGGGCGCACAGAAAACATTGCTACGGGATATCATCTTCAGGATACAGTACAATAGGTTACATTAGATAATTTTAGTGCTATGGGACTTAGATGACCCTGTTCATTTGCAATAATAAAAATCATTTTCATGTGTACATCTGCAGTGTGTGACACTGCGGTTGTAAGAAAAATGACTGGAGATTCTTGGTGGAATGCTAAAATCCTTGTGTCTGTTAACGAGAAGAAGGAGGCGTACTCGAGAAACCTGAATATTACAGGTCTAATAGTGGAACTTTATGTATGTTTTTTGTTGATTGATACTCTCACCAATGAATTTTCTGTGAAAAAAAGAAGACGAAAATTTGAGTCATTTTCGAGAAAAAAGCATTTAAAGGATTGCGAGTGGATTATTATAGAGCCGACATAAAATTATTTCGAAGCTTTGGTAGCTTACCTGGTAGGGGGCTTGGCTGATATCCGGAAGGTTATGCGTTTAGTTGTCGCTGTACGTACCTTTTTTGTTTGTTTATTTATCAAAATGCTTATTGATTCAATTTCTATATAATAATGATAAAATTATGACATTTAATGACGATTTATTCAATATTTTTAATAAGAAAACTGTTTATCGTATTTTTATTATCTCTCGTTAGAAAATTGTTCATTTGATTAAAATTCTGTATTCTGCAATAGATGTGCCAGATGTTGCGAATCTCTTTGTTTTCCTTGCTTTTATGACGAATACCACTCAGGGTCGTGCAATACTATATAATCCTTATTATATAAATAATAATTGGTGAGAATAAATGTTAACGTTAAATAATATATCAATTAAACATAATGGAATATTATTCTTGTATTTTTTTACTTTTTTTAGTTTGTAGAAAACATTTTGATTTCGTATTTGACATTGAAATTTTCGTTTGAAACACTTTTTTTCTAATTCAATTCAATAATAGAAATATCAGAAACTATCGCAGGATAAAGAATTTTAATAAAATGTACAATTCCCCAAAAGAGAGATAATAAAAATACGTTAAATAGAATTTTTATCAAATATAATGATTGAATAATCAATAAAGGGCCTAATTTGATTAATTATCATTCAGAAATGCAATAAATAAGCATTTCGATAAAAAACAAACAAATAAAGTACGGACAGCGAGAATCGACCGACGCTTCGAAATACGTTTACGCCGGCTCTATGATTATCCACTCGCTCAGAAAAGAGTATGCTAAATTACCTTAGACGAACAGAGGATTGAACAAGTTGATGATTTTGTGTATCTTAGATGTTTCTTTACTGCTGATGGACAGATAAATTGACATATATCTAAGCGTATAAATGAGAGTGGAAAAATTGTTAGCAGGGTAGGAGTCATTTCTGAAAATCAATCTGTGACAATAGACTAAAAATGCCATGTATAATTATGTTATTGCACCCACTGTGCTGTAGCAGGACCTGGATGTACGCAGAAAAAGATAATGGGTAAAGTCAGTAATTAAGCAAAAGAGCAAAGTTGTCTTGTCGGAACTCGGATGCAAGGGGGCGCAATAAGATCAGCGCAACCTATGTATGACATACATTGATTATAAACAAACCTTTACCCTGGTGCCCCATGATGACATATCTCACATTCTCCGTACCTATAAGATCAGCCCAAGCGTCATTCAATTTCTGAGTTACGCAATGAACATCTGAAATACAAGAATAAAATATTCTGCTCATGAAATACCCAGAATCTCTAGGCTTTTCCGCCTTACGGCCGATATTTTCCAGAATGTCTTCTCCAGGTTGCTATGGTTTTGTTTACCGCCGAACCCACTTCGCAAAAAAAAAAAAACACGTACTTTGGATACAGCGTAAATAAAAGCAGTAATATGTAAAATCTTACCCACCTGCTTTGCATAGATGACTTGACAGTGTATACCAGCTCGAGGTCCAAACTGAAGGAGTTAGTTGAGATGATCATGTACTTTTGAAACAACATCCACATGTAATTCGGGCTGGACAAGGGCAGAGAACTGCAGTTAGATCAGGGAGTGATGAACGCAGAGTTGGAGTCTTGACAATCAGGTGCTTATTAAAACAATGACGACGGATGAGTCGTTTGAATATCTACACATCCTGCTGTTGAAGGGATCCTATCACAATGCTGTAAAGGAAATACTGGCGACCACCTTTGTCCAGCGCCTAAAAGCTATTTTGGAAATTAGCCTCAATTTGGCAACAAGTTCAAGGACGTTAACATCTGCGCTCATAACGAGCATACTCACAGACACAATAATGTTGCGGGGATCATGCTCCAGCAGATTGCCTTCAACCTGAATTCACTATATGAATTATAGATGCCTTTTTACAAGTACGTCCCAGCGGCTATCATCGAAAATGAGAACTACCGCCTATACTGGGAGCGGACTATTCTTACAGACTACACTGTTGTTCACAATAGACCAGATATTGTGGTGCTTGATTGATCGATCACAACACGTCAAAATCATCGACGTGACAGCTATTTTCGACAGAAACATCCAAAAGGCTTATACGGCCAAGATGTTGAAGTATAACCCACTAAGCTGAGAAACCATGAGGCTGTGGCAATTGAAAAACTTTGCAATTTATCCTCTTTCAATTTCAGCCACGATAAACGTCCACGCGAGGCTAAGTAGTCACCTGGAGAACCTATGAGTTAATAGGATTCAAGCTACAGTCTAAAAAGCAGTTTTAATAACACCTGCCTTATAGTCCGGAACTTTTTGGACTACCGAGTAACAAGCGTCACTCCAATATTCAATCTCCATTTTTTTTTGCAAATTTAATTAGATTCTATGTTCTTCAACTTTTTGACAACAGAAACTTTAACGTAATATTAATATAAAACTAGTCACTCGTCTTATTTTGATTTCGGCTACAGGCAATGTGCACGCAAGGTGCACTGAACATCTTAAACACCTATGAGTTAGTAAAGTAATAACAGCAGCACTAAAGGCGGCTTTACGAAATACCTGTCGTATTGTAAGAAACTCTCTAGCCCAGCAAGAAGTAGGCGACTGAAACCTTATTATCCTAAGCTCAATTTTATCTCAATACATCTTCGCAAGAAAATTAAATAATCGTTTTACAATTTAACATATTTAACTGAACAGGAACTTGACATAGTCAATGGCTGATGATAGAACAATCTGGGTTCGCCCAAGAAACAGTGGAAGAAATAAAATTATAGGGAAAGGCGGGTCAGCGCTGAGCAGTTAACAGTCAATGATTTTTCAAAAGTTAATTAGATGTGGAATTGATCAATTTTTTCTTCATTTCGAGTCCTACATTATTGTATATCATATTTCTATAAGTATTAATATCATGAATAAAACAATGATTTATTAATTTAATTATTTCCAACAAGCTGTATTTCGTCGCCTTCGCTATACACCGGAGGGCAAAGCCGACCGCAGCTTTTCATGAAAATCAAAACATCTGAGGATGGGAAAACATGATGGTTCGCGTCTGTGGTATTTTATGTACTGGAAAAATTACCTTTAAACATATCCAGCAAGAAGAATAAGTTATTTTCAATAAAAATAGTGATAGCTGTAATATAACCTCTTATTCGTTGACATTCTACTAGAGACGGACTACGGGCAAAGGTTTCTACCGCACCGACCAGATTGAAAAAAAATCCCTTTTTTGGAAACAAAATTTTTAAACATTCTCCGGCACCCAATTCTTCAACATTTTTGGGTCAAAAAGAACATATGCACCAAGTTTCATGCGTTCTTAACAATTTGAGCCTTTTTTTAGCTAATCTTCGGTGTACCGTACCGAATATTAAATGAGAATGGCTTTAATTGTTTTGTGAAAAATAAATGAAAATCAAACTTTTTAAACATCTTCTCTCTCTGCGCGTACACCATCTCTATCAATTGATCCAGAAAACCAGCGGCTTATTGCAGTTTTGAACTTGCTTAAAAAGTTTTTGTTTCACTTTGGTTTTCTCTTCCAAATTCAAAATAATCGATTTGGACTTCTTTGGTCATGATTTGTGGAATTATTCTTTTCAAGTTGTCGGCAATTTTCTCTTGTTGAACGAGTAATGCTATCATAGTTTTCTAGAAGTAAATTGAATCAATGTAAAATAAAATAGACATCAAATTAAGGCTTTTAGCTCAGGAAATCAACTGCTTACGCACCGCTTTCTTAAACCCTGGTCTGTTTTCAAATTGGTTTCAAACTGATTTAAGGCAAACTCCGAAATAATATTCTCATAGTCTATTGTTTGCAGAAAAGAAGCTTAGATTAAGAGAATTTCAATATAATTTAATCTGTCTTCGCACATACTCGATCGCAAATAGTTTTTTACTCCAGTTAAGGCTGAGAACGAACGTTCTCCTGAACAGTTCGTTATAAGAATTGATAGGTATATGCGCAGTGCTATGTTCACATTAGGATACACGACCGTAAGCCCTTTTTTATAAAAAATGGTAGATAGATCAGTTGCTGAGATTTTTCCAATTCCAATTGATATCAAGTGTGCACTAAGATGTATGCATTCTGCCTCAATCTGCTCCTTCAAATCATCAGGATAGAAAGTCATCAAGTTCTGGCAGCTTTTTTCAATGTCATCGATCTATGCTAAAAATAAATGCATTTATTTTAAGGTTATCTTTACCTGAGAATATATGATCTGTTCCTTTGGCTTCATCAAAGTGCTGCTTCCGTGTTAGCTTCCTTGGAGCGTCATATTTGTACAAAATATGTTTGCAGACCTCTTTCGCTCTTTCTTTATACGTGTCAAACAGTGCCCGTAGCTTACTAAAGTACTTTACTAAAGAGTGATATAATACAACTACCAGTACTAGATGACAATCTGAAGCTAGAAGCGCTTTAATGACGACGTCAAATCTTTGGAGAATATCATTCCAAAGAAGGGCAATCAGACAGTTTTCTAGGCTGTTGAAAGAATCGCGTAGTCCTAAGGCCTCCTGACGTATATCAGGCTTCTCGCATTCATCATTACCAATTTGAGACAAAGAATTCAAAATTTCACACAACGATTGACACACACCTTTAAAAGCTTCGAACTGATCAGACCATCTTGTTTTCGAAAGATTTTTCACAACAGGAGGGTTGGGCTTTAGATTAGATTGTAAAATTTCTCACCTGTGTGTTGAAACTGAGAAAATGTTTTAAAGCCCTTGCAAAATACTAAATAAATTTACCGCCATTGAACAGCTTTTGACAGTATTCGTTCCGACCAGATTAAGAGAATGTGGTGAACATGGAACGTCAATAGCCATAGGGTTCAATTTTGAAATTCTCGCTTGAACACCTGAATGAATCACTGACATTTCACTAGCATTGTCATATGACTGACCATGACAGTTATTTATATCTTAATCATAACCAGCTGAAACATCTAAAATCGTTGTAGCTATCACTTCTCCTTTGTGTCCTGATGATGCTAATTTCTTCATAGTTGCTACTGCACGTTTCAAAAGATTTCTCCAATAGTCAATTTCCTTTTCTGATTGATAAAGACAAGCTTCATCGATTCGTTGAATAATCCTGCTTCTGTTCAAAAATGACATGCTAGTGTCCCTATGCTATGCAGAACGCTCATGCTGTTCTAGACGGTGAGAGGCATTGTTCCAATCGTTGAATCCAGCAGTTAGTAAATTTTTTTTCTTTTAAAGATTACATGGTCCACAAAGAAACAGCTTTTGTACTTTTTGAGTAGATCAACCACTTTTGATTTTGTGTTTCTTCATTTGTTAGTATTCGAGTAAAGAACGGTTTCGACATATATCTTGCTTGATTTGTGTCTTCACGCTTTGATTCGGAAAAATTAGCATCCATAGTTTGTTTGAATCCATGTTTAAATAAATATTCAAAAGTGTTTTCGTTAATTATCCATTCAGCTGGATCGTTGCTTACGCATAGATTTATTATATTAAATTTTTCAAATTCGACCTGATTATTATTAGAAGATTTATTACTGATTCAGCATTCACAGCCGCTTAATTTAACTCTTTCACTAGACAAAACCTATAATTTCGAAATTAATATTATAAAGCGAATACAATTCACATAATTTTCCGCGTTAATTCTTGCTTATTTTATTCCTTTTAAAAATACAAACATCAATAATAATACGTACGATCGCCAATGAAAATATTAATAATCACTTGCAATTCATCATCAATATCAATCTATATTTATCAATCAGTTTATACTTGCACCGTCCACTGCCTGTCACTATTTTTTACAATAAAAAAAGTTTAAGCAAGATTAAACTGAATATTGTTTTCTTATAATTCTTCACCTCAATCTAAAAAAATATACATATGAGATCATTAACATATTGCACCGAATAAGATTCTTAATAGAAACTTTATTCTATAGAAACTAAACGCTATATGCTTAATCTGCAGCATCGTCTTCGGAAGAATTATAGTCAGCAGCTGCTTTCTTTGTAGCATTTTTCGTATTTATTGACGAAAAATAATCATTAAAGAACTCTTGTCCTTCATCACTGAGGTAAGGCATTAGACTCTTAATGTCTTTGATTTTAGCGGCAGTAATACCAAATCGATGGGAATGTATTCGTGGAAGATCAACCAGTTTGATTCCGGATGAACTTGATACATAGAAGGATTTTCTCCATTATAATTATCAAAAGTGTCCACCTGTCCAGTAGGGTAATAATGAATAACGCGAGCTTCCGTAATTTTCATCCCTTTTGGTTTTTGTAAGTTGCCCTTTAAAAAAGTATCAAGGTCCTTATTATATCTCCTGCAGATTCTACTAAATGAAAAAGGCGGATCGCGAGCATTTCCGATTACATCGAAGTAATTTTGTGCAGTTTCTATTATTTCGATTTTGTTCTTTTTTTTTAGAATAAGCTCCAAAATTTCTGTCACACTGGCAATAGGAGTGTCTACGAACTGGGAAAATGTTCCAAATCTCAACATTCAGTTCAATGGACATCATGATGGGGAAATTGAAATCCGTGTAGTTCCGATTTTGTCCACTAGAGGCGCCTGAGGAAAGTATTATTTTTGAATGAAATAGCGGATGAAATTAAAGTTTTATTGAATGATGTAGAAAGCTGCACACTGTATCAGCACCTTTTTTTGTAATCCCTTCGAGGTAAAGAAACATGTAGCTTCTGCCCGTTATGTCCGCGTGAGGCAATATAAATGTAAAAGGTATGCAATGATTAAAGAACTTACATAACCTTCAAGGTTATTTCCGGATTTTTAAAATAATTTAAGGAAGTCGTTTCTCTCTTATAGTGTGATTCGCGATGTGGAATACTTCCGCAATGTATTCGAGTTAATTCTTTCACGTCCTTCGTTAATTTCTCGATTCGATTACTATGTTTCCCTCTTTTATCATCTATACCCTCTTTATTTATAATCTTCAATTGCACAATCTTTAGCCTTCTAAATCCTACGCATAATACATTGCTGAAGAACTGTTTGCAAACAGTAATATTTGTCTCGTCCTTAGGAAATTCATAATTCCATTTTATCACTCTGTGTCGCTTGAAGTAATTATTATCTGAAGGATCTGCGCATTTCATTAAGCTACCTGATAAAATATTTTTCTATGGTATTCACTCAGTTCCCAAAAATCAGAATTAAACTTTTCTTGCTCTGTGATTCCTATTTGCTCGTAACACTTCTGCGACGTACAGTAGGATAGAGAAGGCTCGAAAGATCTTGATTTTACAAGTTTTAGACTAGCTGATGCATACTCTTCACCCTAAACAAATAAATTTCATCAATTTTTATTCTAAATAAGAATATAAGATGTAGAAGGTAGTTCTATTGTTTAGCAATAAATACCTTCTTCTGCTTCGTGTTTCGAACATTTACTTTCCAGTTTCCTTCCTGCCTTGCTTTATTTCTACCGCGAGGAATTCATTCAGTAGATGTCATTTTGAATCATTTTAAAAATGCATTTATTCAGCTATATTTTTTAAATCACTAGATTCTAATGCACTTTTTGAGCCTAAGCTCTTATCTATACGAAGTACGAATCTATTCTGAAGATTTGTAACATTTCGAGAAAAATACGTAGAAGAAAAACATGTACAAGAAAGGGAAAGAATAATCATTATTTTTCCTACAAAATATATAAAATTCACCTATTAAGTTGACATTCAGAAAAATGTTATTTTGACAGCTTGGTTTCATAGATTTTACGAAAAAAAAATCTGTTCATCTCGATCTATGGATTCTGTTAGCATTAAAGCTTAAAATTGTATACCATGAATTAAGCTAAACTTAATAATTCAAGAAAAAAAAGAAATTTCCGGAATAATAATAATACTCCGAAAAAATATTGATTATATTAACGATTAAGAAGTTTGGTTGAAATTGAACTTATTCAATCCCTTGCCTTGCGAACTAAACCTTTCCTGAATGGACTTTCGAATTATCCCGTTTAAAATTGCAGCAGGTGCTTCTTTAACTGTTGCACATCGACGAATAGCCACAGTCATTTTCATTTTCTAAAAACAAAAATGAAATACACAATCGTTTTTAGAATAGAACAAAGTAGAAACGAAAAGGATTAATTTTGATAATACAAATATACCTTCAAATATAAACAATTTTAGTTTCAGAGATGTATTCACTTGATGATCAAAGGTGATGATCTCATCTAACTCTTCTATAGGGAATTTTATTTGTAAAATGACCCTTTGCTTGTCAGTATCAACAATTAATGGTATATTTATGTGGATAGCGATGTTTTTCTCTAGGTGTCGAATACCTGTATTGACTTTCTTCGTCATTCTTCTTTTGAATCTTTTTAACGATATTTGAATGGAGCTTTTAATCGATTTGATCATTGTCACTACGTCCATATCCATCGTCAAAGAATCCCTTTTTTTAATGTAACGAAGTCTCACATTTTCAATTTCGGGTTCCTCTTCAGGGCGCAGTTCCATGGATACATATTAGCAGACTAGCGGATTTTCGAAGTAGGTTTGTCGGACAGTCAGATGATGGCAGGGAATTTGCTGAAAAGTATTCCGAAAGTGATAAGCTCGAGCCGCGCAGGAACTAGGGAATAGTTTAGCGCCGGCGCTCGTGATGTTTCAGAATATTCGAAAAGTGTTTGAAAAGTGAAAAAGGAAATTGGTGGTTGTGATATTTTTCACAATGAGCCTATAAAACGGGTAGGAATCTATGGGAAGCACTGATATAACAATATAGAATATTACCATGCTGTCGATAATTTGTGCAAAGAAACTGAATTTGATTTTCCTGAATTTCTGGAATATTTTGAATTTCTTAAATTCTTTAAATTTTCTCTGAATCGCCTGAATTCCTGAAATTCTCAGAATTTTTAGTATTACTTGCATTCTGTAAAATCTTCAATTTCATGAATATATTGAATTCCTTTAATGCTCTGTAATCCCTGAAATTCTATAATTTCCCATAATTCTTTCAATATTCTGAATTTTTTTACTTCTCTTCATTCTGTAATTGCTCTGAAATACTTGAAAATCTCTCAATTCCCTAAAATCCTGGAGTTTTTCTTGAATATCCTGAATTCCCTGAATTTGTTGAATATGCTGAATTCTCTGAATTCCTGAAATATTTTCAATTCCTGGAATATTTGGAATTCCTTACATTTCTTGAATTCTCTTAAGTGACAATCTCTGAATTCGTTGAATTTTCATAAATCTCTGATTTTTCTGAATTGTTTTGAATCCTTGCATATTTTTAAAAATTGTCTTGGACAGTTTAATAGATGTTGATTAAAAAATGAGGATTTTTAAATTCCTCGAGAAATACTTCTCTGACTCGCAGATTCCCTCAAGGAATTTTAAAATCCTCGCAGATTTCCTAGTCCGAAAATAACACAAGGTTTTTTTCAATAGGGAAGTGGTATTTTTCCAAAATTAAAACATTCCACTTCTCTATTAAAAAAGTGCTCGTGTTATTTTCAGATGACGAAAACAAGAGGAAATCCGTGAGGATTTTGAAATTCCTCGAAGAAATCTGCAATTCAGAGAATTATTCCTTGAGGAATTTGGAAATCCTCATTTCTTCATCAACATTTCTCAAAATTGATTAATTTGGAATCAGAGTGGTGATTCGGCGGACGATTTCAAATTCCCGGTCATTTCCCGGTTTTTCTCGGTCAAGTTTTTCAATTTCCCCGGTCAACTAAAAGTAACATATTCATATTTGCCGCAAAACGCAAACATTTATTTTAATTCATGACGTTCGTTCTAAACATTTTTAACACAATAGAGGAAAACATTGTGATATAAATGAAAAAAAAAAACAATTAAACTTTCCACTAAAAAATAGCAATTTTTTACAAAAAATGAAATAGTTAAACTTTCAGTTAAAAAAGATACATTTTCAATTAAAATGATGAATATTCAACTGGAACATTTGCATTTTCAACTTATAAGTTTAAACTGATAATAATGGAAGGTAATAGTTAATTAATTTTGAAAAAGATTTATTATCATTGTTAATACTATTATCGTTGAATAATGCTAGAAATTGCAGTTTTTCCTGTAATTTTCAAGTTTTGGTTCACTTTTCACTTGAAGTAAGTTAATGTTTAATTTAATAACGCAGAAATAATTGTTTAAACAAATTATTATTGTCTGTAGCTATCTTCTTTTATATTAAAACTAGATAGTTGCGGTTTTTTCTGAACTTTTTAACTTTTGTACAATTTGCAATTAGAGTGAGGTAATAATTAATTCAAGACAAGGAAAATAATTGTTCGAATAATTTATTATTATTGTTAATAATATTCTCTTTGCTTGACAGTAGAAAGTTGCGGTTTTTTCTGAAATTTTAAACTATTTGTCTATTTTTCACTTGGAGTGACTTAATAATTATTTAAGTTGAGCAAAAATAATTGTTAACACAAATTATTATTGTTAATAATTAGCTTCATCTATATTAATGCCAGATAGTTGCGGTTTTTTCCGAAATTTTTTACTTTTTGCCAGTTTTCACTTAGTGAGCCAATAATTAATGCAAGTTAATAAAAATCCTAATTATTCCACTATTTGATTTGATCTCTTGTGCAAAATAGATTTTTTGTTAGAATTAATTTTTTCAAAAATTGGAAAAAGTGCAAAAATAATTTACTTAAAAATATGAAACAATAATCAATTGTTTGAATAAGCATGTTTGTTATTATTTATTACTTTATTAAGTTAAAAATGGGTAAAAAGTTAAGCAATTCAGAAGAAAAAGCAACTATATTGCATTGATAAAGAATAAGATAGTTATAAACAATAATAATTTGATTAAATAATTATTTTTGCTAATTTGAATTAATTATTAACCCAGCCTATGTGAAAAGTAGAAAAATAGTTGTAAATTTCAGAAAAAACCGCAAATTCCTAGCATTATTAAAATTGAATATTATTATTTATAATAAATTGTTAAAACGAATAATTTCAGTAACTTACATTATTTATTTAACTCACTCCATTCTAAGAGAAAATTGCTTAAACAGTAATAAATTGTTCAAACAATTAATTTAAACATATCATTATTAGTATGAAGTAGTGTTTTATGTATTAGAAACAATTTCCATTGAAAAAAAACCGCAAAGAAAATCATAATTAGCGCCAAAAACTAGCAAAACCCATTTTTTCACTTATGAATTTCTTTTTAGGGACCCTATAAAACAGACTTATGGGGGTGATATATGAAAATTAATTTTTTATTCATATTCTATCGCTAATTTTAAAGAGAAATGTTGAATTTCAACTCGATTCAGCTAATATTGAGGATTCTGAATAAAATTTACAAAAATGTATTTTTTTTCTTATGGAAAATACGTATTAAACTTCATGGGGCTTGCGCCAGCTCTAAATATGATTAAAAAAAAAGTGTATTTATTTTTGTTTGGATTCGAATAAATTTCCGGGCGTTATTCATAAAAATTTGAAGAAAACAAATTTTGGACCACCCTCATGTAATACTCTCTATTATACAGATTGCCTATAGGCATTATAAATAATGCCCACAGGAGACCAGGCAAAGTGTGTAATAAATATTTTCCATTTGAAATATTTCTCCTTTTTTTCAAACTTTCATTACTTTAGTGATTTTCAAGATATTGGAATGTATTTTTTTTTAATTATTTATACTGACACGCAGTTTAAAACAAAATATATAAAAATATGTAATAAATTTTTGGATTTTTTAAAACATTTTTAAATGTAGTGTAAAAGATTTTAAAACAAAATTGTGCAATTTTGTCATATCACATGATTTTAGAAAATATTTGAGTAAGGTTAAGAAAAATTAAAATTATTTTTTATGTTGAAAAATTAATTTTAAGAGATTATTTACAAAGGTTTCCAAACATTTAAGAAGATTTCAGCAAGTGTCTATGAAAACTCTGAAAGATTTTAAGGCAATTTTTTTCATTTTGCAGAATGTAAAAAAATTTCAGGAAAAATTTTAATAAATTTTTAAGATTAGAAGGTTTAGAAGGTCTGAAAAGATTAAAAAATGAATTTTCTTAAAAGATTTTAGAGCAAAATGTTTCAATTTGTTAAGATTAAAAAATAAAACAAAATCGAGAAAATTCAAGAAATATTTAGAAGAATTAAGGAGATTCAAAAAGAATTTTAAACTTTGAAAGATGTTTGGATATTTAGATTCTTAAGATTTAAAAAAAAGCTTTAAAAGAATTTCGAAAGGTTTCAAGAAAATAAACAAATGTTCTTAAAATTCCTGGGAAAATTTAGAAGATTATAAGGCAATTTTTTTACATTTTGAATGATTTTTCAAAATTTTAAGATAAATTGAAGTCAATTAGAAATATTGTTAGGAATTTAGGACATTTTTAATAGATTAGAAATATTTAAAAAATTGGAAACTATTTCGAAAATTTGTCAAATTTTTATTGATTACTTCCAAACTTCTAAAAGTCCTGAACATCTTTTTAAAAGACTCGAATTTTTCCTAATATTTTGTAAAATCATATAAAATGAAAAAAAGGTCTGAGATATTTAAAAATCTTTTTTAATTTTCTCAAGAATCTTAGAAAAATTATATTTATATAATATTAAAAATACACTGATAATACTTATTTTCTTGTTCTCAATATTCAGAATTTAATTTCAGCTCGAACTTAAGTGTTTGAAAACTTTTAACAAATAAATAGTTAATCGAAATTTTTGTATTGGATAATTATTAATTTTATTTTGTATTATTCATGGTATTGAAAAAAAGTTTCAAATTGGCAAATTTCCATTAGTACTCATATTAAGTAACTTCAATATTTGCAAGAAAAGAAAAAATATTGAAAAAGCATTTAGTGTTACATCAAAATATTCTTTGAATTATTTCTAAACAATGCTACATCCTAAAAAATATTTTTATTTTATTTAGAAAATGTCTACAATGTTTTTCAACATAATATGAAAAATGTTTTCGAGGCCGCCCTGAAATATTTTATATTATTTTTTAAATTATTTATTGATAAGATTCTCAGGTCATTGACCTGTACAAATGGGTTGCTTAAAACTAGAATATTTCCTAGAGATACACATATCTTGAGATAAGGCGTTTAACTGTTTGGTTTGAATATGAGAATAAGTCTTTAATCGAAGAAAAGAGTGAAGAAGAAAAAAAATATGTATAAATGAATTATATTGCCTGTTTAAGTCTCAAGTATAAATGTGCGGATGCGCAGAATGGTTTGGACTAGTTTATGGTATATTATGCGCCGAGGTGCATAATGAGGGTCTTTACGCGATGAGCGGCAATGCTCGCAGGGCGATCGAAACCGAGGCGAAGCCGAGGCAAGATAAGTCCTGCGAACAATGTAAGCGAGTCGCGTGAAGACCCGAATTGTGCGCATTGGTGCATATACTATTTTATGTGAAGACGCTACATATACAAGTTTTGTTGCGACAGCGTAGAGTATCGTAATGTTGTACATTACGATACAGCGGAGTGTAATGTGAAGAGTGATCGTCCGCTGTATCGTAATGTACAGCATTACGATACTCTACGTTTCGCATAAAACGCGTTTATGCACCGGAGTAACATAAAAGTTATTGAAATGTCTTTCTCATATAAATTTAATGTTCAATATTTGCACCCCAAGATTTCAATTTCAGTCACATAAAAAAATGAGATAGCTTATTTTTCTCCCAGGCTTAAGATGGTCACAGCCCAATATGACGAAGACATTTTTGTTAGTGTTGATTTCTTTAAATAGTCTGCACGGGGCATAATATAATGATAATAATCTGTTTCAGCCTCTTTTTCAGAGGGAATAATTTTCTTTCTTTTTTGTACATTCTAATAAAAGTTTGTTTGAAGAAAATTTATTATATATTTTTTACTTGGCTGCCAAGTAGAAAGAAATAGCCAAATAAAAAATCTACTTGATTCTATGTGAATATCCTATTATTATAACCACCTTTGATTTTCAAGTTCATTTTCAGCTGGTTTCTACTTGGATTTACAATATCAATTTGTCTGTTCGCCAAATCAAGTACCTAGATTCAGGCTCCGTTTTTTCTCTTGGTTTCCATAAGTTCAATTTTTTTGAAATCGAACAGCAGCCCATGAAACGTAATTGATCTTGTACTTGAGTGCAAACTATTCTGTAATAGTCTGTATGCTACAGTGATGTATGTGATTATTATATAAGGTTTATACAACTGTTCTGTAACAATGGTTATGCGAATATTATATTACAGGCATATGAGATTTATATAACGGAGTAACTAAAGTTTTGTAACATTCGTTTCACTTGAGTTCTGTAAATATGTGGAGTAAATCACAATCGTACACTAGCGCCAAGTACAAACCACTTCGCCGTCTACTTATGAATTGAGCCAAATTACAAAGTCCTACATTAATCGATTTGGAATATACGTGATAATAACCAACTTAAAATAAGTGGACCAGCATAATTATGTACGGGCTGCCCAGTGCACTAAAGATTCTACTGAAATATTTTCAAATTTGTCAAAATTTCAATCGTCGCGATTTTTCATCGGAATTCACATTTCAATTCTTCTGGCCGCTCGACAGGAACTCTGATTTTCTGTTACGAATTGAAAGGTTCTCAATTTTTCAATATTCCCCATGCACGACTTGGAACATAACCGGATTACGTTTCGAGAATAGCTTTTTCGGGATGCAAGGGCAAGGGAAAGATCGTCAGCGTAGTAGGTGGGAGCAAGTTAGGGGTTTGAAGCAACGATAGGAGAACCGAGGTTCGATTAATATACATATCGCGCGATCTGTACGGGATTTCAGAGCGGCAGCTACGAGCTGCCTGCCTCCTAGCCTCACAACCCCGTGGGCTTTGAATATCAATCAATTTCCTGCCAATATTTGTGCGACGAGCACTTCACAGGCCGCCAAGCGTGAGTGCAATTGTTAATATGTAGCTTCGTCAATCAAACAATTTAGAAGGTGACTTTCTTCTTTTCAGGATCATGTTATCCTGATTTCATGCAAATAGAAACTTTAATTTCAGTTATTTATTATAAAAACGCATCCCCTAAATTTTCAATTGATATTTCACGTGCCTTACGTGCGGAAATTTATTAATGGCACTGTTCCAGTAATAAAAGAAAACCCTAGTAATAGCTATGACCTGTACGGGAACATTAATGGCCAACAGCTAATGCGGTAACAGGCCAACAGAGTGAAGAGTACTACGCCTACTGCAATAAAGGTATACTATTGGTCCAGTACTTTGGCTTGTTACCGAAATTTGCCTGGAATTTCATGTTATTTAATTAATTCCTGTAGAATTACATATTATATGGTATTATTCTAATACATGAAGATGTTTTATTCAAGAGTTACTTGAAACAATAAATTTTCAGAAGGTCTAATACAAAATGACTGCTGCAAATCACAAAATAGAATCGACGCAGCTTAGCTGATATGAAACTGTTCGTCAACAACAAAGAAGCTTAAAAGGGTTGTTCCCTCAAGCCGACGTTGCTTGAATAATGAATTATCGTATTAATAAACCCTCTTTATTTCGTCATATTGTGTGTGTATTATGTCACGGGCAAATAATTCTAACAAGCAGAGCATTAAAAAATGTTGCTACATGTAATATTAGAAATAGAAATAACCTACGCAAAAAAAGAAGCGCATGAATATTCCCCGGATTCTGTTTGAAATTCTTCTTCCTCAAATGTTTATTATACTGAAATTCATTTGAACAATAATAATTTGCCTTAAATTCTATTTTTCCGAATTACCGTTTGTCCTATATAATTTTTATTTTCCGAATTAAAGGTTGGCACGGCATTAGGGATCAAGCCACATTTTTCCGTAGATTTTTGTTTTCTGGATTCGAAATTTTTCTATCACATCAAGCTTTTGAGAAAATTGAGGGCAAACGCGTTTTTGGTAATATTTTTTTTATAACCTAGGTCGCGAACCTGAAATTTCAGGCACTTCCAACAGGGCAGTGAACAAAAATATCTACGAAATTATTGCATAAAATATGTTATAATCATAGAGAATCTATGACTCCATTGTATTTACGTCTTTTAGAGAAGTTATACATGTATTGCTCTGATATTATTTAAGTTTTTGTAACAAAATAATTTGTTGACAGGTCGCAATTACAGGTTATATGACTTCCTACTTTTAACTAATATTTGAAAAAGAGCCAATTAAAGAATTTTTCGCTTCTATACTTATAGTCTGACAGCATTGGAATTATTTAATTTGTGAGAAAAAATGTTTTACTATCGATTTGTGAATGATAGTCAAGAAATGATTACGTGTGTTCATTGTAGGTGCACGTGCAGTAACGAAGGTACACAGGGAATCAAAGGGCACTTATAACATACTTATAACTGCTTAATCCAAAACTTTTTTTCCTTTCATTTTAAACTACGCGAAGAGTTAAAATTTATTTCCACACGTGAAAATTTTCAGGTTAATTTAGAAATGAGGATTAATGCGAGTTCACACTTTTCTGACTTCCTGTAGATACCTTTCCCCTATTATTTTCCGAATGCTTTGAATCTAGAACAATAGATTGCCGGGAGCAAACTAATGCTACTGAATCTCATCGAGAATTGAAGATGATAGGCCTGTAATGATAGAATATTCAGACAGGCAACAGAAATTTGTGTGTCTTTTTAACTCGCGGAACACGTATGTTTCTAATTTTTATAAATAATCTCAGCTATATCGGTGAGTTCAACTGAAAAAAAGTTTATATGTACCAAGTGAATTTTGCTTAGCTGCAGTTAGTGAAAGTCCTGATTATTTGAAAATGCATTTCTAGTTAATGCAAATTAATATTATGCACTTTGAATTGAAAAAAAAAATTATTTACTTCATCTAAAGAAACTTTGATAGGATTAAATTAGCATTATTCGATTTAAAAGTACGACCTATTGGTCAAAGGGGAATATTTGTTTGAATCAAAGAAATGTGAATTGAATACAAATATACATATTTTAAACCAAATAAATAACTCAATTTTTCAAATGAATGTACCATGATCAGGAATGTTTTATGGGCCAAAAAAATCTATTTCTCCACATTAAATTTTTGAATATTTAAAGCCAAAATCTATGCCATTGATTCAAATAAATATTTATTTGGCCTACAGCATGCACGAGTAAGTAAGGTAACGCTACAATACATGATGTATTGGAATTTTACAATATCTCGTAGAGTTCGCTCTAGGATGACTCCACCAATTACAATTTAAACAATTCACATAATTTAAAATCTAGATAAACCTGAAACAGCAAAAATTCGATGAAAAATTCACTTCCAGCAGGAGTTGAACTTGGGTCCGTCGAGTGTGAAGCCCAAAGCGATGACCATAAATAAATTTTTAACTTAATTAATATTCTTTTAAATTAAAAAAATATCTATTTAATATAAATAAACCAAAATATTTAATTCAAGTATAGACAAATTAATCGATCAAATGTTTTCTAACCATTTCGAAAGATCGAACTCATTTAAAAATCAAATAAATATTTATTTTAAGGTCGAATCAGATTTCCACGAATCTAAACCTTTTGAGTCAAGGAAATCATTTGTTTGAATGTACAAAATATTCATTCCAATCAAGAAAATACAGCCAAAGAATACATTTCATTAGATTAACAAAAGATATGTGTCTGTTTCAAATAAAAATTACCGCTGTGAAATAATATTTTTTTGATGCTAAGTAATAGGATTCAGGTAAATGCATTTATTTGCTTCCAAACTTGGTTGCAGTGTCTATCCAGTACAGACTGGCTGAAAAATTGTGAATGGTTGCGCGTATTACTATTTTTCCTTCTCGTACAAAATACATAAATTGTCTTCATAGGCTCCCCGCGTATCAAAAAATTTCGAGAGAGAAACATCTGTACATCTAAAAGAATCCAGTCCATATGCATTCATTTTAATCAAATCGTTTCAAACTTATTTAATTCATACCTTCTTATTGGGATGGTAATTTGGCAAAATAAAAATTAAGTAGAATGGTAATTCGAAAAACAATGGGAACACTTAAACTGCAGAAATAATCATGCTCCTTGTAAAAAATATATGTCTATAACGCGGAAGAGGAGTTAATGGGGAGAGGGTGGGCGAGCATGAGGGGCAGTGTCAGGAAGTAGAAGGAGAGATTGGGCGACTAGCACGGGGGGTAGAAGGATTCCAAAAGAAAGAGAGTTATTAAAGGTTTTTAAAAAAGTATTAGTTCGTTCGTCTACGAAATCCTTTTTCAGGAGCACGCGTATCTGCTTCTCCTTATAAACTGATTTTTTTTAATTGAATGCTAAGTCTTTAATTCGTTCGCAGGTGAAGAAATACATGTCGAAATCCACGTTGAATTACACTTAGAAATTTTACGTGGCATTCCACGTGAAATTCGAGTGGTAACTTGAAGCAAACCACGTGGAAATTCCACGTGGAGTTCCATATGAAACGTTCAACATAATTTTTAATTTTATATACCTTGTAAACCGTAAGAAATAAGCGAAAATGGATGGCACTTTTTAATTTTAAGTACCCAGTATACTATATTATTTTTGTTCGTTCCATAATTCTATATGTGACTTCATTTGGAATTCTACGTATGTTTAGACGTAGAAATCCACGTAGAAATTCACATGAAAATCAAGGAAGTTTCCTTAATTCACGTGGAAATCCTCGTGAAATTCCTCGTTGAATGCCTCGTGGATTTCCACGTGAACTGTTTTAATTTACTAACCGAATTTTACGTGGAATTCCCTAATCCACGTAGAATCCTACGAGGTTTTCCAGAAGCAATTTCACGTGCATTTCCACGTAATATTTTTCCGCTGGGTTACTGTGAAATAAACTTTTGGAAATTTAAGCACATCATAAAATGGCTATTATGAAAGCATTATAATGAATGTTTCCTACGATTCCGGTTTACAGCCAACAACCTGATCTACCAATACCAACGCTATGCAGCCAATAGAACTGAAGTGAATAATAGGGAGAGCAGAAGTTCTTCAGCGAATAGTCGACCAGGAAGTACTTCTTCCGCAGGTTCTCAGTGGCCTTCGATTTCTGGACCGCCGGAAAACTATCTACATCGTCGCCACGAAACTTGGAACGAAGACATTTATTTGAAATGTAGTGCCACTCCCAACTGGACTGAACTCGGCTCGCAATTAGAACCTGCAAATGATTCCTGGGACCGTCAGAGTTCTTCGTGTTATCTAAAGAAGAGAAGCTCGCCCAATACATCATGGAGCAATGAATACAAAAATAGAAGTAGAACCGGTTGGAGTGACGTTACTATGGGTTATCAACAACAGCGAAGGGGTTCTCTTCAATTGTGGCAATTCTTAGTAGCATTATTAGATGATCCAGCAAACGCGCCTTGCATTGCTTGGACTGGACGGGGCATGGAATTCAAGTTAATCGAACCTGAAGAGGTAGATCTAACAAATATTAATTTCAGGTTTTTCTCATGAGAAAAAGTTTAAGTTTGTTGAGAGAGCACGTAGATTTATTCGCAGACAATAGGACCATTAGTTTACAAGTAGATACTTATTTTAATATACACTGTAGCCTGGAGACACGCACCCTCATGTTAAGCTATTCCTGGAACTGCTGGCCTCGTGTGGTCTCGCAATGTGGCGATATGCGGAGCAACAGAGACGGTGCTAACTAACTGAAATGGTTCACACGCCACTGACTTTTCACGTTTGGATTCCTCGGAGAGATAGTCAAAGCAATGCCCGAAAACGTGCTTATCTCCAGGCTCCAGTATACTTTGCTTTGCAACTATTATCATCTACGTCAAATAGAACGTCTTTGATGTGAAACATGAAAACAAAATTTCGGTGAAATTTACCCAATGTATGAAGTGTGCTTTCAGGATTAATCATTAACTAAAGATCGATATAACCCTGAATACAGTAATAAATAACAAATATATATTTTTTTAGGTTGCGCGCAGATGGGGCGTTCAAAAAAATAGGCCAGCTATGAACTATGACAAGCTGAGTCGCTCGCTGAGATATTACTACGAGAAGGGCATAATGCAGAAAGTTGCGGGCGAAAGATATGTCTATAAATTTGTGTGTGATCCAGAAGCACTTTTTAATATGGCTTATGGTACTGGGAATTCAGCCATAACCAGCGAAATGCAAAACAGTGTTAGCAAGAATCATGCTACATCTGGAAAATCATCTTCTGTTAATGAAATAGTCGATTTGGGTAAATATCCAGCTGGTGGATATAAGGACGCAGTTCTTGCCGTGTACTCAAATACAGCTTCAGGTAGAAAGATTGATTTTTTAAATTACGACATTTATTATTATTATCATACGGGAGGGCAGGGCAATGACTGCTCAGAGCACTGCGCTAAAACCTAATGTACTATACTCTAAAATTGAACTATTTCTCATAAGGTCAGTCTTTACCGCATAAGCATACACTGATTTGCAGAAGATTTCCTGAAAGTCTTCTGGTTCGAGAAAATAATCCCGAAAGTATTCGTTTCTTAGGCACGCCAGAGCATCACATTCACAAAATGTGTGATAAGCTAACTCCTCACGAAAATCACTCTTTCGACAACCAGGGTTGTCTACAATCCTCATGTTGGTCAAGTGTTTTTTCAGTCGGCAGAGTCCTTTAAGCATCCCCACTATGACATTATTCTGTCTTTTTTCATGTTCAAGAATGTATAAGTCCTCTTAGTACATGTACCAGATATTAAATTCTTAGAAAGCACAATTTTTTTGGTTTCCGCAGTAGGATTACGGGCCAATAAGGGGCTGTGAAGCTCCCATCATAGCCAGTGCATGTACTTTCTCATTACCTCCAATTACTTCCTGGCCGGGAACCCAGACCAGACTAACCTAGTTTTTACCGTCAACATTAAGATCCTAAAGGGAACTTCAGACTAGGCTGAGAGTAAATTCTTCAGATGTTTGCCTGGAGAACTTTAGGGAATATGCCCTGGGCTTCTTCTCATAGATTCCAGCTCCTGTTTCCAAAGAGTCTTTAGAGCCGTCTGTGTACCAAACGAAACCTTTTGGTGTAAATAATTTTTCTCTTCTTCCCTCATCATGCCATTTTTCCCTTTTAGGGAAGATGACATTGAAGAATTTCATGAAGGATAATTTCCTCAACATAAGATCAGTTTGCATAGCGAGAATATTATCCTCGCATAGCATACATTTACTCATATCATGTCGATTTTTCACCTCAACATCAATAAGGTTGCACCCTACAAGGTGTCTATGGACTTCCGCTGGCTCAATCTTTCTCACGAAAATATGCAACGGCGGGATGTCTAGAATGACCTTAAGAGGTGTTGTTTATCTTGTTTCCATAGCACTAGTGATCGCCAAGCAGAAAAACCTTTGGAGGCTTTCCAGTTGTTTAATAGTACTGATTAGTTCAGTCCTTGACAACCATATTATTGATGCGTATGCTATTATGGGTCTGATTCTCATCGTATATAACCGGTAAGTAATCCTGGGTCTTAAGACCCAGTTTTTTCCTATTACGAATCTACAGGCGCAGAAAACCATCTCAGCTTGTTTTACCATTGCGTGAACATGGAGTTTCCAGGTTAATTTAGGGTCAAATATTACTCCTAAATACTTTTCTGATGTAAAAAAATTTCAATTCGCTACCGTTGAACCTAATATTTCTAAGGTCAGGAAGCTTCCTTCTTCAGGCAAAATGCATGAGTTCAATCTTGTCCGGGTTTAGATGGTTTGAATTGTTTAACTAACATTCTCATTTTCATATGAGTGGCAATACGACTAGCTACTTTCCAATTTTACATCCTGGCTCTATAAGTTGGTCCTCCTGAGGGGTATGCCTCATAAGCTGCCTCTTTATTTGTCTAATCTCCCTAGAAGATCTCGCAAACAGAACAGTTACGCAATTTCTTGACTTTAAAATTACCAGATAGTGACCATTCTGTTCACTGTGCTCGCTGGAGTATATTTCATCCTTTTTTGCATTCATTTACAATTTAACATAGCACTTAAAAATATAATTATCTTTTTACGCATTTACATTGATTTATATGTATTTATTCATGTGTTGAAAAATTACAAATTAAAATTTGTGTACGACAACCCGTCGCACAATATCGCAGTTTGCAGTTCTTCTTTTACCGCTGTTATGCTAACACAGCGGCCGCGAGTGTTGGAGGTGACAACAGTTGCCTCTGGATGCTTTCCACGACAACACGTCGTTACTGGCTGCTAACAGTACTCTACTGACTCCTTAATGTTCAAGATGTTTAGTGCATCTTGCGTGTACATTGCCTGCGTCTCCGGTCAACCACGTCTTCATGTAGCACGTATTTGCGATAATTTCTGGTGCTGACAACCCGGTACTGTATCGCAGTAACGAATGCTTCCGTTTTCGGATACAGGACGCCCTTTCTCAGACAAATATTGGATGCCTCACTGACCACTTCATTTTGATCTGACGTTTTGGGGTGCTCGCCGTGGATGGCTTTCTCTCTCCATTGCGTTTCTAATTCCTCTATGTTTTCTGCCCTGGTACTCAAGGCCTCCTCTGAGGCCAAATTCAAGGGTGTGCAGTCAAGATCAGCTTTACAGATGGTGTTGTGAAGCATAACATCTCGCTTGCTGTTAAAATAGTCTCGCAACTGTATAACTTGAGACTCACACAGTTTTCTGACATCTACAATGCCCCTGCCCCCCTATGTCGTGGTAGAACTAACCTTTCAATCGCCGAATTACTGTGGTGCATTTGGTGCTTTGTCGTTTCTACGCGGATTATTCTGTTTAATTGTTCGAGGTCGGTGTTCGACCATTTGATGAGCACAAAGGAGTACGTGAGGACAGGAATAGTATGGGTGTTGATTGCCCTGATCCTGTTTGCCGAGTTAAGTGAACTCTTCAGAACCTGTCTGAGTCTTGTAGTAAAGGCAGTCATTAGGTTTTTCTTAACTATCGTATGCTGAATACCCTTAGATTCGAAAACACCCAGGTATTTATATGACTGTCCCTCAGCCATTGCCTCGATGTCATTCTCAAAATCGTTCTCTAGCTCTGTGGTCCCTAATCCTCCTCTGGTTAAATGCACTGTTCTACATTTATCTAGTCCGAACGAACTGCTTTGTGACATCCATCACTTGCTGCAGTTTCTGGGCCGAACTAACGTATAGCTTCAGGCCATCCATGTAAAGAAGATGGGTCAATTGATGACCATCCTCGTTATTCTGTATTCGGAATCCATGAGACATGCTACTTAGTGTTTTGATCAGTGGGTTCAACGCTAAACAGAACCATAATGCACGGAAAGAGTCTCCTTGGAATAGACCTGTCTTAATGCGTATTGATCTAGTTATCCTTGATTTTCCATGATCAAAATACTTGATTCTTGTACCCCAGAGTATCATCGCACGACTTAGGAAGTCCATAATGCGTGGGCAAATTTTGTATATTTTTAAGACTTCAAGCAAATAGTCATGTGTTACGAAAGGAAACGTTGGCTTGTAGTCAATGTATGCAATGTCCGGACCTGGAGCTTTCCAGTCACTTGTTCTTTTCAAAACCGTTGTAACATCAAAAGCTGTGATTTTAGTCAGCTTCATTTCAGGGTTGTTGCCAGCTCTTCCCTCCTCTAGCTGTAACCACCCAGAGTTTAAATTGCTTCTGTTCGTTTTCCCCCAAACACCCGACTAATACTTAGTCACGTCTTCCAGTTGAGGCACTTTGGTGCCTTGCTGGTTTTTTTGCTTTACACTCAGTTCACGATAGAACCTTCTTTCATCTGCCTGAAAGATTCGATTTTGTTTCCTTCTTGCACTACTTTTCTTGTAACGACGCAGTCTAGCAGTAACAACATCAAGTCTTTGCCGTTGGGCGTCGATAATCTCATCCAATATTGCTGGTGTTAATGTCTCGTTGTACCGAGCGTGGATGATTTTCGAAACATGGTGTATCAGCTTTCGGATTCTATTTCCCTTTTCATATTGACTCAGTCGACCCAATTTGCACCTTACTTTGCTGACATCCATATCCAACCTGACTTTCCATGGTGGATCTCGCTCCCTTCCTGAAGCAAAGACTGCATTTGCAGGCCTAGTTCTGCGGCCCAATGTTCTAGGGGTTGCCATATCGGCACAGTATACCAGAGTTTGCACCTCTAACGCAGTTTTTGTTGCATTCAAATGCACAGGTAAAACCTTGCTGGGCAGGTGTTCTATTAGTGCACGCAGAGTTCTGTAGTTTTTGTGGGATTTCGCTGTTCAGATCACGGTTATTAATGTCCGGATGTGGTTCTAGTGGATCTGTTTACATATATTAAGGGCATGTGATGCTTAGAAAATTAAAGATTTTAGCAGTGTTAGGTTCCCCCGGCTTTTTTTCTACAATAATAAAGATTTTGCCTTAAAATTTTGGGGAATGACTGAATCAGATAATACCCATTCATAATCGCTGCTGAATGGGTTTCAGAAAAAAATACGTTTGCCCATTAAAAAACTCATGTTCTCATTCAAAATTCAGCCTAACCAATGGGTGGGAATCTGGAATTCCAGTGACAGAAACGCAATTCAGAAGTCATCAAAACCCATTCAAACGAAAGTGAATGGATTTTTGTTTCCTGGGTAACAACTCCTCGCAATGGGGTCAAAGTTGTGTAGACAGGCTCTAACAGAAATGGAGGCAGACATTATTTTAAGGTGGGCACATCAGGAGGGTCGGGAAGAAGATATTTTTAAAAACGTCCAGAAAGGCATAGAATTAAAGAGAAAAGCAGAATTAAACGAAGATAACGCTAAAATTGAAAACTCGTCATACTGCAACCTATATACGAGATGGAAAGTTACAGGGGAAGTGCAAAACTACTGGAAGATCCAGAAGTTGGCGCTTTGTAATAAAATGCAGTGGCTAAGGTTTCAATGCGGAATTGTGGGGAAGACAGGGAATAAAGGTTACGTAAATGTAGATTGCAAATTTTGTGGGAAAAGGAATAAAATATGGAACACATGTGGGTGTGTGAAACAGCGAGAGGTTAAATAATTAAGAAATAGGTAGTGGATGTAGACGCTTGGTTAAAGGGGGAGTCAACATTTTATTAACAAATTATGTCAAACACTGAGCGGAAAACCGATCCCTGCTCTATGCAGATATGTAAGAGAATTCGAATTGAAAGCCAGGGAGAATATTGTGATCAAGTAGCATTAGTTAAATAAGGTTTAAGGAAAATATTATAATTTATGATCCTTCTCCTACTTTCATTTTCCTTTAAAGATCTCTTGAACAAATTCTTCTCTTTTCAATTATAAACAATTACAAAAAATAAAAAAGGATTCAAGCAATTTTATTGGAGATTAAAATTTAACTAAAGCATAACAGTAAATCTCAGTCTCTGCTATGTCAAAATTGAGGTAAAATAAACAATTATTTTAGAATTAGGGTATCGTTTTCACATAAAGTACGCAGTTTATGCATAAAATCAAATAAAATAATAAAATAAACGCCAATCTACACAAATGCGAATATAAGTGTCCAAAATTTTGACATATAAAGGACATTGATTTGATTTAACAAAATGCTTCATGTAAAATAATAATGCTTCTAGCCATCTAAATTGATGGCAATCACTCTAAAAATCTATTGTAAATATAATCAAATTTTGATTAAGAAAAAAAAATTCATAAAAATAACGCTTACTATTCTAACTGATAATGCAGCTATAATCGCTAATTTTGTACTTTTTTGTTGACGTCGATTCCATTTCTATCACTTCCCTAGAATCTTCTTCCTCACTATGCGATCCATTAGACTCTTTACCATTTATCAGTTTCTTCCTTTTTAAACTAACACCGAACATCTCCCGAAACATCATCAACTGAACTATTTCTACTTCCACATCAGCGCCTGCTTTCTTCAGAATCTGAATAATCGACTCTTCATCTTTTTCGACAGCTAGAGCTAGTGGTGATTCACCCATGTCAGATTTCGAATTTACATCTGCACCATATTTTAATAGCAGCTTTACTACAGACTTCTCCCCAGCTTCGATTGCAAAATGGAGCGGTGTGTATCCAAGAATCGAACTTTTTGAAGAAATATTAGAATCACTGTAGTCTCCAAAAGCGAAGAGTCGTTCAATCTGATGAGGAACTTTGACAGATGTTGAATTTAATCTCGCATTGATATCCGCGCCTTTATCCAAAAGCAGTTGGACCATTTTTGCGTGGCCTCCTCGAGCGGCAGTGAGAAGCGGGCTTGAAAAATATTCAGTCTTTTCAGATATTCTGAAAATGAAAATAATTTCAAATAAAAAATTTTATTTTGGAAATTTCGTGATCAAAAGATTAAAAAGTTCTACAAAGATTGAATTTTATTTGAGGAATATCGACGCCTTCATTCAATATGAGTATATCTGCTGACAGCGCACAGTGGGGTGAAATCAAAAAACGAAGTTCAAAACAAAATTTGGAACGTAATTCTGCACCGATTTTAGATTTTCTTCTGTAAAAATTCAGAATTAAATTAATTCAATTGTTAACTATTAATGCTAATAGCGAAAGAAATGTCAATGTTTGGCCTTGCATTTTTCATTTACTAGATCATTTTTTTCTAATACTTGCCGTCACTTGGATTCAATGCAGAGGTATAATAAAAAAAGGAAAGAATTGTTATTTCTTCTACTGTTGTTGGAATGATATTGCCAACGATGTTTTCTGAAAAATGTTTGCCATTCATCAATGTTTGTTGATCTTATAAACAAATTATATAAACAAAGGCACATTTTAGGCATTTCAGACGAAATCGTTTTTTTTTCTACTCTTATTGGAACTATATTACCAACTATGTTTTCTGGTAAAATGTTGCCATTCATCAATATTTGTTTATTTTATAAACAAACTGTACAAACAAATAAACATTTTAGGCGTTTTCAGGCGAAAAGAAATAGTTTTTTCTTCTAATCTTGTTGAAATTATATTGCCAACGATGTTTTCTTCGAAAAATGTTGCCATGCATCACTAATCGTTTATTTTATAAACAAATGTAAATTGCAGACATTTATAAGCAGAAATACATAATTTTTTCTCTTATTATTTTTTAAGATATATTGCCACTGATGTTTATAAATGTTACGAATTCCATTTTATCACAAAATTTTATTAAAGAACATCATTGACAATATAATTTTAGCAAGACTAGTTGAATGAACGATTTTTTTCTGCCTATAAATGTCTGCAATGTACATTTGTTTATAAAATAAACAAAAATTTATAAATGGAACATTTTTTCCAAAAATCATAATTGCTAATATAATTTCAACAAGACTATAAGAAAGAACGATTTCTTCCTGTTTGTAAATATCTGCATGTATATTAGTTTATATAATGTATTTATCAAATTAATTAATAACATCAGATCTTAAATTTTATTAGCCACTTATTATCCTAACGATGAAAACAAGCAATTGAGCGGTTGAAGAACAAGTGACTTCTGAAAATGCAAGAACAGCGTTATTGTACACCACCGGTCAATTTCACAGCAGGAATATACTTTGAAAACGAATAATCCCTAGTGTCCATTATTTGTAATTTATTAACTTCACAAGTTAAGAATGTTTTACTTTCTTATACATGTGCAAGCGACGGCAAGTATAAGAAAAATGTTTCCTAGGAGATAAAAAATGAAATGAAATATATATATATATAAAATCGATGCAGAATTACGTCCTAAATGTTGCTTAGATACTCGTTTTTTTATTTAATGACACTGGTTCCCATCAGAGCCACGACCGTGATATCACAGGGTACGATGGAATCGCAACGACGGGCCAGGGAAGCCATCATGTGTCTTGAGGACACACAGCGACCCAAGCATAGCAGCTCTTTGCATCCATCTTGCAAGTGTCTCGGCATGTTTTTCGAACGCGGATATGGCTTCGAGGTTAGGAACCAGCGATTGCTTCAGACCTCCGACAACACTGATCATAAGGTAAATCTTTTTATTCGAATATTCTCGGTACACTAGCTGCAGCTCCCTTATAAGGTATCGATACCTCTTCTCCTTTTCCTTCGCAGTGATGCTTTATTCGGCTGGAGCCGAGAATTCGATCACGAATATAGTTCGTTTCTCGAAATCTTGGAGAACGCTGTCAGGCCTCGAGCGTGCAATGGAGACTGCTGTCCGAAACTCTTAGTTACCCAAAATTCGGCACTTCTCGTTCAGGAAAATTGAATTTATCTCCGTCGGAGCGTTCGGCAGGGCAGGGACGCAGCCAACACCATAAGACCGACAAAGATGGTAGTCAAGCACTCTTAGGATCGCATTGTACCTGTGGAGGTATGTCGTTCCAGGGTGAGTGGGACACCTGGATAGTAACTGTCCTAGGTACTCATGATGTGTATGACACGCTCTGCACCTATCGCTGAGAACTTCTTGACGTAAAATGCGGCTACAGTATACCAAGGTGGAAAGGACACCGTCCTGGCACGTGAAAATGAAACCCTCTGTGCCTGAATGAGGTCAGAATGATTTGAGGAAAGCAAAAGTTAGCTCCTTCGACAAGGACTGATCTTCTAGATTTCTGTAAAAGTTTTCGTCCATTTCCTTGTCGAAGTGCTGTTCATTAAAGTTTTTGACCTCTGTTTTCTTTACTCGGGCTTTTAGAAGTGAGGAATCTAGATCAAATTATGCACTTTCCTAAACATGTTTAGGACAGGATTGACGGCGCGGGATGTACCAGCGTGGAACAGGCGAATTGATATGCAAGTTCTTCTGTATACTGATGATCTTACGCGTGGTGATGTTGAGGGCCATGAGCCTCGTGCTTCGCAAATGGAACCAACCCCACCGAGTAGAGTAGAAGTGAGAGGGCAAGCGTTAGTCACAGATACCTTGTTCAACGCCGACAGATTGGAAGGCCAAATTTGTCGAAGGAGGGGCTTGTATCTGCTTCAGAGAGCCTGTGCCACTGATTTTATGTCCTGAATGCGGCTTTCAGACAGGCCTAGGTAAAGGTAGGTCTCTTTAGCATCAATGTTTCTAATATCACTTATATACACGAGCTGAAGGTTCTTGGGAACGCCAGCAATTCGTCCTCGCCTCAGATGCACCTTGGCGCACTTGTCCAATCCAAAATCCATACCAATCTCTCCTATGTACCTCTCGAAGATACTTAAAGCACTCCGAAGCTGCCCTTCATCAGAAGCATAGATCTTCAGGTCATCCATATAAAATACATGAACGACCTTATGCTCGCGCTGGTTATTGTCGCCACAGAGGTATCCAGAAGAATTTCTTAGTGCGAGAGATAGAGGCAGAAGTGTGATGCAAAAAGCAAAATGGCTCATGGCATCGCCCTGAAAGACGTTTCTCTCTACACATCTCACTATGTGTGGATGAAACTTCAAGCTTTCCAATAGATAGATGATAAGTCTATGTGAGGTTGAATCGAAAACTTCCCGGTAGTCAATCCAGGCCATTGACAGGACGCGCTGATGTGCTGCTACGTCTTTGCAGACATTCAAGATAACTGTACAGATTTTATACAGCGTGTTAAGTTATTTGCCTGCAGTTTCTTGAGTTGGACAAGTCGCCTTTCTTCGGTAGGAGAATAGTGCGTCGTAACACTAGTCACTATGGTATGCGTATCTCCGACTTAAAATATGAGGTGAAGATGCGGGCTAGAAGTTGGTGTGTAAGAAGTAAACTTCTTCCACCAGAAATTCTTGATGCCGTCTGGTCCTAAAGCGGAAAAGTTATCCGTGGGCCTCAGTGCTTTCTTTACCTCTTCGGCAGTCACTGATGAATATTCCTCCTCAGATGTAATGAGGTTGTCGCAAAGCTCTTTGAAGCGGATGATATTCTCAGTGTTTTCCTTCAATTGGTGCTGGACCTCGTAAACCTCTCTCCAAAAACTCTCGACCTCGGGCGCGATACGTCAGCGAGAAACTGTTGTTTCTCCCTGAACCATCCCTCCATCTGTATTCTCCTCCTTGCGTCAGATAACACCCGTATTTTGTCAAGAATTTGCTGCTTGATTGTCAGCAGCTGTGACTTGTTCAGTATGTGATCCTAGATCTTCAGTCCCAGACTCAAGTGTCCGGACTTACATAGCTGTATAAAAATAAACAAAATAAATCGAAAATTCCTTTTCCAAAAATCAGTTGAAGTTTTAGTTTTTGAGTTATGAAATATTTAGGCTGGACCAATCAGGAGCGCGGTATAAACAGACATGCGTACGTGAGCGGTAGTCCAACGCAGTATCATTGAAGCGAATACCGAGGTGGGGTTAGTGACGGGAGAACAGGGGTCACTGCACTACGTTGGACTCAAGCTCACGGACGCTCGAATGTTTATACCGCGTTCCTAATTGGTCCAGCTTATTTATTTTTATACAGCTATGTAAGTCCGGGCACTTGAGTCTTGGACACGGTCGATGTCGCTAAGTTAACGTTTGCTTTTCTTAAATCACCCGGATTGAAGTTGGGCACGGAGAGTTTCATTTTGGCGTGCCAAGACGATGTCATTTCCACTTTAGCATACCGTCGCCACATTTTGAGCCAAAACATTCCCGATGATAGCTGTAGAGCGTATCATATACATCCCGAGCACCTAGGACACATAGTATCTAGTTGTCCGTTGTTCGTTATCGAATTTGCGGCACCAGCCAACAAGAATATCACAGCCAAGAAGAATGAAGAGAATATTCTGTTCAGCTAGTCGTCCTGATCATCGGTGCTCTAGGAGGTGCCAAGCTTTCACTGGTTCACAGCCTGAAAAGCATCCCTACGTGTCCACGGAATGTCGATACAAGAACGGGAAAAATGCAGAAGGTGATCGTCCTTGGGTTGCTTCGTGTCTGCTGGGTGTACGAGACTTTTGCCGGACCGTAAGATTGAGTCCATCTCAGACTGTAGCCACCTATCTCGTAGTCGTGAGACGTGATTACAGCTGAATCCCGAGACTGTCCTTAAGGGAAAATCTCAATATATGTATATATACGTAATTTGTGCCGAGTATGAGTCTATCTGTATTTTATAAAATTTTCACGGGAACTGATTGAAGTTTGATGAATGAGTATGTTATTCTTCGTGATGCTACATATAATAATTTTGATAATAACTGAAGAAAACTTTCAATCTTACCATTACATAAAGAATTTATGATAAAACTGTACAACAAAATACGACCTATATGTCCGTGAAATGGGAGGTGTCATTTCAGAATTTGTTTTTCGTGCTGAATTCGAATCTCAGCTCTAGTTTTTGTCTTCGCGTCAAGCTTCTGAGTTTTTTCTGGCCAACTTTTTTCTGGAAAAATCACATATCACTGTAAAAATGAATTTTACGATTGCTCAAATGGTTCTCAGGATAATCGCACAAAACGGAGAAAAGACGTTAAAAAGAGAGGTCATTTAAAAAAATGTTATTTTCTTCGTTTTTTAACAGAGTGAAAATCTAAAAAAAAAATCGTTTTTAGTTTCAGAAAGACAGAGGAACCTTCCCTTTCTGTTCCGTTGATTATTCAATAATTCTACATAAGAAAACGCGTAACCCGCAGCTTGATTTCGTTCTATTTTTAGTATCAATTTGTGTTACATTGTCCCAGTGTCCCACCTGAATTTAGCTTAACTAACTTTGCCCAAAATCAGCTGTCGAGAGCAAGATTCCATAAGCCGTTAATGTAAAATGGTGGCATTCAAGTAGGCGCAAATTTCAAGAGTCAAAATTTATTGCCTAATTATATAGAAATTAATGCAATAGTTAAAAAATTGAAATTACATATAAATGTTTCTAAATAGAGTTATAAATTATATGAAAGTTATCGTTAGCTTCTCTACACGCAGGTGAAGCTGAGAATTGTTAGTTTGTAACCTAAATTTTTGCATGATGAGCTGATTTTCACGTTTGAAAAAAAAAATACCTCTAGCATTTGTTGTGCCCAAGTCACTGTAAGGCTGTCTTTTCAAAAAGCAAAATTGTGGAATTTGAAAGATTTAAAAAATATTAAAACAGCTATCTAACTCCTTTATTCCTTAATTGTTTTAATATTGCAAATTAATTTTTTCGACAAAAAATTGAGAAAAATATTAATATTTTTGCTAAAATTAAATCCATTTTTTTCTTGACCGAATTTATTTCAAATCGAACAGGCAGTCCATGCTCAAGTTTCAGAATCATTTGCCACTCAAATATGTTGCTTTTCAAAGGGAATAGGACGGCACGTATTTCACCGATTTGCTGAACCATTTTTTTATAAAATTAGAATTATTTGAATTTAGAAAATTGAAAAGTCGGGTTATCAAAAAATCGTCAAAATTCTTATTAAAAGTGTGACATTCCTTGCCCTCTTTTGAAATCCGTTGAAAAATCTTTAGATTTCAGAATTGACATAATATCGGTTGTTTATCTGAAAACATTCAAACTCAATTTACTCAAAAAGCGCCACCGTTTTTTTCTCTAAATTCGTTCTAATTCAAAGAGTATCTTTCATGATAGTCTGCCCTTTTCCTGAGTCTTAGACATAAGAGAGCATTTTTTTTCTTTCTAAAAACGAAAATTCACATTTTTTGCCTAAACGACACAAGATGCGATTAAAGTCGATGGAACAAAATATAGGATAAAATCCTTTAAAATTTATTTTTTCTGAACAATATAATTTTATGATGTCAGGAAAAACAAAGAAGAACCTAATTTAACAGTTTCAACAACTTTTAAATCAAACTTTTTTCTTTGAAATTGGTGTCTTTGAAATAATCGATACGCTCCACTTTTTCTAGCTTACTTCATTATTCTTCCATCAACACGTTGTTAAAACTGCTAAATTAAGCCCTTTCGCTTTTTTCATCACACCGTCTAATTGTATGGAGAAAAATAAATAAATCTTGAAGGATTTTATACATATTTTTCCAAAAATCTCAAAAATAACGTTTCTTGCATGCTTCAGAGAAGTGAATGGAAACATGAAAACTTAGCTTAATTAAAGTTTAAAATCTATTTTTTAAAATGAGTCCAAGAACATAATTAAATATTCACAGGTTCTCGAATTATTATGAAAAATGTGGAAGCGTGCCCAAAACGTAAATCGGTTCATCGTTCGCTAGTCGAACTTCAATCTCTTGTGAACGCTTGGGAAACAAGAAACGAAAGAGTGTGAAGGGAAAAATGGAGTTGAGATGCGAATTCAGCGTCAAAAACTATTTTAGAAATCACACCTCCCATTTCATAGACATATAGGTCGTATTTTGTTGTACAGTGTAACCACGGATTAAAGTTAAATTGATAAAGATTCTATTCTTACTAAACCATTATGTATTAACAAACTATTAAATAAACAAACTGATCTCGTTTAGCCGCGAAGGGGTCAGGGGGTCTGGCCCGTTCAGTCGACCGACTTCGTGAATATCAAACATAACCTCCAAATGTTACGTGGGTCACAACACAACATACACGGTTGCCAGCGTTGCTGGCAACCGTGTATTTAATTTAATGAAAAGATAATATTCGTCAATAATTAAGATTCAACGGTGATTCCTGAACCGAATCAAATGTATGAAATTTTCTGTGTTAGGTTTTGAAATAACTTTCTTTTCTGCCGAATATTCCAATTTTGATTCAAACTTTTTTTCTTCTAATTAGTGGACCTTATTTCAGAATGCACATAGATCTATAATGCACTAAATTAACTAAAAACGCGTAATATTTTAGCAAACTAATGCATAATAGTCTATTCTATCAGAATGTGACTCAAAATCGTCAAAAATGTAGGTAGACTCATATTCGGCACATATCATAGTGTCATACACGGTGCTGTTAACAAATAGACAGCTTATTGAATGGAGGCGTCGAAATGCATTTTTTTCAACATCTGTATTGATGGATTTACCCAGATTGGCATCTCAGTTTTGGATTAACGTCAGCGCCGTGATCTAGGAGCAGTTTTGTGATTGCAAGTCGACCTTTTTGTGCAGCTGCATGCAACGGTGGTAGACAACCTTTGAGACAGTAATTTGGGTCGGCTCCTTTAGAAAGAAGAGTCCTCACAATATTTTCATGACCTTGGAAAGCTGCGATGTAGAGTGCTGGATAGAATTCTTGCTTTTTTGTTTTCTGTTTTACATGATCTTCGGAAAGTTTTTCTATGTCATCAGAGTTTCCCCTTTTGGCTGCATCGACCAAAGGACTGTCGAAAATTTTGACTTTCACTGCTGTTAAAAAGAGTTCAAATTTTTATATTTATAACATTTCTTCTAGTGCATTATTTTCCACGAAAGTTGATCAATCCCAGTAAAAAAACTAATATGGGTGAATTGAGAAAAATACACTAGAAGCATGCGTGAGTCTTGCTTTGTGACAAACACGAATTAGAGCAGTGTGTGAATTTGTATAAATTCGAAAATAAGTAATTTAATTTTCAAATCTGCTATTTGCCCGAGTTCGGCGACAATTTTTTAGGGGACCTAATTCATTTGAATGCGTCAGCTCCAACTAATTTCACTGTCAGACAATTCATTTTAATTCGCGAGATTTTAAGCCATGCTCCAATTCGCCTGAATTCGTCAGCGGAATACTGTTCAAGACTGCTGGTCAATTCTTCATAATTCGAGAGAGTGAAAGCCACACTCGAATTCCCTCAATTCGTGACGGCGAATTTCATCAAGTGTTGATCGATTCAGTGTAATTCTCAATAGGAGAATCAACGTGCGGGTATACAACTAGCTCAGTGCGGGTGGTCTGGACTGATACACGAGGGATCGCTGGTTCGAGTCCCGATACAAGCCCTTTTTATTAATTTCTTTTCGAATCCAACTCGACCACGTATTCATATGAATTAAAATGCATTCAATTCGCACAATTTCAATTCATCCCAATACGCCTCAATTTGTTTCAACCTTCAACGAATCAGAAAGCAAGATTCAGGCGAATTCAAAAATATTAAATCGCCCCAATTAGTTTTTTTTTACTGAGATATCAGTAAATAGGCTATAAACATAGTATTATGTAACTTTACAAAATGCTAAAGACAATAAAAATTTTTTAATTTCGTTAAGGCGATGTTATGCTAACCTCAAAATAATGTTACCGACACTTTTTCACCGAACTCTGGTCTACACGAAATGAGATATATAGAGTTAAAAAATTGGAATAATTAAATGAAAGGTACTGAGGAAGGTTCACCAACTGCTAAATGTTTATAATTACAAAGTGTCTACACGCCGAAAAAAGCCGGCTATTCCTACAGAAATTTCGGTGCAAATAGCACCTTCTTCCCTCTGGAATTTGTACCAAAAAAATCCCACTTTAGAAATTTTCATTTTCAATATAGAGTAACTTCACGCTTGGGAACTTTAATATACAAATTCCCGACAATTCTAGGGTCTCTAAGGTCCGAATTATTAAAGATGAAAAGGTCTATTCGTACCCAAATTTTGGTACACGTAAACATGGCCTTATAATTACTTCAGATTTAGTTTGAGGTTAGTATCACATGACCTGAAATCATTGAGATTTTTTCTACTCACTCTGCGCTACACTGACCAAAGTATTTAAAAAAAAAAACAGGATTTTGCAACTATACATATAGGTATATACGTACATTTATCGTACATCTTTCGTAAAATCTTGTATTCCTTGCAGCTTGTAGTATACTGCAGTTTATAGAGTATACCTTTTTCTTTGCTTGCACCAAGTACTACAAGGAGACCGCACCAAAGATATTTATATCTTTGCCCGTACCGCATCTAGGTTTATAATATCTTTGGCCGATCGCATACATTCAATTTCGAATGATTTCTCGCAGCGCCCCCTCTGCACCTAGGCTTTTGCGAACTAAAATCAGAGCGCCCCCAATGCACCTAGCCAGTTTACGAACTAAAATAAACGCTAGTCGAGCTACTTCAGTGGTCAAGCAGGACGGCATTTTTCCAGGTTGATAATGTCAGTAGAGAAGATCAGATCGTCTATTTTAGTTCGGAAACTGGCTAGGTGCATTGGGGGAGCTTTGATTAAAAAATTGTCATAAAAGAATCTGGGAGATTTTAAGGCAATTTTTATAATGTTGCACAATTAAAAAAAAATTAGGAAAAATTCGAATTAATTTAAAACATAGTTTGGAAACTGCTAAAAAATAATTTGAATATTAGGAAGATCGATTTCTGAAGATTTTGAAATTAAATTTTGAAACTTTTTCAATAATTTTGAAGGGTTTCAGGAGAATAAAATTTTTTTCTTAAGATTCCTGGGTAAGTCTTTTATGCTTTTTTTTATATTTTGAAAAATAATTTTTAAAGAAAATTCATAAATAATTTAAAACATTTGAAAAAATGAGACAAATAAAGAATCCCGAAAAAGAGTCTGAATAATTATTTTGGTATCTCACGGTGAAAAATGGTGGAAAATAAAAAAATGTGATGAATGAAAATGTAACATTTTTTCTTAATTCGTTATTTTTTGGTAGACCATAAATCTTCTTGTTTGAAAATTTATCTTTCGTATCGAAAATTTAACTACTTGGTTAAAGGTTCATCTTTTTGATGGAAAATTCAACTTTTTTTTGAAAATTCGTTGTTTGTTGGTTGAAAATGTAACTACTCTTATTCACAATTTTTTCTAAAAATTGATTTCTATACACAAAACATCCTTTCAAATTTTCCTATGATTATTAGGAATATTCTCTTCAAACCATTACAAATTCTTAAATAGTTTCTCAATTTTTTGTTCGAAATCTTTAAAAATCTACATTTTGTTTTAATTTTTTTAAAATCTTTTCTAGTTTGAAATTATTTTTTAATCTTTTCAACACTCTTAAATGTCTCTTAAAGTTACTCAATTGTTGCTATAAATTTGTTAACTTAAATGTTATCTTAAAATCTTTTCAACTTTGCAATGTTTTAGAATCGATTTTATGTTTATTTTAAATATGATTAAAAAAAAAAAAATAATAATTTCAAGGTTTTCTGGAAATCGTAAAATCTGAAGAAAATGTTGGCATTTTCCTCAAAAAAAAACATCGTTTGTTGATATTGGCAAAATGTATTGAAGCACAGTTCCGTCGAAAGGCTAATTCATAACTGAATAAGTTATTTGTTATTGATTTTATACAAAACCTGGATGACCTGGAAAAGTTTATTTTTATTCAAAGATTGATTTGAAAGACTATTAATCAAATTCTAAATGGTTGCTTTGGTATACAGCCGCGAAAAATGGTGGAAATTAAACATTTATATTGAAAATTAGTGTTTTTTTTTGCTTAAACTTTGACAATATATGTTTTTTTAATTCGTTGTCTTTTAGTAGAAAATGAATCTTCTTGTTTGAAAATTCCTCTTTTGTATTGAAAATTCAACTGTTTGGTTAAAAATTCCTTTTTTCGAGTGGAAAATTTAAGTATATTTTTCAAAATTTGTTGTTTTTTGGTAGAAAATTAATGTTCTAGGCTAAAAATTCATCTTTTAGATGTAAAATGTAACTATTTTTTGAAAATTCATTGTTTTTTGGTTGAAAATTTAACTGTTTGGTTAAAAATTGTCATTTTTTTGGCTGGAAATTTAAATATATTTTCTTTCAAATTCGTTGTTTTTTGGTAGAAAATTAATTTTAGAGGTTAAAAATAATTCTTTTTGATTGAAAATTTAACTATTTTTTTGCAAATTCGATATTTTTGTTTGAGAATTTAACTATTCTATTTGCTTTTTTTATTTGTTCAAGATTAATCTAAATTATTGATTTTTTTCTTGATTATAATTAATTTAAATATATATTTTTTTTAATTCGCTGTTTTTTATAGAAAATTAATATTCAAGCTTAAATTTTAATATTTTTTATTGAAAATTGAACTATTTTTTGAAAATTCGTTGATTCTGGTAGAAAATTTAACTGTTCCATTTGTTTTTTTATAAGTTTAAAATAAATCTTCTTAGTCGAAAGTTCTTTTTTTCATAGAAAATGTAACTATTTCTGAAAAATTCGTTATTTTTTTATAAATATTGCATAAATATTAGAAAATCTTTTCAAGCTGTAAAATATTTTTAATCACTTCAACACTTCTATAATTCCTAAATATCATTTTCTCCAAAAATTAATTTTTAAGAACACAAAATCCTTTCAAATTTTTATATGAACCCAAAAAATATTCTTTCATTGAGACCTTTCAAAATTCTTAGAAAGTTTCGAAATTTGTTGTTCGAAGACCTGAATGATTGAATTCTGTGTGAATATGACTTTAGTGGATGTTTTCAATTTGTTCTTCGCCGAAATTTCACAAATTTTTGAACAAAATATGGATTTTTTAATATTTCGAAATAAAATGCTTCTTAAGAATTTTGAAAGATTTGAAGAGGGTAAAAATTTTTTCTCAAGTTTCTTAAGAATATTTACAATGATTTTTTTTAAACTCAATTTGAAGAGAATATTTAAAAAGATTTCAAGATAATACATTTTCTTAAGATTCCTGGGAAATTAAAAATAATTTTTTTTTGTTTAAAAAATTATTGTTAAGCGAATATTTAAAAACTGTTAACAAATAGTCAAAAAAGATTCTGAAAGATTTTAAGGCAATTTTTAAAATTTTGCACAATTAAAAAAAAATCAGGAAAAACTCGATCGCATTTAAAACATAGTTTGGAAACTTTAAAAAATAATTTTAATATTTAGAAGATTCAAAAAAAAATAAAAGACAATATACATTTTTGAAGATTTTGAAATAAAATTTTGGATTCTTTTTTAGAATTTTTAAAGGTTTCAAGAAAATAAATTTTGTTCTCAAGATTCCGGTGAAAGTTTTTAATGTTTTTTTCTTTAAAAAAAGTGATTTTTAAAGATAATTGAAAAATATTTTGAATATTTTTTAAGATTTCAATAAATGATACAACTGAAGAATCCCGAAAAAGAATCTTATAAATTAAATAATATAAATATAATAATATATAAATAAATATATATATATATAAAATATGTAAAAAACAAATATACTTTTTTGGGCCTTTTTGGTAAATAAATCCTATCAAAGAGTTGTGAGAAAAATCAAATAGGACTTTTGTAATATTTATGTCCCTATACACTTTTATTTTACTTGGGCAAATATACAGGACTCGGATTGGGCACGGATTTTTTTTTTACTTTCTTGAAAAAAGCAAGCTTTTGCGACTTTTACAAGAGAAATGTGACTAATTGACCATTTGTTTAAAAATGCATCTATTTTTCAAATAATCGTCCTGATAGATTGAAAATTCATCTTTCTTGGTTGAAAAATCAATTGTCTTCTTAAAAATTCGACTTTTTTGAAAAAAGTAACCTTTTGCGACTTTTTCCAGAAAAATGTTACTAATCGACGATTTTTTTCCAAATTCATCTATTTTTCAAAAAATCGTCCTTATATATTGAAAATTCATCCTTCATGGTTGAAAATGAACTTTTCTCTTGAAAATTCAATTATTTTCTTAAAAATTCGACTTTTTTGAAAAAAGCAACCTTTTGCAACTTTTACCAGAAAAATGTTACTAATAGATCATTTGTTTAAAATTTTATCTATTTTTCGAAAAATCGTCCTTATAGATTAAAAAAGCATCTTTCTTGCTAGAAAATTAACTTTTCTATTGAAAATTCAATTGTCTTTTTTTATAAATTCGACTTTTAAAAAAAAAAAAAGCAACCTTTTGCGACTTATTCAAGAAAAATGTTACTAATTGACCATTTGTTTAAAAATTCATCTATTTTTCAAAAAATCGTCCATATATATTGAAAATTCATCCTTCACGGTTGAAAATGAACTTTTCTGTTAAAAATTCAATTGTCTTCTTAAAAATTCGACTTTTGAAAAAAAAGCAACCTTTTGCGACTTATTCAAGAAAAATGTTACTAATAGACCATTTGTTTGAAAATTCATCTATTTTTAAAAAAATCGTCCTTATAGAATAAAAATTCATCTTTCTTGGTTGAAAAGGAACTTTTCTGTTGAAAATTCAATTTTTTTCTTAAAAATTCGACTTTTTTTAGAAAAAAGCAACATTTTTCGACTTTTTCAAGAAAAATGGTACTAATAGACCATTTGTTTGAAAATTTATCTATTTTTCAAAAGATCGTCCTTATAGAATAAAAATTCATCTTTCTTGGTTGAAAATTAACTTTTCTGTTGAGAATTCAATATTCTTCTTAAAAACTCGACTCTTTTTTTGAAAATTATTTTTCTTTCAAATTAACTATTTGGTTGAAAATTGATCTTTCTTCGTTGAAAAGGAAATTTTTGTGTTGAAAATTTGACTTTTTAACTTTATAATTCAACTGACATTTAAAAATTTCGTATTTTCTGCATGAAAATTCAACCATTTGGTTGAAAATTCATCTATTTTTTGAAAATTCGTCCTTATGGATTGAAAATTCTACTTTTATGGTGGAAAAGTCATCTTTTCTGGTTAAAAATTCATCTTTCTTGGTTGAAAATTTAATTTTTTTTTGAAAATTCAACTGTCTTCTAAAAAATTCATCTTTTCACCTAAAAATTATATTTTTTTATATTCAACTATTTGTTTGAAAATTTATCTTTTTTCGTTTAAAAGTACATTTTTTCTTGAAAATTGGACTTCTCAGCTTAATAATTTACCTGATCTTTTAAGAATTCGTCTTTTTGGAATTAAAATTCAAACATTTGGTTGAAAATTCGTACTTTTTTATTGAATTCAACTGTTTTTTCATTTAAATTAAAATCTTTTTCGGATGGAATAACGTCAAATGAGAATTCATCTTTCTTGTTTGAAAATTCAATTAATTGGTTGAAATACTTTTTTTTTCTTTCTTCTTTCCTATTGTTTGAGAATTAATTTTTTGAGCCGAAAATTGGACCAAGAAAAGATAATTTCACAACGAAAAATGTAATAGTTAATAATTCAATCAAAAGAAACTTTAATTTTATGTAAAAAAAATTTTAGATCATCAGAAAAGACTAATTTTTGACAAAATAGTTGAATCTTCAACCAAAAAAATTAACTTTCAACCAAAAAGATGAATTTTGAACTAAGATAATGAATCTGTAAGCAAAAAAGATGAAATTTAAACAAAAAGTGACACATTTTCAAACATTGAAGACGAATTTTTAACAAAATAGTTGAATTTTTACCCAAAGAAGATTTTTTAACCAATAAAGAAAAAGGTTTCAACCTAATTTTAATTTGAGGGGAAAAATCATTTTTAATACAAAATAAAAATGTCGAACGAATATTTATTTTTCAAGTTTATTTGCTCTACGATAAATATGAATTTCCCTATGTTTTTTCAGAAAATTAAAAAATATTTGTTAATTTTCAGCTCTATTTCAGATATGTTGAAAAAGTATCTTGAAAATTTCTGAGGAAGTTTTTTTATTTTGCAGGGTTTTACAACATTTTAGAAATAAAATCAAGTCATTTCAAAAAATATTTGGGACTTATATCAGTTTGGAAGAAATTTAAAAATATATTATAAATTTAAATAAAATTACTTCGAAATCTTCCTGAAATTTTGTCTAAATATCTCTTAAATCTACCTAAATTTCTTTTTTAATGTTTCAATCTTGCCAATTTTAAACATTTTTCTTTAAAATCTTCTATATTAATTTTCCAACTTTTAGAAAATCTTTTCTCCTACATTTGATTCAAAAAAATAAAAAATCATTACAAATTTTTTAATGAATCTTAGGAAAATTCTTTTTTGAATATTTTCAGAACGTCTAAACCTTCTAAATTTCTTTTAAAATTATTCAAATTTTTCCTACAATTTTTGTTTAATTCTTCAAGATAAAAAAGGCCTTAACATCTTCCAGTTTCTTCTTCGAAAATTTTGGAAAACTTTTGAAATTTTTTGAAACTTTTTAAAATCTTCTCTTGAGGTGAATTTAAACATTGAACATTGTATCTTACATTAATTTATTTAAGAAAACGTATTTCCCTATTTACGTAAAAAATCGATTAAAAAAATTTTCAATCATAGTTGAATTGATCCAGAAAAGACGAATACATTTTCAAACAAACAAACAAAACCAAAAAATTTTTTTAATATTTTAAATTTTTAAGAAAGAAAAAAAGTTTCAACCAAATTATAATTTTGGAGACAACATAATTTTAAATACAAAATAAAAATGTTGAATAACTATTTATTTTTCAGTTTATTTGTTTTAAGATGAAAATAATTTCCCTGTGTTGCTTTAAAGGATTCAAAAAGGTTTTTGAAGATTTCAGCTATGTTTCAGATGTCGTAAAAGTATCGAGAAAATTTCTGAGAAAGATTTTTCTTTTTACAGAAATTTAAAAATTTTAGAATAAATTCACTTTAGGTTCAAAAAATATTTACGAATTTTCGAAAATCTTTAGAGTTTAAAATATTTGCAATCTCTTCCAAGCTTCTAAAATTCCTAAATATTTTTTGAACCAGCTCGAATTTTTCTTTTAAATTTCAAAAATCATTCGAGATTTAAAAAATGGCTTAAAATCTTCCACTTTTTAGAAATTTTTAGAAATATTTAGAAATGTTAAGTTTTTTTTTATTTTAATTTTTCAAAATCAAAAATTTTCCCAGGAATTTCAAGAAAATGTTATTCTTTTGAAACCTGTCAAAACTCTTTAAAAGCTTATAAAGTTTTTGTTTTCAATCTTTTAAAATCTACATTTTGTTTAAAATAAAAAAATAAAAATGATTTAATCTTGCCAATTTTAAACATTTTTCTTTAAAATCTTCTACGTTACTTTTCGAAATTATAGAAAATCTTTTCTCTCACATTTTATTTTTAAAAATAAAAAATCATTAAAAATTTTCCCATGAATCTTAGAAAAATTCTTCTTTGAATATTTTCAGAACGTCTAAGCCTTCTAAATATCTTTCAAAACTATTCAAATTTTTCCTACAATTTTTTCAAAATTCTGCAAAGTAAAAAAAATTGCGTTAACATCTTTCAGTTTCTTGTTTGAAAATTTCGGAAAACTTTTGAAACGTTTTGAAACTTTTTTAATTTTCTCTTGAGGTGAATTAATAATAATTTCATATTCAAATTATACAGTTTCAAATTTAATGTCTTAATTGTTGAGTAATTTCTTAAAGTGCAAAACAGAAAGAAATATTTTAAACCCAGATTCAGAATCCTTCAAGCTAAATAACCATTGTTGAAAAATAGTTTAAATTTTTAAGTTCATTTTAATTATGCCAAGAATATTTGAAATCCAATGGGAATAACGCAGGGGAAACCTGTCCACAGTGGACAATGCAACCAACAGTTGATAATAAATTATTAATCGCACAAATAAAAGATAATTAATTAGTTTCAATTTGAATTTATTAGCACCTATAGTTTCTTAAATATTTATCAAATTAAATTAATTTTCTGACACACATTAGTATTCTGAATTAATGATTATGCACTGTAGATTGAATTCTCCACTGTAGGGAGGTCTCCCCTACTCACATTATCTTTCAAAATTTGATTTAAGTTTTCTAGTAAAACATTTTCTGTTTAAAATTTGTTTCGAGAACTTGAAAATTTAACAACTTTTAATGGACTTGTTTTAATATTTTAAACCCAGATTCAGAATCCTTCAAGCTGAATAGCTATTGTTCAGAAATAGTTTCAATTTTTAAGTTTATTTCAATTATGCCAAGATTATTTGAAATCCAATGAGAATAACGGAGGGGAAACCTCCCTACAATGGACAATGCAACCAACAGTAGATAATAATTAATTAAGAGCACAAATAAAACCGTGGAGAAATTGCCCAATTTGATCCCGATTTTTGACGTGACCCCGATCGGGTTAGCCCAATGTAGTTTAGGGACGCATTCAGTTAGTTAATAAATATAAAATTATCAAGTGAGTATTAATTATTGTAGGTTACTTTCCTAATATGTTTATAGTTTATGCTTATTTAGATTTGAATCTGCCGCGCTAATCTCGAATGTATTCGATTAGTCTTCCATTCGATTATTTGGCAACGAACTGACGGAAGGAAGACAACTTTGTAAAAGTGACGATCAGTAAACATATAAACCGGTAACGTCATGTGGATAAATCGCTTTGAATAATTCTTAATCCACGTCGTTAGTCATTTACGCAAAGTTTTTATACCGGGGTGAGGTGTTCATATAAAACTAGAATTATCCACTTTAGCTTTCTAAGATTTCCGACAGTGAACCTCGAGAAAGCATCGACAATTTGAAGATCATTCATTGTTCGTCTTTGCGTGAAAGTGGTAAATAGATTGAGAAATGGGAACCAGAATTGGGACCAATTGTACAGAAAGATCCCACTCTTCTTTTTGGTATGCTATAAAGGTACTATAGACTTAATGCTGTAACTTTTTTGTACTATAACCTCACTTTTTTATTCGTTGCTCGACGTGCTAAAAACTTCGATTATAACATTTATACTTGGGGTTTTTTAGTCGTTGATAGTGAAATAATTTTTCTATACATCAAAAAGAATATTTAATCGTATAGTAAAATTTAATAACATTTTGAATTTTTTCAGATCAAAGACAATGAATCTAAGCCTTTCTCGACCATTCCAGTTAGTCGAATTTGTTAAAAGATGCCTAAAGAAAGAAAGAACTTTTGAATGTGTTACAGTGGACTGAAAGTGATTTTTAATTAATAAAAAATAAATTTTTAACAAAAAAGATACTTTTCAATACAAAAAGATGAATTTTAAATAAGATAGTTGGATTATCAACCAATAAGTTGAACTTTTGACGAACAAGAATAATTTTCTACCCATGAAGACGACTTTTTAACCAAATATATGAATTTTTAACAAGGTAGTTGAATTATCGACCAAAAAGTTGAACTTTCAACAATCAAAAATAATTTACTACCCAAAAGGACGACTTTTCAACAAAATATATGAATTTTTAACAAGATAGTTGAATTATCAAACAAAAGTTGATCTTTCAACAAACAAGAATAATTTACTACCCACGAGGATGACTTTTTAACAAAATATATGAATTGTCAACCAAATCGTTGAATTTTCAAGCAATAGGTTGAATTTTCAACAAACAATATTAATTTTCTACCCAAAAAGACAACTTTTCAACGAATTACTTGATTTTTCTACCAAATAGATGAATTTTTATCTCATACAACATACATTATAAAGTTTCAACTGAAAATGGAATAGTTAAATTTTTAGATAAAAACTCTAATTAAAAATTAACTTCGAGCAAAAAGAAACGAATTTTCGACGGAATTGTTAAATTTGTTACCAAAAAGGATAAATTTTCAACCTTGCGATGCAGCTTACGGCAATAAAAAAGGTTCCAACGAAAGCACTTTTTCAAAGAGTACCACATATGCTCATGTATCACGGGTGAGGAAATTTAGAATACGCATTAATTTTATTCCGTCAATAATAATATTTTTTCTTTACAATTAATTCATCAAAATTCTTTGCAGGTTTGAGTTCTAAACGATACAAAATCTCTGATGACGATCCACTGCTGTACACCGGCTCAGTGTTCAGCAACGCAAAAGATTGCGGTGGACTTTTTTCAAAATAATTATATAAAGTAACTCTGTAAAACTAACGATAATTGCTTTAAAAGATTCGAATAATAAAGTTTAATCTTCCTAATTAATTGTTTACTTTTTTATTGAATGAATAAAATTTTAGTAATATTTTCAAAAATAAAAATGAGAAGAAGCCTGGTCGGGGCCAGATTGGGCCTTCCTTATGGACATCCTACTCTGGCCCTGATCGGATGAGGCGCTTCATTTTGAGTCTGGCCCTGACTGAGATGCCCGGTCGGGGCCAGGTTCTGCCAGATCTGGCCCCGACCAGGGCCACTCCGAAATTTCTGCACGGGAAAGATAATTAATTAGTTTTAATTTGAATTCATTAATACCTATAGTTTCTTAAATATTAATTAAATTAAATCAATATCTTTATACACATTAGTATTCTGAATTAATGACTATCCACTGTAGATTGTATTATCTACTGTAGAGGGGTCTCCCCTAAACAGATTATCTTTCAAACTTTGATTTAAGCTTTCCAGTAAAACATTTTCTGTTTAAAATTTGTTTCGAGAACTGGAAAATTGTAACAACTTTTAATGAACTTGTTTTAATTGCGTGCTAGGCTTTGGACAATTCCCTTAAACAATCGGTGTAACTCTTTCCAGGTGATAACGATCGTCAGGGTCATGCTTTGCATAGTAAACTCAGAATGTAGGGCACTCGTAAATTGTTTCTGCTTATTTTTTTTTTTCGAAGCATTATTTCGGATGGTAGAAACCAAATTTACGTCGGAACAGCTATTCCATTAAAGATAATGTTTCTCTTCCGTGACTTTGACGAATTCAACCCATTTTCTGCTAGTATTCTTTTCAGTTTCGCCTTATTTTATCGCGAAAAAGATGAATCAGCGACTGGAGAAAAATTATTCTACGAAAAATAACTTCTGACGATATATTTTTAATTTATTTTTTTTTTCTGAAAAAAAGATCTTCTCCTTTCACTCCGCTGGGATTCGAACCACAGAACTTCTGAAGTTCTATGCTTCGAATCCCAGCGGAGTGAAAGGAGAAGATCTCTTTGTCAGAAAAAAATTAATTAAAAATGATTTTTAATTCATAAATCCATCCAGTCTGAAAAAGATGTTTAAAAAATTCTATTATTCTTTAATGATAATACAGATTGCTTTAAAAATTTGATACATTTTTTTCAAAATTTAATTAAACTCTGAAAAAATCTGAAACCTTGAAATTCTACAAGATTTTTTCAAAGTTAAATATCTTCTATAAATTCTGTCTTAAAAAATTAGGGGTTTCTTAATTAATTTGAAAGCGAATATCAATTACTTAAAATACACTATCTCAACATTTTTTTATGAATTTTTCTGTTTGAGAAATAATAATTTATTTTTCAAGTTTTGTTCTTTATCTGTTATTAATATATATATATATCAAATTAAAATTTAAAAAAAAAAGTTAATTTACCACCAAATTGTTAAATTTTGAACCAAAAAAGATGAATCCTCAGTGAAAAATGTGATACGTAATTGATATTATCACAACAAAATTAATTTTAAATAAAAAACAACTGAATTCATCTAAAAGACACAACTTTTCAACAAAATAGTTGAATCCACAACCAAAAAGATTAATTCTCAACCATTTGTATTTTTAACCAAAAAAAGGAACTTTTTTAAAAAGAGACGAATTTTCTACAAAACAGTTTAATTCTTTTAACTCGGAAATATGGATTTTCATTTTTTTTAAAATCATTTTCAAGCAACTAGTTGAATTTTTTACCAAAAAGATGTATTTTCTATCAGTAAAATTAATTTACTACCAAGAAAACAAATTCTCAACGAACTAATTACATTGTCAACCAAAGAGATAAATTTTCAATAAAAAAATTAATTTTTACCATTTGCTACAAATTTATATTGTGCGGATTTTCAACCAAAAAATTAATTTTTAACCAAGCAGTTGAATTTTCAGACAAAAAAGAATAATTCAGAACTTGAAGGGTAATAGTTGATAATTCAATCAAAAAATATTTTTATTTTATATATAAAAAAAAACAGTTGAATTCATCCAAAAAGATGCATTTTTACGAAAAAAGATTTTTCTGTCAAGAAAGAAAAAAAGTTTCTACCAAATAATAATTTGAAGAAAAAAAAATGTAAATACAAAATAAAAATGTCGAATACCTATTTATTGTTTGAGTTCATTTGTTTTAAAATTAACATAATATTTCCTATGTTCCATTAGAAAATTCAAAATGGTTTTTGAGGATTTCAGCTGTATTTCAGATGTCGAAAAAATATCGAGAAAATTTCTGGGAAAGTTTTTTCTTTTTACAGGATTTTACAAAATTTCATTTAAAACAACTCAATTAAGTTCAAAAAATATTTAGGACTTGTAGAAGTTTAAAAATGTTTATGAATTTTCGAAAATCTTCAAAGTTTTAAAATATTTGCAATCTCTTCAAGGCTTCTAAAATTCCTAAATATCTTTTAAACTGACTCGAATTTTTCTTTTAAATTTTAAAAATCATTAAAAATGTAAAAAAATGATTTAAAATCTTCCACTTTTTTGAAATTTTTATAAATAATTTGAAACGTTACATTTTTTTTAAATTTATTTTTCAAACCCAAAAATTATTTCTAATTTTCCAAGGAATTTCAAGAAAATTTTGTTATTCTTTTGAAACCTTTTAAACATATTTAAAAGCTTTTAAAGTTTTTGTTTGAAATATTTTTAAATCTACATTCTGTTTAAAATTTTTTTAAATATTTTCAGATTTTAAATTGTTTTTGAATATTTTCAAGTCTTCTAAATATCTCTTGAATTTACTCAAATTTCTTTTCAAATTTTTTGATCTTGCCAGATTTATAAATTTTGCTTTTAAAATTTTACTTTTAAATTTGTTGAAATCTTTTTCAATTTTCTCTTACAATTTATTTTTCAAAGTAAAAAAAAAAAAAAAAATCCCAAGAACCTTAAGAAAATTCTTTTTTCAATCTTTTCAGAACTTCTAAACCTTCTGAATAACTTTTTAAATTACTCGATTTTTATATTAAATTTAAATTAAATTAAATTCAAAATCAGACATTATTTCGATTTTTCCTAGGAATCTACAAAAAATTTTTTTGCATACTCGTGAAATATTTCGAAATCTTAAACTTAGTCGAATCTTTCTCCAATTTTCTTTTTTAATATTGCAAAATTTGCAAACTTTTGCTTTGATATCTTTTACATTCTTTTTCAATATTTTAGGAAATAATTTAAAATATTTTAAAATCTTTTTCAATTTGCTCTCAGTATTAATTTAAAAAAATAAAAAATCATTTGAAATTTGTCCAGGAATCATGAAAAAAATTTTTATCTTTTTGAAAACTTCAAAATTCTTGAAAATTTTCTACATTTTTATACAAAATTAAGAAAATTTAAGTTTGGATTAAAATTTAAAAGGATTTCAAGTTTGTATTTATTTAAAAATTTTTTCATAACTTTTTAATATCTTCTTTTTACTTTCGACACATTTTTAAATCTTCAAAACTTAAAATAATTATTTTCTAAATAAAATCTAACCCATTTTAAATTATTCAGGAATGCTACAAAATTGTAATCTCCTCAAATCCTTCAAATTTTAAATTGTGAAAAAGTTTACAAATCTCAAAAAATAAAATTCCCGAACATTTTATAATATCACGGAATTTGAAAATTCCGATAAAATGAAATTTCTGACAGAAAATCACAGAATTTAAACAATTAACAAAATTGTGTTTCCAAATATTATATATTTATTAAAAATACAATAATCAAATATTTCTGTCAAAGACATTGTCATTTTATATTTGAAGCAATAATTTAAAAAAACACAAAACGTGAAACGGCAAAACAACATTTTTTCAACGAAATATTTCATTATTGTATTTTTAATTAATAAATAATATTTAATAAAAAAACTGCCGGGAATTTTATTTTTCAAGAATTTTCTTTTTCGAATATTCTAGATTGTAGGGAATTTTATTGTTCGGGATTTTCCAGTTGATCCAGAACAATTTAAAAAATTAAACCAATTCCCAATATTATAAAATACTTTGCAATAAAAATTTGCTCGTCCATCAATAATTTTTAGGCACATTCAGAAATAAATATGATGAAATAAAATTATTTATTTGAAAATTGTTATTTGAAATTTGTTATTTACAAAATTGATGTTTTCAAAAATTCGTAAACTTTGTTAATAGATAAGCAAACTGAAAAAAAACACTAAGAGTCATATTTATGCAGTGTCGCAATAAATCAGGTTTTTGACAACAATGTGTCCAATATTTGACAAATATTTAATATTTAAATTATTTCCGGTTCTTGTAAAAAACATCATTGAATTCTGATATTCAAACCTAAAACCTTCGCCTCTAAAATATTTCCACCTTGTTGTCATGAAAAATACTCTATTTAAAAGTAAGATTCGAATTTAAAAGTTAGATTTTCCACGCTAACTCAATTGACACTTACATGTATAAAAAAACTCACTGAGAATAACAAAGCTGCTGACATAAGGTAAGCATTATTCACTAAATTATATGCCTTTTTAGGTCAGGTGATAATTGAATGCGCGGTAGTGAATGAACTACGCCAAACTTTTTTTTAATTCTGAAAAAATTTTTTAATTAACTTAAAATCTTCCAGAATCTTTTTCGAAAATTTTGGAAATCTTTTTTGAAAATTTTGAGCATATTTTTTGAAAATTTTGTAAATCTTTTTAAATGTTTTAAAATCTTTTTAAATATTCTCTTTAAATTAATGTTGAAAAATGAAAAATCATTAGAAATTTTTCAAGGTATCTGAAGAAAATTTGTTTTCATCACCTTGAAACCTTTCAAAATCCTCATGTAGCTTTCAAATTTTATTTTGAAATCTTCAAAAATCTACATTTTGTTTAAAATTTCTTGAAATCTTTTCGAATTTTAAATTATTTTTGAATCTTTTCAGAACACCTGAACCTTAAAAATATCTTTTTAAACGATTCGAATTCATTCTAAATTACTATTTAATTCCGGTAAATCAAAAAAGTTTTCTTTAAATCTTCCATAATCTTTTTTCTTTACTAATGTTTTAAACCGTTTTTAAATATCCTCTTCAAATTAATTTTAAAAAAATTAATAAAAATCATCAGAAATTTTTCAAGTTATCTAAAGACAAAATCCTTAAAAATCTTCGAAATATTATTTCGAAATCTTCAAAAATTAACTTTTTTTAGTAATTTAATTTTTGAAGCTTTTTGAAACTTCTAAATGTTCCAAATATCTTATTAAATGATTCGATAATTTCCTAAATTTAATTTAGATTCTGCAAAATTAAAAAAATATATATTTTAAATCTTCCAGATTATTTTTTAACAATTTTGAAATTTTTTTTAAATCTTTTTATATATTCTCCAGGTATCTTAAGTTTTTTTTTCATCACTTTGAGACATTTCAGAATCCTTATATAGCATTAAAATTTTATTTCGAACTCTTGAAAAATCTACATTTTGTTTGTAATTTTTTCAAATTTGTTCAAATTTCAAATTATTTTTGAATCTTTTCAGAACTTCTGAACCTTAAAATCATCTTTAAATGATTCGAATTTATCGTGAATTACTATTAAATTCCGTTAAATTAAAAAAGTTTTCTTCCAATCTTCCATATTCTTTTCAAATGTTTTAAAATCTTTTGTTGAAATATTCTCTTTCACTTAATTTTTAGAAATGAAAAATCCTTAGAAAGTTTTCAAGGTATCTAAAGAAACTATTTTTTGCTCACCTTGAATCTTCACAAATTCCTTAAAAAGCTTCAAAATTTTATATCGAAATCTTCAAAAATATACTTTTTCATCAATAATTTAATTTTTGAAGCTTTTTAAAACTCCTAAATGTTCTAAATATCTTATTAAATGATTCTATGATGTTCTAAATTTCTTTTACAAAATTAAAAAAATTGTCTTTAAATCTTCCAGATTATTTTTTAACAATTTTAGAAATTTTTTCAAACATTCCCCAGGTATCTAAAGAAAATTTTTTTTCATCACCTTGAAACCTTTCAAAATCCTTATTATCTTTCAAATTTTATTTTGAAATCTTCAAAAATCTACATTTTGTTTAAAATTTCTTGAAATTTGATCAAATTTTAAATTATTTTTTAATCTTTTCAAAACTTCTGAACCTTAAAAATATCTTTAAATGATTCGAATTTATCCTGAATTACTATTAAATTTCGGTAAATTAAAAGTTTTCTTTAAATCTTCTATATTTATCTCAAATGTTTAACAAATTTTTTTTTAATATTCTCTTCAAATTAATTTTTAGAAATGAAAAATCATTAGAAATTTTTCAAGTTATCTGCAGAAAACCTTTTTCATCATCTTAAAACTCAAAATTTTATTTCGAAATCTTCAAAAATAAACTTTTTTTTAAATAAATAATTTTCGAAGCTTTTTAAAACTTCTAAAATTTCTAAATATCTTATTAAATGATTGGATCATTTTCTAAATTTCTTTTATTTTCTGAAAAATTAAACAATTTTCCTTCAAATCTTCCAAATTATTTTTTAACAATTTTGGATATTTTTTCAAATATTCTAAAATCTTTTCAAATATTTTCTTTAAATTAATCTTTTGAAATTAATAATCATTACAAATTTCCCCGGGTATCAAAAGCCATTTTTTCCCATCATCTTGAAACCTTTCAAAATCCTTATATAGCTTTCAAATTTTATTTTGAAATCTTCGAAAATCTACATTTTGTTTGAAATTTCTTGAAATCTTTTCAAATTTTAAATTATTTTTTAATCCTTTCAAAACTTCTGAACCTTAAAAATATCTTTAAATGATTCGAATTTCTCCTACGTTACTATTAAATTCTGGTAAATTTAAAAAAGTTTTCTTTAAATCTTCCATATTCTCCTTTCTTTTCAAATGTTTAAACATTTTAAAAAATATTTTCTTTGAATTAATTTAAAAAAATTAAAAATCATTAGAATTTCTTCAAGGTATCTAAATAATTTTTTTTCATCACCTTGAAACCTTTTAAAATCCTTATATAGCTTTAAAATTTTATTTTGAAATCTTCAAAAATCTACATTTTGATTAAAATTTCTTGAAATCTTCTCAAATTTTTAATTATTTTTGAAGCTTTTCAAAACTTCTAAACCTTAAAAATATATTTAAATGATTCGAATTCATCCTAAATTACTAATAAATTCTGGTATATAAAAAAAGTTTATGTTAAATCTTTCATATTCTTTCTTCTTTTCAAATCTTTTAAAATCTTTTTAAAAATTCTCTTTAAATTAATTTTCAAAAATTAAAAACCATTAGAAATTTTTCAAGTTATCTAAAGACAATTTTTTTCATCACCTCAAAACTTGAAAAAATCCTTAAGAAGTCTCAAAATTTTATTTCGAAATCTTCAAAAATATAATTCTTTTGAAATAATTCAAGTTTTGAAGCTTTTTAAAACTTCTAAATGTTCTAAATATCTTATTAAATGATTTGGTAATTTCCTAAATTTCTTTTATATTCTGCAAAATTAAAAAATTGCCTTCAAGTTTTCCATATTGTTTTTGAACAATTTTAGAAATTTTTTCAAATATTCTAAAATCTTTTTAAATATTCTCTTTATCTTAATTTTTCGAAATTAAAAATCATTAAAAAATTGTCCAGGTATCTAAAGGAAAATTTTTTTCATCACCTTGAAACCTTTCAAAATCCTTATTAGCTTCAAAATTTTATTTTGAAATCTTCAAAAATTTAAATTTTGTTCGAAATTTCTTGAAATCTTTTCAAATTTTTAATTATTTTTTAATCTTTTCAAAACTTCTAAGACTTAAAAACATCTTTAAATGCTGTCTCTTATACACAAAAGAAGTTGGAGCATCGCTGGGTCAAGTGTATCGAGCTAAAAAGAGACTGTGTTGAGAAATAAATCGCCATTTTTCCCAAATTTTCGTTTTTCTTTTTTAGGCTAAGTACTAATCGGACCGCCCTCGTATGATTAGAATTTTTCTCAACAATTTCTTTACTCGGGTTTAATATAAGAAAAGCTTTACAAGACTTTTTAACGCAAGGCCAACGTTGAACATCGTTTTTCAACAATTTGTGGAAACGAAATTTATAACCGTCTAAGATGAATAAAATCTTTTCCCTTCTCGCTTGCCATTTTTTCCTTTTTGATATCAGCGTTGTTGCAGAACGCACGTAGAAAACAAGGCACGGAACAGAAACCATAACATGAACAAAAACGAACGCAAATCTACACATATAAATTTTGCAGAAATTCGAAGATATTAACTTCCACTCATTACCACCCCTACCCCTTACTCTATCCATGAGCTCATTCATTTGATGGTGGAGTGGGGAAAGAAACTTCGAGATGAAACTCAACTAGGACAAAACTGACCGCGGACCGCAATTCGGATATTTTCTGGACCACGGGCCGCAACTCGCTGACGGCTAGGAATAGTAATGCAAACGGTCTAATTGACATCTCATAACAACTTTTTAATTGATGCAATTTATTAAAAATAAGATTATATAAGATTCCCAAGGATTACACGAGATTATTTGAGATTACATAAATGATTACATATCGTATTACAACAGTGCTCACTCAAGTGGTTCCTTGCACAAATGGTAAACTTCATTAGGAGTAAGTTCTCTAACCTCATAATTGCCATGCTCGTCGGGGTGCATGTTTACCATCACCTGTTTATTAGGTTCTCTAAATATTGGAGTAAGCCTACCAGTCTCTATATCCTTAAATCGAAAGATGTCACCATCAGGGTTTGCTTTTACAAAATATACCGGGTGTGTTCGTATGTATTCATAGCCCTCCTTCTTATTTGAGTCTTTTCCTCTGGAATAATGATACTTTAGAAGTAAATGTATAGGAAACTGGAAAGCACCCCAAAGTAATCCATTTCGTAGACTAGGTGGAACAGGGATATTTGTTTCAGGAGTAGGAGATCGAGATCGTAGCGTGGCATAAGGATCGTAGCTGCTGGACTGCCAACTTAATTCTGTAAAAGGAAATACAGAGGAATGCATTTGAACACGTGAAATAAATGTATTAGAACAGTTAGAAATCCATAGAAAAATTGATAATTATTCACTGCTGGGTTTTCATATGACATATTTGGAGCAAATTCTACTTTTTCTGAATCTCTAAGACACGTAGAAAAAGGATCCTTAAACTTTATAACACGATCGATACAAATATGGACAACATGATGTGTCCAAATGAAAAGGTGCTATCTCGGTAGGACGAAATAAAAAGGTGCCTTTTCATTTAGACATGCGGTACATATGACTTTTTACTAGTTTCTACAAGAAGTTCAGTTAAATCAACTGATTATTTTTCTGTAAGTTTTCACTTCTTGTAAAATCTACCAAAAAGTCATGTTGACCATATTTGTACCAATCGTGTTTTAAATTTTACGAATCTTTTTTTCGGCGTACGCTACACACTAAATTTGAATTAATCAAATGTGATTGATTTCAAATCAATTTTGACTGATACAAATAATGCGAATTTGAGGACTGAAAAATCAGTCAAGAGTGTCTTTTTAAATCAGTAAATTCAACTCGCTGATATAAAAGAGATCAGTTTTTATCGAAAATGATCAATCCATATACACAAAAGTTAATTTACATAAAAAAAGTTCAAATTTCAACCAAAAAACATAAGTTTTTCATTAAGAAGATTAATTTTCTGTCAGAAAGATAAATTTTTAATTAAGTACAACAATTTTTAACCGGAAAGTTAGATTTTCAATAAAAATAAATAAATTTTCAACAAAACAGTTAAATATTTAACCAAACGGATGAGTTTTCACTTGAAAAAATCAATTTTGATCCAGAAATGGAATACTTACATTTTCAGGTTAAAAAATTGATTGTTAACCTCAAAGCAAATAACTTTCAACAAAATAGTCAAATTTTCAACTATAGAGATGAGTTTTTAGCGAAAATGATGAATTTTATTCAAAAAATTAATTTTTATCGGAGCAGTTGAACTTTTTTAAATATAAATTTTAAACCAGGCAGAGCGTAATTTTGAATGCCATAATCATTAGTATTACTAATTAAATTCGTCATCTTGAATAATTTAGGCATTAATTTTGACTAATGAAATCAGTTATTTTGATTGATCGAATCCGTAACTTTCAATGTGTCAGTGAGTAATTTATTATTAATTTTTAGGGCTGTGCAACAGTTCCATCTGCGCTAACCAGCCCCATGCATCGCCCCCACTTTTCTGATTTTCTTAGCATACGGCCGAGGAACTAATCCGACAGTTGGCGCTCCAATCAGGACAACTGACATTTGTATTGTGTTGCATGGGCGAAGCTTATAAATAATTAAATAAATTAGTTTTTTCGGAGAAATTCATCAAAAGAAGTCAAAGAATGTGTAGTACAGTGAAGATTCTATATTTTTTAATGAGTGTGTGCAAAATAATAAGATCCGGATGTTCCATTTTTGACCCATTCAATTTGGACATTTTTAATTAAGAAAAAGAACAATTTTTTTAATATTTAGCAATGTTTTACTGTTTATGTAAAATTACCAGTTATGAATCAAGTAAAATGTCAGGGAGTTGAATTTCAATTTTAAACTTTACAACTTTAATTGTTCTTTTAAAACATTTTTTTATTTGTGAGTGAAGTTGCTGAATTTTCTTATATAAATAACAGTCAAAAAATTATTCAATTAGGAAAAATTCGAGTAATTTTAAGAGATATGTAGAAGTTTTGAAAAGATTCAAAAATAACTTTAAACTTGAAAAGATTTCAGAAAATTATCAAAATAAAATATAAATTTTGGAAGATTTCAAAGTAAAATTTTCAAGCTTTTTAAGATTTTTGAAATGTTTTAAGATAGTAAAGAAAATTTCTTAAGATTCCTGGGAAAATTGTAAGTGACTTTTTATTTTGAAAAATTAATTTCAACAGAATATGAAAAAAGATTTCAAAAAATATAAAAAAATGTCAAAATATAATTTAGGATATTTTAAGTGATTTTTGATGTATGAAAAAAATTGAACTATTATTAAATTGTATGCACCTAAAATTGCAATAATTTTACTTCTAATTTGAAAAGTGTTCAGTTTACAAAAAATTTTAATCTTATAATTTTGAATGTTTCTAACTTAGAATTGCTTAAAAAGATATAATTTTAAAAATCTATGAATTCGTTTATACATTTTTTAATTTAGAGAATTGAAAATGATAGCAGCGATTTATATATTTTTTCAAATCTTTGAATTGCACAATTTATAAAATTTCAACAATTATTTATTCATTGAGTGTTCAAATTAAAAAAAATTCAGGCTTTAACTTTAAAAGCTTCAAATTCAAGAGAGTTCCACTACAAGTATTTTATTTGGAATAAAGCTGACCAATGTTTCTTTTCGGACAGCTAAAAATTATAGATATATTGCATTATCATATTCACCAATAGAATTAAAGATGACCAACAAGGTGAAAACCAATGTATAGACAATCTTCATTTTTCCAAGGAGACGAAAAACTGATTACTGCGTACCAACAAAGGGTTTGGTTAACAGTGACACCGAAAAATAGTTTGGTCCATTATTATAGTATGTATACTATATTAGTTCTCGTATGTTTGCAGAGACATTAACCTTGACTTAAGAGATATTTATTTTTCAGAAGCCAGTTTCGTAAGTTTCATTTGGGTACTAAATGCGTTTTTATCGCAACCCAGATAACAATTATGCCAATCATCTCATCACCATGACATGATAATAACACAGGACCACGAACCCCCAAAAAATGGACCAGAAGAAACACACGTGTCCTATATGTATTTTTGGCCGCTGCATCTGAATCCGTTGAGCATTTATCTCCAGCATATCAGGATTTTCCGTTAATCGCGAAAAATGGCAGCAAATTGATTTTTTCACATGTAAAAACCTGACAACGCTAAAATCCACATAATTCTCTTTCTTCAAATGAGAAAGTCAACAAACCACGTAACCACAGACTCATAAACCCACAAAACTCAAATCTACCTCTCCTATAACCAAAAATTTGCCCTCCCCCTCACTCCTCACATCTCCCTAACGCTCCTCGCTCTACCACTTTGAATCCCACAAACCGTAAACCTGCAAACCCTACCTGTGCAAACTGTGCACACAAAAGCACTACATGTACATATTCTAAATCTAATAAAAACTTGCTCCCTCCTTTCCCCCCCTCCTTCCTATCCAAACCCACTTTGATACATATATACGTATTTGATCCCCATAAGTCACAAATGTTCAAATCCTAGATCTAAAAACTCTAAACATAAGTACCATAGATGTTCAAATTTTAATTCTACATATCTTCTCTCCCCCTAACTTCTTCATTCCCCCTTGACAACCCCATCTCTCTTCCTTTATAATACTTTGATCCCCACAAACCATAAACCTACATACCTTAGAACTACAAACTCTAGGCACAAGTATCATACATGTTCAAATCCTAGATCTGCATATCTTCTCTCCCCCTACATTCCCCATTTCCCCTACCCCACCCCACCTCTCTTCCTCTATACTTCTTCGATCCTCACAAACCATAAACCAACAAACCTTGGGACTACAAACTCTAGATACAAGTACCAAACTTCTTCTCCTCTCATCCTTCCCTTCTCATCTACCCCATCTATCTTCCTCTATACTTCTTTGATCTCTACAAGCCATAAACCTACAAACCTTAGAACTACAAACTCTAGGCATAAGCACCAGACATGTTAAAATCCTAAATCTGCATATCTTCTCTCCTCCTACATTCTCCATTCCCCCTACCCCACCTCACCTCTCTTTCTTTATACTTCTTTGATCCCCACAAGCCGTAAACTTACAAACCTTAGAACTACAAACTCTAGATACGAATATCATGCATGTTCAAATTCTAGATCTACATATCCTACCTCTCCTCTCATCCCTTCCTTCTCACCCACCCCATCTCTTTTTCTCTATACTTCTTTGATATCCACAAACTATAAACCTAAAAATGTTAGAACTACAAACTCTAGATACATGTACCATACATGTTCAAATTCTAGATCTACATATCCTCCCTCTCCTCTCATCCCTCCCTTCTCACCCACCCTATCTCTCTTCCTCACTTCCTCTATACTTCTTTGATCCCCACAAACCATAAACCTGCAAACCTTATAACTTCAAACTCTAGACACAAGTACCATGCATTTTAAATCCTAGATCTGTATATCTTCTCTCCCCCTCCTTTCTCCATTCCTCGCCCCATCTCACTTCATCTATACTTCTTTGATCCCCACAAGCCACAAACCATAAACCTACAAACCTTAGAACTGCACACTCTAGACACAAGTCATACATGTTCAAATTCTAGATCCACATTTCCTCCCTCTTTCCCCATCCTTGCCTTCTCACCAAACTCATCTCTCTTCCTCTATACTTATTTGATCTCCACAAGCCATAAACCTACAAACCTTAAAACTACAAATTCTAGGAACGAGCACGACACATGTTAAAATCCTAGATCTGCATATCTTCTCTCCCCATCCCTTCTCCATTCCCCCTTCCTCAAACCAACTCTATTCCTCTATACTTCCTTGATCCCCACAAACCATAAACCTATAAACCTTAGAACTACAAACTATAGGTACAAATACCATACATGTTCAAATTCTAGATCTACATATCTTACCTCTCCTCTCATCACTCCCTTCTCGCCCACCCCATCTCTCTTCCTCTATACTTCTTTTATCCCCACAAACCATAAACCTAAAAACCTTAGAACTGCAAACTCTAGATACAAGTACTATACATGTTTAAATTCTAGATCTACATATCTTCTCTCTACTCTCATCCCTCCCTCCTCAACCATCCCATCTCTCTTCCTCTATACTTCTTTGATCCCACAAACCATAAAACTATATTAGAACTACAAACTCTAGGCACAAGTACCATACATGTTGAAATTTTAGATCTACATACCCGCTTTCTCCCTCTCATCTCAACCCTCCCTTCTCACCAACGCCATTTCACCTTCTCTATAATTCTTTGATCCCCACAAACCATAATCCTACAAACCTTAGAACTAGAAACTCTAGGCACAAGCATCATACATGTTCAAATCCTAGATCTATATAGCTTTTCTTCCCCTCCCTTAAATCTTTACATAAAACCCCTAGGTGTGCAGACCCTCGACCCACAACCTCTTTGCCCTAACGTTCTCTCTATCTCTCTTTTTCCCTTCTCTTTCTTACAAATCGTATACCAGGTCAAGGATATGAGCATATATGATTTTTTACCATGGTCGGTAGGTTAACGGTTAGTAGAGAAAATAGAGGGGCAGAGAAGGAAATATATAGAGGAAATATGAGAGGAGAGAGACTGTGCGTTCATTCGTATTTAGAGTTTGTAGGTTTACGATTTGTAAAGGTTAGAGAGGCAGAGAGGAAAAAAGAAAAAGAAGAGGGGAGAAGGAAAAAGGAGAAGATTTAACTATCTACAATTTGTAGACCTAAGGTTTTTAGATCTGCGGTTTGTGGAAGTCCGGGGGGTAGAAAGATGAGTTTGAAATTCTAAGGTTTGTAGGTTTATGGTTCGTGAGGATCAAAGAAGTATAGAGGAAGAGAGTAGGGGTGGTTGAGAAGGGAGGGATGAGAGGAGAGGGCGAGAGAGAATATGTAGATCTAGGATTTGAACATGTTTGGTACTTGTATCTATAGTTTGTAGTTCCAAGGTTTGCAGGTTTATGGTTTGTGGGGATCAAAGAAGTACAGAGGAAGAGAGATGGGATGGATGAGGAGGAAAGGATGAGAGGAGAGGAAGAGAGAGAATATGTAGATCTAGAATTTGAACATGTATGGTACTTGTATCTATAGTTTGTAGTTCTAAGGTTTGTAGGTTTATGGTTTGTGGGGATCAAAGAAGTACAGAGGGAGAGAGAGGAGGAAGGCGGGAGGAGGAAATGATGAGAGGAGAGGGAGAGAGAGGAGGAAGGGGGTAGGAGGAGGGAGGGGAGAGAAAATATATAGATCTAGGATTTGAAAATGTGTGCTACTCGTGCCTAGAGTTTTTAGTTCTAAGGTTTGTAGGTTTATGGTTTGTGGGTCAAAGAAGTATAGAGCAAGAGAGATAGGGTGGGAAAGGGGGAGGGGGAGAGAGGAGATGTAGATCTAGGATTTAGACATCGATGGTATTTATGTTTTGAGTTTTTAGATCTAGGATTTGAAGATTTGTGGTTTATGGGGATCAAAGACGTATATAGGAATCTCAATAGGGTGGGGTAGGAAGGAGGGTGGAGAAGGGAGGGAGAAAGTTTTTAGTGGGTTTAGAATTTGTACATGTAGTAGTTTTGTGTGTAGACTTTGCACAGGTAGGACTTGCAGGATTACGGTTTGTGGAATGTAAAGGGGTAGAGTGAGGAAAGTTAGGGAGATGTGAGGAGATAGGGGGAGGGGAAATTTGTGGGTCAAGGGGGTTGTAGGTTTCGGGCTTTTGGGTTTATGGGTCTGTGATTATGTGCTTTGTTGACTTTTTAAAGTGGAGAATGAGAATTATGTGGATTTGAGCGGTATCATGTTTTTGTATATGGAAAATCGAGTTTCCAACATTTTTCGAGATTAACGGAAAATCCTGACGTACTGGAGATGAATGCTGATCGAATTCGGCTTCAGCGGCCAAAAATACATGTAGGACACGTGAGTTTGTTCTAGTCAATTTTGGGGGGTTGTGGCCCTATGTAATGTAAGTGCTGGCATGACGCTAGCAGTAATTACATTTTCTGTTTAAAGACCTCATGCGATTTTGCTGTCGAACGAAAAAATGTGGCAAGCCTTTTTAGAAGTAAAAAGATTGAAAAAGATAGAAATTGGGGGACAAGAAAAGATAGAACTATTCTATCCCTCTCAATGGGTCACTTGGCATCCCTAAAACGCCATCATTTCTCATATCCAATCTCAATAATTTTATATCTTTCTCTCTATCCTTTGTGACCAAGGACTCTTATCTTTTTCTATCTCTCAGTCTATCTATCTATAACGAATTTCAATCTTTCTCAATCTCTATCTCTATCTTTCGTAACCGAGGACCCTTACCTTTTTCTTTACTTTATTGTATCTCTTTTAATATAAATTTTAATCTTTGTCCATCTCTTTTCCTCTCCTCCGTGATGAGCACCTTATCTTTTTCTATCCTTCAAAGTTAGGGAATCCATCGAAAAGTTAGGAAAGTTATTACAAACATTAATTTTATGTTCACCACGTACCAGAAATATAACGTGACGTAAATTTAGATTGAAAAAGAAATAGAAAAAGATACACGTTGATAGATTTAGTATAGGATGAAATAGAGAAGAGGAGATTGGAAAGGATAGACGGGAATTTAGATTAACAGGGATATAAAAAGATTTACATGAATGGTTATATGAGAAGATGAGATGGAAAATACGGGATGGAAATAGATAGACGTGAATTAAAACTGAAAAATAAATAGGAAAAGATGGACGTTGATAGATGTAGGATATGGTGAGATAGACAAGAGGAGATTAAACAAGATAGATGGGGATTTAGATTGACAGAGAGATATAAAAATATTTAAGCGGTTGAATAAAGGATAGGATGAGATAGAGAAGAGGGTATTGAAAAAGATAAACGTAAATTTAGATTGAAAAATGAACGTTGATAGATGTATAATATGATGTGATAGGGAAGAGGAGATTGAGAAACAAAGAAGGAAATCTAAATTAATTGAGAGAGAAAAATATTGACGTGGATAGATAAAGGATAGAATGAGATAGAGAATAGAGAATTGAAAATGATAGATGGAAATTCAGATTGACATTGATAAACGTAGAATAGGATGAAAGGAAGAACAGGTGATAGAAGAAGATAGACGGGAATTCAGTTTGAGAAAGAGATAGAAAAATATTGTTGGGGATAAATAAAGGGTAGGATAAGATAGAAGAGAAGAGAATAAAAAGGATAGATCGAAATTTATATTGATAAGAAGATAGAAGAATATTGACGTGGATAGATAAAGGATAGAATGAGTTAGGGATTAGGGGATTGAAAAATATAGTCGGTAATTTAGATTGACAGATAGATAGAAACATATTGACGAGGATAGACAAAGGATAGGATGAGATAGAAAAGACGGTATTGAAAAAGATATACGTGACTTTAATTTGACCATGATATAGAATGGGATATATTTTCTCCATCACTTTCTATCATAATGATTCAAAATTATTCAAAAAGATAGGATCTTTATCTATTTACTTTCAGCAGTGAGTAACATTCTTCATAGAGATCACTTCTGCGTGGATTAGTCCCGACAAATATATGTCTCTTACTAGATTTGTTTAATGTACGTCAGAATTGAACAACTTCAAATCAGATATATATATATATATATATATATAAACATTTTTAAAATTGTAAACTAAAAGATTCCGTGGATTGAAATTGCTGATATTTTTCGAAAAATGTTATCCTCCGTCCATCTACCCTGTTTTGGGATTTAAAAATTCAAAAATAAAATAACAATTTATTCTACGTGAGAAAAAATTATGTAAGTCTTTTGTACTTTTGATAATAAACAATAACATGACACTATAATTTACTGAGCCAAACATGTAATCAAGACAAAATAGTTTTTCATATTTTTCAGATGGTTTCAAAATCGTAAACATTGTTTTGTTAAAATGGATTCTCACATGATTCACGCAGGACAAAATAATTTGTTTAAGAAAATATCACAAGTAAATCATTAGGATTTTATATGAAATATTCATGTTTCGAATATGTATGTTACGAAAAAGTTTACCTACAAAAAAAATGTGCAATAATAGTTTTTCATACATGAAAGATTTTTTCCAATTTTTTTTTCAATAGAAGAAAAAAATGGTATGATTGCAGCCTATTTGATTCAGTTTTTTTTTTCATTTAAATTGAACAAAATTGATTGTATTGAACAAAAAATATTTGTAAAAAGCCAAAAGTTGGACCCTATATGAAAGAAATAATATGTTTGAGTTTATTGAAGAATTTGTTTGACTTAAAGACATTTTAAGAGAATCAAATTCTATTTGTTTAAAACAGACAGCATTTTTTAAATTCAAATTTAATTGTTGGGCCTTTCTTCAGGGCCATGGAGTTTTGTGGGAATATCAATTTTCTATAAAACGTTAATGCAATAGATTCATATAGATAAGGGTGCCCAAAAAAGCATAATTTTGAATTTTGGAAATGATACCCCATAAATTTCTTCCCTTTGTTAATCGCGCTCAGAATACGAAAATCTATAATTTCATTACAATAATTGTATGAAATGGCCTTATATTTATATTTATTGCAGTATTTTTTCACCTGTCGGAATAAATTAGGGGGTAGCATTTTCAATATTTGAATACACACATTTTTTCGACACCCTAATATATAGGTTCAGTGATTATGACGCATTTTATTGAATAATAATTTTATTTTATTTTTCATTCGATTCCCTGAGCACCGGGACCTTAATAGATTTTAGAGTATTCAAAGATAAAATTAGATTTCAAATATTTGAAATTTCTTAAATGAATTTCATAACCGAATTTTTTGTCGCTTGCACATCAAAAATGAGCATTTTTAACCCAGTTTGGAGGGACACAAATGGCGTATTTGAAGACCGTGCGCATTAATGTCAATGCGCATGCGCAGTGCTATATTCGCCCAGTGCCGCTGGGAAACCAGCAAATGCACACTCATTCAAACCAGCTGTTTGTGCACTTAACCACAAAATGTACTATTAAAGGATTTCATAAGATAACATGAGATTTAAAATATTTTTAATTTTTGAAAGGAATTTAATGAATTTCAAAGATTTCACGGGATTTTAATAGATTTCAAATTATTTATATGGATTTAGAAGTATTTCAGAAGTTGCTGGATTTTCAAAGATTGATATAAGCCGGGTTTGAGGGTATGTGTACCCGACTTAATCACAGGTAAGTGAGAGGGTGAGGATGACCTCTGCTGCTTCTGATCGGGCACCAGACCGGCGCTAGACAGGTACTGGACAGGCCCCCGATGTTGTCGTCTGGTTGATGCTGGAGACAGTACCGAACGGGCACTAGGCAGACGCTGGTCTAGCGTCGGCGGTGATGTGGCTAAAATTGGGTCGGGCTCGGACCGGTAGGCTCTGATTGTTTTGCTGCAGGATGGCGTTTGGGTGCGTCATCGACTTCTCTTCGTGTTTTCTGCTGGAGGGTCGCGTCTGGAAGATCCTACCGATCCCTTTCGATCAGACAAGATAACGATAGGCCTGAAGTCTGTTCATGGACGTATTCTTCGTCCGGGGCCACGTCGAGGGGCACCGACGGACAGTGAGTTGATGTGGCGGCCACCGTCCAACCCGCGGGCGGAGGAGCACCACGCGTTCAATCAAATGATTTTTTTTTTTTGGGACGAAAGTCCTGGGCCAGGAAGAAGGTAGGAGAGGAGTTAGAAACTGAGGTTTCGGCGAGGAGGGGACGTGACAAGCCGCGAGTGGAGGGAGCGGGAGCAGGAGTAGGCTCAGGAGCGGGGATAGGACGGGTGATGACTTTCCGAGGAGTCACCTCGACCTTCCTAGGCCGGAAAGGTCGTCGTAACGCTTGGAAAAATCCAAGCGGCCCGACAACGAAGAGGAAGAGGGAGGAGAGGGGATTCGGATGAATTTCACCCGGGATCTGGGTGAGACGGTGGTGGAGGAACTCACCAGGAGGATTGGGTGAGCTGAGGAAGAGGAGGAGGAAGAGGTTTCCGCCGGAGGAAGAGGACGAGGTGCAGATGCGACCGGGTTGGAAGGAGCCCGGTTTCTGGGAAAGAGAAGGGCAGCCCGGAGACAGCAATCCCGGGTGATTTTGCTTTGACGGGAGCGACCGGTTTTCCTACCAGTCATATGGCTGGAAGGAAGGACAAGGATAGGAAGAGGAATGAGAGAGAGAAAAGTGTGCGTATGGAGCCTCGAAGGCAGACCATACGAAGTAAAGAAGAGAGACAGAATTCGGACCCACGAAATCAGACCGCGGAAAGGAAGAGAGAGAAAGATAGAGCGGGGCCGAAAATGCAGAACGCCTTAGAGAGAGAGAGAGAGAGAGAGAAAGAGTGCATATGGAGTCTCGAAGGCGGACCATACGAAGTAGAGAAGAGAGAGGGAGAATGCGGGGCTATTGAGAGCAGACCGCGGAAAAGAAAAGTTGGAGGATGGTAAAGGAGGTAGAAGTATGCAGTGAAAAGCTGCGGATTGATTCAAGAGTTTATTGGTGAATGCAAAAAAATCCCGTGGTACTGATTAATCTTGGTTGCGGAGCTCAAGTCGAGCACCGTTCAGCCAAGTAATCAGGAGAGAGCGCAGAAGCCAAGTGACGAGAACAGCTCGTGCACCGGCTATTATGGAAGGGAGGGGCGAGAGCTCGAGTGAGGAAGAGAGCGGCTGCTGGCCCTCTCATTGACCAAGACTCGTGAAACTGGAGTCGCAATGGAGCGGTGGGCACACCGTTCTCCGTGCTGCCTTCCGTCGAGCTCACGCGCCTCGCGAAATTTACATGTTATTTTCAAAGTTTAATTATAGATTAAAAATATTAAAAATTAACATATTTACAAATTATTTTTTAAAAACGATCCTATCGATACATATTTTAATCCTACGTCGAAGAATTTTGAAAATGTACAGAATTAAGTAAAATCGTAAAATAAAGGGTTATATGAAATCCTTTTGTACAATAATGAATGCAAAATAACTACCCGGGCATTAAATTAAATTAAATATTTAACCTAAGATTGCTTCCACAAAAATGTTTATTTTAATTTTTACTCAAGTTGAGAATCTGGAAAAGTTTTAAATTAAAAGGCCTGGCGTTGAGAACCCTGTGTAGGAGTGAGAGAGAGAGAGGCGGGAGGAAGTGTCACGGCGTACGTGACTCACGAAGCCTTCTCTCGCTCGATCACGGCGTGGTCACGTACTGCGAAAAACCCGCCGGCCAGCTGCCGGGCGGACGGTTCAGCTACGTGACAAAAGGAAGAACCACTTTTAGCCAATTTGTAAAAGTGTTATGACTCACTCAAATGGAAGGAAAGCAATCTCGTCGAGTAAACACGGATGTTTACGATTTAGGCGTAAGATTTTCCACTTGAGTTTCGCTTTGAAATTCAACCTGGAAAATTACGTGACTAAGTCGCTTACATCCGTGGTTCTCAAATTTAGGCCTGCTGGCCTATAACAAGATTTGAATCTATTTAAATGAATTTTAAAGGATTTCATCAGATTTCACGGGACTTTATAGAAACTTTATAACTTTACTGGACTTTGCAGATTCTCAATGCACTTTAAAAGATTGTATAGGTTTGTGAATATTTACAGAGATTTAATTATTACCAGGAATTTCTGCTAAGACAGGTTTCGAAACTGCCTCGGGGAGGCTTAAAAAATTTAATTAGCTGTACATACAAGAAAATTGTGTTGAAATAATAATGTTTGTAATTTAATCCTATGCACTGTTTTTTCATATAATGATGACCAATGAGTTTCTTAAGGTAAATACTATTAATAGTACACGTCTCTAAAAAACGATGTCTTTCTTGAATTTTGTATTTTTTTATGAAATGAATGATGCGATTGTGTACCAAAAAGATTAATATTATTTAATTCATCTTTCTTTATATAAATTTAAATTCTTGCTTCAAATTATAACCATATTATTGCAACTAAAATCCTACATTGCATTTGCTTCATAAAACTATAACATATTGATCATAGCTTGTAAGAATACATCACAGCAAATATAAAGGTATAATTTTTATTGCAACGTTGTTTAATAAATACAAAAATCTGTATTAATATAAAGAAACAAAAGACTGTTAAATTCTTGAACCATTTTTTTGGACGTCAAATTGATACATTCGGATTTATTTCGATAGGAAAATAAGTAAATTTTATTGCCCCGTATTGATCAAAATTCTTCGTTACACGTGTGAATGACATTTACATTATTTGTTTCTGTTTATTATCTTTCCTTAGATTCGAACGTAAATGAAGACAAACAATATCGTAACTTTTCATATTAAATTCTCAGACGATAAAAATGAAAATATTCCATACCAACAAACTTTAATTGTATTCAATAAAATTTTTCATAATTAATAATTATAGGTAAACCCTAATTTTTAAATTTATCATAGAAGCCTGGACGACCAGTAGCCTAATTTGTATCTTTTTAGTCAAGAAATAAACAGAGAATCAAAATCAGGTATGATTACAAGTCTAGTTCCCTATTTAATTTTGGTCTTTTGTGGAAAATGTTCGTACTGATGTCATTTTTTTAGATGACAGTTACTCCCAGTGGGACCCTGCGGTGGTTGTTAACCTTTAGTTTTTATATATATAATAACATAATACTTGATGGAATAGAATTTATGTACAGGTAAAGAAAAGGGTGTTTTATATGATAATAGATTCTTTGTTTCACTTGAAGGTAATATACTACGAATCTTGATAAGCTATTTTTAATTTTTTCCCACAAATTGTACTCTAGATTTGAATCCATATACCGAAAGAAAGATAGTACTATATATCCTCTGAGAGTTACATTGTATCCAACTTGACTTGTGAAGATTTAGTTAATGAATCTAGCTTGAATTTTACACATGTTAACATAATTAAAATGCTAATTTTATGTATGCTGGGGATACATATAAACAGTAAAGCCGAGATATTTCATAAAACAGAGATGGTTGTAGGGGGTTAATCAGCACCCGTTTATTTATATCCTCTTTGTATTTGTCAAGCATGGCTTTATCTCAAGAATAATCTCCGTTGCATTATGAAACTTTATACATTGCAGACAAATTTATGCGTAGGCAATGCTCTCTTCCGCTCGACGAATTTTTCTGTCGCACGTACGCGAAGAAGAGCAGCGGAGTTCTCGAGGACGGATCGCAACTTGTGAGTCGCTATGAATGGACAAGTACTTCAACTGAGTAACTATTCCTAGTCAGATAAGACTCGTTTGATGCGAATGCGTTCTTTTAAAACACAGGTATGGTCATGAATGCCGCTTTGAAGTGCTCGTATCTCCATTCCAACTTAAAACTCGTATACGTTATTATGCTTCTTTTATCGCTTTCTCGTATCTATTCGCTAATATGCTGCAGCATGTATCGATCAACAAATCGACCGTTTTATTTTCAGAGGCTAGGTATAGGTCCAGCTGTGAGGGGTACATAACTTCTGACATCGGTGTATACGGCAATCACTTTCCAGATAGCAAAAGGTGCACGCAAACAATTCTGGCCATTATTGCTTACCTGTTACTTGCAAGTTGCTAGCAATTAAAAGCAAGCATAGGACATGTAACTATCAAGCAATAAGAAAGAAAACTCTTCTTACAATATTTGCAATCTATGGTAACTGAAAATTTTCAGGCAACAAATTCGAATGATGAGGCATCAAAACAAATCCATCACGTTGCCAGCAAGGAGCAAGCAATATTTACAGGAAAATTATCCGACCAATTAATTTATATTGCGATCGCAACTAAGCAGCATATTGGAGCACATTTTGAAGTTGCTGAACAAAATTGTCAGCTTTCCAGCTATATGGATTTACAATACTTGTACCCACCTTGAAATCACTTAAAATTGTCTTGTAATTACTTGCACTCATCTTGCATTCACTTTCAACCAGAGAAAATAACATCTGAGTACTGAATTCTTGTATCAATGCTCAAAATTCACAAAATATACAAAAGATAAATTCGTCAAATAATATTATCGAACATGCTTAAGTAACAGAGTTCTATAACAATAGTATAAAAAAAAGGAATATCATAGGTTAAATTACTGTGAAAATTGTGTGAAAGCGTGTCTTACAATGTTCATATTCATATAAAACATATTTTATTTTTTAAAAATTTGATTGTTAAAAAATCTTAACTTTTTGGCACCCACCTTTTAAAAAACAGACTTAGCCATCTGAAAATTTGTATACGTTAAATAGTTTGAAAATTTATTTATCGCAGTTGTCTGAACTTTGACACCAATAGTTTCCCAATTTATACAAGCAAAATTTAGGGCACAGTCCCATGGAGATAGATTAGTAGAATAGTGAAACAGTTTTGACCAATGACGTGACTGCTAGAGCTTGTGCAGACACGTCATTGGTCAAAACTGTTCCACTATTCTACTAATCTACCTCCATGGGACTGTGCCCTTATTGTCATACGTGAGTTAATAAGTGTGAAGTTGCCTCAATACATAAGTTTAAATCGTGTCTATTGACCGTGTGCGGCACTCACTCAATTAAAGAAACTAAGAATGTGTTCCATATACAGTACCCTCCCACTTATCGTACTATCAGATATCGCGACTTCCCCTACTCATTTTGCTCCCACTACCGACACATGTACGCGCACGCATTAAACAAAATGCTCGCTAGTAAACAGAATTTTTTTTAATATTGACATTCAATGTAACCTACTTGAGAGGTTAATACTTAATTCTTCCTTTAATTTTAAGTACCTAATTCACAAATGGCTAGCAATTCTAGACGGAAAAAGAAAAAAAACTTAATTGCCCATCCAGAGTTCTCAAATATTGAACTTTTTTCAAAGAACACTTGGAAGAGAACACTAACTTTTGTATGATTCGTATGTAAAATTAATATAATAGCCTCTGAATATTCTCTCTTACTTGAGTATCCGACTGTTGAATTTTGACGTTAACTTTATTGAATAGATTCGATTTTCTCAACCAATCAGATATGAGGAATAAAGCGCAAGGGGAGAAAGTCCCAGACTTTCGCGATAAATATGAGAGGGTACTGTATGTATATAATTTTTAAATAACCAAGAATTAAAAAATTCTCCACTTGGCGCTGATATGTACCATATTCATGATAGGCAGTAACAAATAGCATGTAGCTGTATGAATAGTTAAGCACATAGTCTGAACTTTAAAAAATTTTGGCCAAATTTCCGAAAACAGTTGGGCAGCTGAAAACCCAAATGTGTCGGAAATTTTTTGAGGGTATAGTCGGACATATTGCCAATGCTTCGTTTTAAATTTTTTCAATACTATATTGTATTGTCGAATATATTGCCGACGTTTAGTTGGAAATTTTTCCAACTAAACGGACATCTTATAAAAATTAAAAAATATTTTAAAAAGTAATTATTAATTAACCGCACTGTTAATTCGGAGACTTATTATTAGCATTAATATTTGATTATTATGATTCCTTTCAATTTTATTTACGAGATTAAACTACCACTAATTAAAAATATTTTAGAAAGTTTTGTAGACGTTTAATTTTTTTTTGAAATTTCAACATATGCCGGAAAAATGTTACGATGCCTAAAAAATTGGTATTATTTTTGAAGATTGACAAACACAGATCCCTTAATATTCCAAAATTATCCGCCATGAGGATTTTCAAAAATTTCGAAAATTTAAGTTTTTAAAATATTTAATGATCTCAATAACGGTAAAAGATACGTAAAAAATCAAATCAATGGTTTCCTCTAAAGGAAATTCTTAATGTTCTAAATTCTGATGTGACTGATGCGTTTTGCAAGTTTTCAAAATTTCTAAACATGTTGAGAACAGAAAAAGTTACGAAAACAAAAAATATTTTTTTGGGCTGTTGCAAAAAAGTATGCTTGCCGATTCTTTTGCCCGATGCAATATACAGATTTTTGCCAAAATTCAAAAATTGAAGCTTTTATTTATTGAAATACTTTGATAACGGGAAGGCGTAAGTGAAAAATAAACGGGTTTTACAAAGGTGTATCTGGATTCCTGCTATCGATCCAAAAATTATATAAAATCAATGTGTTCTGAATTCCCAAATATCTTGATAACGTTAAGAGTTATACGTGAAAAATAACGCTTTTGAGATCTTCCAAGGTAGTAAAACGTAATCTCTTATTTGAAAAAAGTTTTGAAAACTGTATTCCTTCATGTAAAACAGTGAACCACCAGACTACCTTATTTGTATTACTGAATAAATTAAAGTAATTGATATTGTTCCAGATATTGCATTATTATATACAAAGATATTATTATATAGAGAGACATTTATTTATTATTATTACTTTATGGGTGATTGCCAAAAAGTGAAGAACTTTAAGTTCCAGTCATTTTTAATTTTTCCTTTGAATATTAAATTGCTTCTAAAATTATCTCACTGACCCTTCTTCGGAACCCGTAAATGCCAGACGCCATGCCTGGGGCGTTTGGGCACCTGAGCCAGGTGAAAAAATTGGAAATTTGAAGTGATATTATAAGAGCCAATTTTCTTCCAGGATCGATTATTATTGATGCCCCAAGTTTATTATTATTCAATCGCCAGACCGATAGCTTGGGGATAACATACTGCCACACTCGATAATTATCAATAAGAAAACTTGGATTTTCCAGTGACAGTATAACGTCTGGCGTTTTTAATAACATAAAGAATAGTATTCACAGGTAGCATTCGTAAAACGACATACCGAAATTCCGGGGATAACACCTTGAAAATTAAGTTTGAAAATGAATAATTTTCCTCGAAAGTGTGGGTCTGAGCGGGGACCGAGGGAGGAGGACCAGCCGCCTCAGGGTAAACGACTAAGTGGAGGGGATGACGGCGACGGCGACAGCCGGCAACGTCCCTCGTTCCCCGCTCTGACCCACACTTTCGAGGAAAATTATTCATTTTCAAACTTCATTTTCAAGGTGTTATCCCCGGAATTTCGGTCTCTCCTTTTGAGAGTGAATACTATTACTACTACTATCCTGTAAATACTATTCTTTATGTTATTAAGAACGCCCAGACCTTATACTATCGCTGCAAAATCTCAAGTTTTTTTATTGATAATTATCGGGTCTGGCAGTATGTTATCACCAAGCTATCGGTGTGGCGATTAAATAATAATAAACTTGGGGCATCAATAATCGATCCTAGAAGAAAATTGGCTCTTATACTATCACTTTAAATTTCCAATTTTGTCACCTGGCTCAGATGCTCAAACGCCTCAGGCAGGGGGTCTGGCATTTACGGGTTTCGAAAGAAGGGTCATTTCTCAGATATATTCACCACAAACTAGGACTTATACTCCCACTTCACGATGAACGTCACCAGCTCTTGGACTATATTAAAAAGTAGATGGTCAAGCGATAAAAATAGATTTTTTAATTTTGGAAACATGAACGGGCCTAAAAATGTTGTATCTTCCAGTTTGTTACTTCTTTAAAAAAAATGATATTCTTTACGTCTTTTTCGAAAATTTCAAATGCATTGCCGGAAGGTCATTATGGAAAAATAGTTATAGAAATGAATAATGTTTAAATAATTATTCCAAAAAGTAGAAGATACTAAGTATTTAAATATTTTAATATTATTAATATACATAATTATTGTCCAATAATTTTTCCTATAATCGCGAAAAAATCTCAAAATCAACATTTCATTTTTATAACATAATAAGCACCTATCGTTGAATTTTTGAAAGGAATTTTTAAGTTCCTTGAAAATCCGTAATTTTGCCAGTATTAAGAACAAAATTGGATCAAAGTCTAACTTTTCAATTCCGTAGCACAGTTTCATTTTTAACTATTATTTATTTATGGATCCTATATTTTATTTCTTATTACTACCACACTTTAAATTTATTTTACATTTTTATATTTATTTCTGGAATCGATTACACTACAAATTATAATCTTTTTTATTATTTAATTTTTTTATCCTCATATTTTTAAAAATTGATTTTATGTTACAGATAAATTTGTTATTACGGATCTTAAACACTTATTCCAAACTTCTTTTAGAACACGTATACTTTTTTATGCATTTGTTTTCCATATCTGGGAAAGTTTGAACAGACTTTGCATATTCAAAATAATGTTTAGATATCTGCGAATAAATTATTAAAAAATTCAGGCACTTTCTTGTCCAGAAAATATTATTTTATTCATTATTTTTTTATCTTGCCCTTATAACTAATGCATTTTCCAGCAAGAAGCTCAGCAGCGCCGCCAGCGGGGGACTTCGCGGCTGACATCAAACTTTAGCCAGAGCTCCTATGCAAAATTCGGGTTGGTCGGATAGGACTGAACAGGGCTCAGATGTGGTTCTGACCGCCGCTATTTATTGGCGCAAAAATCGAATGCGCGAAATTTAAATTTCATTATACTTTGCTATTATCGCTACGAATGAAACATTTCAATTTAAAATTTTTTTAATAAATTGTCAGGTCCCAATCCATTTCAGATCGTGCAACTTCAAGTCACAGAATCATTCGCCTCTTAAATATGTTGTTCATTGTATACTTTAGTGAAAGGGGTATTTTTTGTAGAACGTTTTAAAATAAGCAAAGTGTTTTCTTATAATTTGCTCAAATATACCGTTGTCTAGAAAAAAATTCTTATGGCACAAAATGGTTGGTAAAAAATGGTAAAAAACCACAAAAATGGTTGAACCCACATAAAACTTATAGAATGTATCTCGTATAGAATAAAACATTTAACAAACAAAAAATAAAAATCCTGCTTGGGACATGTGAATATTCCAGAAACGTCCCATGAATATCCTGGGGAAATCCCAATTTCCGCCTTGTGGGATATCCGACGAGTTATCCCAGGGAAAACTTAGGAGATAAATGGGATCCCGGTATATTCTATTGTTGATAGTACACTATTAGCTGGAATTATTGAATCTGCACTCATAGAACAGAAATAATTCTAATAGTATTCAATTGAATTATTATAAACAAATTCTTTCTTGTGTTTTTTTTCTCATAGTTATAATTTTAAGATCGTTCTACCTTCGAACACATACTTAAAATTAAATAGCTTAACTTGAAATTGTACAATTTCGAATTTATTAAATTTTGATGTTCTAAATGCGCAATTGTTTAATTTGTAAATCTTAAAATTCAAGATTATTTAACTTAGACCTATTTTAAGTTCAAGAGATTTAGTTTTAAACATTTTTAATTAGTAAGATTGTTGCCGCATTAAAAATTAGATCTCTGAAAAAGATAGTTTTTCTACAATTTGAACAATCAAAACAATATTAATGATAATTTTCTTACTACCCTTTCTTAGCAATTGAAAAAAATGTTTGAATTTTAATAAATGATAGCTTATTTTTTCAGGCAAAATATTCTCTACAACTTTACTTTTTACAATTTTCAAAGGAAATTTTTGTCTGGCTGAAATCGTTAAAACATTTTTGAATTTAAGAACAAATTTTCTAATAAATGACTAGATTTGTAGATTATTTACTTATTTTAAAAATTGTAAACAGAAAATCTGTAGGGAATGTTTTTTTAGAAAAAAATAAGCCATGATTGATTAAAATTCAACATCTTTTAAAATATTAGTGAGAGGCGACAGTCTGAGAAAATTCAATTACAAAAACTGTTAAAATAATCATGTTTTCTAAGTTTTAAACTTACTTGCTTCATAAGACTTGCAAGTTAATATAATTTCAATTCCAAAAATCATAGAAAACTTTTTTCTTCCAGAGGCCAGAGATGAACTTTAAATCGTACAATCTCTTCGCGACAAAATATGTTGTGGACAAATATATGTATTTTGAAGTTTTCTTTAAAAAAATTTACCCATTCTTTTTTTAAACATCTACAACTTTTTACTTAATCCAGATATTTAAATGTTCCTTGCAGATGCTCCTAAGGTTTATCGACCCCTTTTGAAATCCGCCGAGAAATTAGAAAATCTTGAAAATTACAATGTTCTTCTGAAAATATTAAAAGACGATTTTCTCAAATAATACATGTTTTTATTTGTTGTTTGTTAAATGTTTAATTCTATAAGAGAGACATTCTATAAGTTTTATATGGGTTAAACCATTTTTGTGGACAAGAGAATTTTTTTCTCGAAAAATTTAATTTTTTTCAGACAACGATATATTTGACAAAATTCTGAGAGAACACATTGCTTATTTCAAAACTTTCTACAAAAAATACCTCTCGCCAAAACATATAATGAACAACATATTTAAGAGGAGAATGATTCTGTGATTCGAAGTTCCATTATCTGAAATGGATTTGGACCTGAATATTTTTTGTTATTTTCTTAAAATTAAAATGTTTCCTTCGTGGTGACAATAGAAAAATGTAATGAAATTTAAATTTAGTGGATTTGATTTTTGCGCCACCTAACAGCTGTGGTCAGAACCATAATATTCCTATATCTGAAAAATTTGAATTGTTATTAAACTTTAAAGTGGGGCGCTCTTACGGAGTTCCTACATATGTTGGACCGCTTCTTCAATCGCTCCTCCTATAAAATCATATGAAACAAAGCTACAGTGCGTTAGGTCCCTTTCTTCGCGGACGGTCACATATCATACGCAATGATGAAATCTCAAATTTGATTGGTCGAAAACCTAGAGAGAAACTCAGAAGCCTAGAAGTAGAAAAACCCCCTTTTACGGGAGATTTTGCAAAAAATCGTCTTTTACAGAACGTTTTGCAGGACATTTACCTTCGCAGGACATATTGCTCAAATGCGGGACTGTCCTGCGAAATACAGGACGAATGGTCACTTTAATTTTGAGGTTATCTCGCCTCACATGCTTCGCTGGTGCAATTATAATTGCCTCCTGCATATATTCTGCCGGGCGAAATAAGGGGCCGTACTTATGGTACGTAACGGTTTATTGGCCTTCTTCAGAGCCCTCCCCCCTCTTTAACAATGGGGCTGTAACAAACATACAGTGTCTGACCCCCCCCCCTCCTCCTTGAGCTGCTGAGTAATTTAAGTACAGTCCCTAAGGTGCCGTCTTTTTTTGGCCATATTGTATGTCGAAATAAGCTACCGACGGCTATTTCGCCATACATGTATGGTGAAATAGTCGCAGCCAAAATAAAAATTATGACAAATTCCTGTTTTGCAACTTGATTTTCGGTCAAATAAAACTTAGGTTAAATGGAATTTGGGGATATTCATGCGCCTCTTGAATTCCTACGATGCCAATCATTAACAACAAGTCTTTCAAACAAATAGGGAAAAAACACATTATAAGTTAATGATCCGACCTGAAAATATCCATCTTTTCGTACAATTAGGGAAGAGTAAACAAAAATTTACAGCTTCTCAGAATATTGGCAATTTTTTGCTACAATAGCACTTTTGCGTCCAAATCAGGAAAATTTCATTGCATTTCTTAGACAAAAGCTACCGAAAAAGATTTAGAAACAGAAACTTAATGATGCGACCCACAGTGGGACAGGAGCACATCAAAATTGGCCAAAACTAAAAAAACTATCCATGTAGCATAAATCTTATTTTCTAGGTGTTTTTTAGGTCGCTGATTCCAAATCCATTCACAGAACTTCGAAATTCACAATGGCGGATCCAATGTGGCGACGAATTTTTTTCAACATTTTTTCTTTTTCGCGAAACTCATTTTCTAGATGTTTTTTTGATCTCTGATTCCATATATATCGTCAAAACTTCGAAAATAAAAATGGCGGATCCAATATAACGACCACATTTTGTAAAAATTATGTATATTTTATCGAACTCATTTTCCAGTTGCTTTTTGGGTCACTAATTCTAAATGTTTCATCAAAACTTCTAAATTAAAAATGGCGAATTCAATATGGCGACCAAAGTTAAAAAAAGTTTTTTTTATAAATCTCATTTTATAGTTGTTTTTTGAGTTGTTAATTCTGAATCCATCATCAAAACTCCGAAAGTAAAATGGCGGATTTAATATGGCGATCGAAACTTGTATAAATTATTTGTTTTAAATCAAATTCATTTTCTGGGTGCTTTTTGATATGAGACCCTTCGACTGTTACAATTACACTTTTATAAGGAACTGAACTAAACTGAACTGAACTGAAGGCAACTAAACTGAACGGAACTGAGCATTATTAAATCTGGGACTCGACTTATTGTACAACTTGCAAGAAGAAACAAAAAAATTTGAATAACATATATACATGACACACTAATCTACTTGAAATTAGTTAGGCTCATTACGTGTATTGAGACTACGTTTTGCGCGGAAGTAATCTTGAGCAATTAGTTATCCACTTATCTTCAAGTTCATCGTCTGAATACATTTCCTCTTCATCTAGAAGAATTCAGGTCGAGAATTTTTTGAACAATTTATCTATAGCGATATGCTATCACGTAAAAAACACGAAATCGATATTCGCTCCGAAATATGTGCATAACTTCATTAAAAACCAAAAGTGGCAGCTAGTGGCAGCACATTTGAAACTTCAGTAATTACCGAGAAGAATGATTCCTTGAAAACTTCAAAAAGACGTGGTACTTCGTGGTACTTTTAAACTGAAAAATGTCCAGTATTGTAAACTAGAAAAATGTGCATGTAAACTCTTCTTCAATTCGTAATAAATCAAATATTACAAGTTATTTAGGACCTGCAGATACTTTAAAAACGTTTTTAATGAATATTGAAACCTTCAAACATTGAAATTCATGCCAAATTTAAGAAATTAATCATTTTTTTGCAAACTTTTGATGACGTTGATTGTAAGCCATTCTACGATTTGGATAGACTCTATAAAGACATTACTTGTGAATGAAAGCTCGTGAAATTTCGTTTCTATTTACGATAACATATATGTAAAACAATAACAATTTCCCTTTATACAAATTTTGACCTTCAGTTTTGGCCAAAGATAATCTCCTGTCCCACTATGCAAGGGTGGCCCAAAAAATCACATTTGAGAAATTTCAACGGGCTCCTTCACCAAATCGTTTTCACAGGCAAATAAATGTATACGTGTTTTTTTTTTCAAAAAAAAACTTATTTTTAGCACTTGCTAAGAGGCTTCAAAGTTTCGTTCCTGTTAATGTACGATTTAAAGTAGAGAAGCCCTAACAGTAGCTCCAGGTTCGACCCAGAGAGCAATCAGCTATAGATTTATTAACTTATTATTACTCTGCCATTCAACTCATTGTTAGTGACTTATCCTTTTTACAAGTGACGCCCCTCGTGTACACTGTACACAAGGTCTTCATGAAGATTGGGACCGTAGCAAATACGGTGCACCATTACCGGCCCAACCGAGCTTCAATTGTTTTTTTGCAGTCGATACAAATTGTCCACCTGCAGATCCTTCAGTCGGTGTTAAACAATTTTGCATTTTTCATAAGCTTTTCTCACCCTTTTCTCAATGTAAATTAAAGTTTAATTCGGTTTTTTGTTGAAATCTGTTCTAAATAGTCTCAAAAATGTGTCTTCAAAATTTCAAGTTACACAAGCATATCTAAGACTCGCAGCGAGCCTCTAAATATTGCCATTTTATGCAATTTTTTATATGCCTGAAACTTTTGCATAATATTTCTGAGATATGAAAATTTGATGAATGCAATATTCACTGATAAGCAAACAAGCATATAAAAGGTTAAATAAATTGACTCATAATTTCCTGACGATAATCGAAGAAGTAAAAATAGGATAATTTTTACATGTTACACTCCAAAAGACAAAAATTTATTTAGAAAGTACTAAAAATAATACATTTATTTACCTGCGAGAAAAATTTGGCGGAGGAGCCTGTTGAAATTTCTCAAATCTGATTTTTTGGGCCTCCCTAATGTGCCCTAGGTGCTCTGGCTGTACATGACATGCTCTGCAGTTATCATCGGGAATGTATTGGCGCAAAATGTGGCGACGGTATGCTAGAGTGGAAATGACACCGTCTTGACATGCAAAAATGAAACCCTCCGTGCCCGACTTCAAACCGGGTGATTTGAGGAAAGCAAAAGTTAGCTCAAATGACATCGACTGATCCTTTACGTTTCTGCGGAAGATGCCGTGCATCATCTTGTCGACGAGCAGTTCTAGGAAGTTTTTCTCCTGTGCTTTCTTTATGCATTTTGCTCTCCCCTGATATTGAAGTCAAGGTCATGTGTTTCAGCAGCCTCCTCCGCTGCTTTGTACAGAAACGCTCCTTTGCATACTTCTTCGTGTTTCCTGACCATTTTAAGAAGAGGGTCTTGTCCATTTGCGATTATATGTGTTGTAGCCAGAATAATCCTGTTGTTAATACATTGGAGATTCAGTATTCCGCGACCACCTTGACGACGCGGCGTGAGATGTATAGTCGCAGAACGGACGACTTAATGAGCGAGCTTTTGTTCATGTGCTCAAGCTTTTGTGACCCAATGTCGAGGGATCTTAGCTTGTCCTTCGTCCATGGAACCACTCCAAATGACTAGAGTAGTATCCGTACGGCAAACATGTTCGTTGCAGATACTGTGTTCCTCGCCGACAGTTCGGAAGACCAAATCTGTTGGATAAGACGTTTTTATCTGCATCGGAGAGCATCCTTTATAGATGTTACGTATGTTACGAATTTTTCCAGATGAGATAGTAAATTTGGTCCTCCAAAGGAGCATCAATCTCTCTATGCACCTCGCCATGGGCTCATGAACCCTTAAGCTTTCCAACAGACAGATGATAAGTCTATAGTAGATGGAAAGCTTTCATGTAGTCAATCCAGGTCATCGATAGGTAGAGCTGCGCTGCTGGATGCTGCATCTTTACTGTTGGAAGATGTAACTTTATGTCAGCGTTACGTCTGGATATAGGATTGGGATAAAACAACTTATAGTCTACAATTAATTAATAACACAAGAATTCACATAAATCACCTATATTTAAGTGAACCGTGCAAATATTTAGAACCGAAATAGTGAAACTTGTATTGAACTTGAGAAAACTGAATTTGAGTGTGATAAGCTATCTGCATGAGCAATACGCGTCAAAGGTCGAATTGTAACTGACTACCCAAGACAAAAGTGTGCCCTCTGTACCCCAAAGTGGACGAGCCCTCAGATACCTGCACCTCCCTCTCCGTACTTGCAGAGCTTTCGTACAGTTATCTCTAAATCATCGTTGCATTTCCAACATTTACAGACACATCTATCTAGAAGCAGGTTCTCCCGACGTCCTGCTACGCCTTTCTTTGAGTCGCGTTTTTCGTACATCTCTCGCCCCACAACATAGGTCCGATTGTCCGAACAATCCTATCATTTCAGATAGCTATGAAGATCTTATACGGCGCGTTCAGACGCGTTATTGGTCTATAATTCTTTGGGTTAGAGAAGTTGCCCATTTGCGGGAGGAGCACTGTGCGTCCTTCCACCAACCACTCTGGAATAGGCTCTTCCGACTTTAGATATAAGGTGAAAGTGCGGGCCAGATGCTGGTGGGTTGAGGGAAACTTCTTCCACCAGAAGCTATTTATGTTGTATGTGTTTTCTTTCCGTGGACGCTGGACTTTGTAGACTACTCTCCAGAATTATCTTAAAACTTCTGCCATGTACAGGAATTTAGTGGTATTCCCTTCAATTAAATGTTCGTATAATTATCTTTATTTCATTGAAATCGCTAGAATTTTCCTTAATTCTCTCGAATTCTTGTAAATTTTCATCAAATCCCTTAAATTTACTTAAATTTCGTTGAATTATCTTGAACTACTTAGAACTCGTTTGAATTCCATTGATTTTGCTCGAATTCATTTGAACTCCATTGAATATACTTTAAATTCCTTCGAACTCCCTTAAATTTTCTTGCATTCACTAATTTCATTTGAATTACCTCATAGTTGCTTACATTACGTTAAATTAGCTTAAAATTCCTTGAATTCCCCTAAATTCGTTCGAATTCCGCTTAACTGAATTAAATTCTTCTAAATTTGCTTAAATTCCTCTTAATTCCATTAAATTAACTTATCTTCTCTTAAATTGTCCTAAATTTTCTTGAATTTTATTATTTTATCATTATTTCATCTGCATTAATAATCCAAGAATATGGCCCCTATTTGAATAGTAAAGGTAATATTTAGCTAAATATATGTTTTTTAAATACTTTTTCATTTTTTGGGAAGTTTTCACTATTATATCGATAGTAACTGCTCATCTATCGATAAAATAAAATGCTCGTTAGATTTGAACGATTTCTTATGAAATCGGGCAATCTGACCCTGGTGACGTCACGGAATTGTTTGCGACTGATCTTGGGAAAAAAAGGACATAAATTAATGTTCTTTGCAGCAATTTGTAGCGAATTTTCTCAAAAAGGCTACCTCTTGATTTTTTTAGATTCATAGTAATATTAGGAAAATATCCTGTGAGTTTTGACTTTGCTAATTTACTCCTTTATACTGAAAAACTCATTTTTTATAATAAAATAAATAGATCAAAATATTAATTCTTTTTTAAACTTTTTTAGTTTTATGTCTTGAAGAAGCCAAAATAATATATATTTACAATAGCCACAATTGAAAAATTTATATATATATATATATATAAATTGCCGATCATCCTAGAGTTCGGGGTGCTGAAAACAATTTAGATGGAAACACGACGACGAACCGGCGAAATGCACACATAGAGTGGACGAATCAACGCAAGGATGACTTGCTAGACTGCTACGATGACAGCATTATCCCTGTTCATCAAGGCTTTATGGCGCGTATGCATACTCTGTGGAGCCAAAAACACCCGGAGCTTCAGCACGTTTCGATTCAATCCTTGCGAAATCAACGTGCCTGCCTTTTGAAAAATGGATATGTACGCGGAGCGTTTCCCCAACCGCTGCTTGATCAATCTGCAGCCGAAGATAAGGAAGCAACAATAATACCAACCACGGAAAGCAGGCACCTTCTGAGAGATGATCATTGTTCGGCGAATTGAGCCTGTGAGGCGTGAGATGTACGAACAACGTGGCTCGAAAAAAGGTGTAGCAGGCTGTCGAGAGAACCTGCTAATTTACAGGTGTAGAAAGCAGAAAAAATGATGGGAAATGAGGAGAGAGGAAGTAGTGGGGATGAAAGAAGAGAATGCAGGGAAAATCATGAGGAATGTGGTGAGAGATAGTAGTGGAAATGAATGGAGGGAAAGCAGGAAAAATGATTGAAAATAAGGGGAGAGGAAGTAGTGGAAATAAAAGGAGGGAAAGCAGGGAGGATGATGGGAAATGAGGCGAGGGGGAGTAGTGAAAATAGAGGGAGGGAAAGCAGAGTGAATAGCGGAAAATGAGGCCAGAGGTAGTAGTGGGAAAGAAGGTAGGGAATGCAGGGAAAATGATGGGAAATGAGGGGAGAGGAAGTAGTGGAAATAAAGGGAGGGCAAGCAGAGAAAATGACGGGAAGTGAGGGAGAGGAAGAAGCGGAAATGAAGGAAGAGAAAGGAGGAAAACCGATTAAAAATGAGAGAAGAGGAAGTAGTAGAAAGGAACAGAGGGAAAGCAGGGAAAATGATTGAAAATGAGAGAAGAGGAAGTAGTGGAAATGAAAGGAGGGAAAGCCGGAAAACGATTGAAAAGGATGGGAGAGAAAGTAGTGGAAATAAAGGGAAGGAAAGCAGGAAGAATGACGGGAAATGAGGAGAGGGAAAGTAGTGGAAATAAAGGGAGGAAATGCATGAAAAATTATGAGAAATGAGGGCAGAGGAAGTAGTGGAAATAAAGGGGGGAAGCAGGGAAAATGACGGAAAATGAGAGGAGAGAAAGATGTGGAAATGAATAGAGGCAAGGGAGAAAAAATTATGGGAAAGGAGGGGAGAGGAAGTAGTGGAAATGAGGGAAAGGAAAGCAGGAAAAATGATGGAAAATGAGGGGAGGGGAAGTAGTGGAAATGAAGGAAGGGAAAGCAGAACAAATTATGGGAAGTAAGGGGAGGGAAAGTAGTGCAAATGAAGGGAGGGAAAGTTGAGATATTGATGGGAAATAAGGGGAGAGGAAGTTGTTGAAACGAAGGGAGAGACAGCAGAAAAAATGATGGAGAATGAGGGGAGGGGAAGAATCGAAATAAAGGGAGGGAATGCTGGGAAATTGATGAGAAATGAGGGGAGAGGAAGTAGTGGAAATGAAGGAAAGGAAAGCAGGGAGAATGACGAGAAATGAGGGGAGAGGAAGTAGTGGAAATGAATAGAGGCAAAGTAGAAAAAATTATGGGAAAGGAGAGAGGAGGAATTAGTGGAAATGAAGGAAGGGAATTCAGGGAAAATAATAAGGTGTAAGGGGGGAGAAAGAAGTGGAAATGAAGGGAGGGAAAGAAGGGAAAATTATGGGAAGTGAGGGGAGAGGAAGTAGTGGAAATGAAGGGAGGAAAAGCAGAAAAAATGATGGAAAAGAAGGGGAGAGGAAGTAGTGGAAATGGATTGACAGAAAGCAGAAAAAATGATGGGAAAGAAGGGGAGAGGAAGTACTGGAAATAAGAAGAGGTCAAGCAGAAAAAATGATAGAAAGTGAGGGGAGAGAATGTAGTAGAAATGAATGAGGGGAGCAGGGAAAATGATGGAAAATGAGGTGAGAGGAAGTGGTTGAAATGAAGGAAGGAAAGGCAGAAAAAATTATAGGAAATGAGGGGAGAGTGAGTAGTTGAAATGAAGGGAGGGAAGGCATAAAAAATTATCAGAAATTAGGGCTGAGGAAGTAGTGGAAATAAAGGGAGGAAAAGCAGAGAAAATGATGAGAAATGAGGGGAGAGGAAGTAGTGGAAATGAATAGAGGCAAAGTAGAAAAAATTATGGGAAAGAAGAGGGGATGAAGTAGTGGAAATTAAGGAAGAGAAGGCAGAAAAAATGATGTAAAATGAGGGGAGAGGAAGTAGTGGAAATGAAAGAAGGGAATGCAAGGAAAATGATGAGGAATAAGGGGAGAGAAAGTAGTGGAAATAAAGGGAGGGAAAGAAGGGAAAATGATGGAAAATGAGAATGAGGAAGTAGTACGAATGAAGGGAGGGAATGCAGACAAAATTATAGGAAATGAGGGGAGAGGAAGTAGTGAAAATGAAGGAAGGCAAATCAGTGAAACAGATAGGAAATGAGGGGAGGGAAAGTTGTTGGAATGAAGGGAGGGAAAACAGAAAAAATGATCGGAAATAAGTAGAGAGAAAGTAGTAGAAATAATGGGAGAGAAAGCAGGGAAAATGGTGGAAAATGAGGAAAGAGCAAGTAGTGGAAATGAAAGGAGGGATTGCAAAGAAAACGATCGGGAATGAGGATAAAGGAAGTTGTTGAAATGAATGAAGGGAAAGCAGAAAAATGATGGGAAATGAGGGGACAGACAGTAGTAGAAATAAAGGGAGGGAAAGCAGGGAAAATTATGGAAATGAGGGAAGAGGAAGTAGTGGAAATGAAATGAGGGAATGCAGGAAAAATGATGGCGGATGAGGGGAGAGGAAGTTGTGGAAACGAAGGGCGGGATAGTAGGGTAAATTATGGGAAGTAAAGGGAGAGGAAGTGGTTGAAATTAAGGGAGGGAAAGCAGAACAAATTATAGGTAATGAGGGGAGAAGTTGAAATGAAGGTAGAGAAAGCAGAAAAAATGATGGGAAATGAGGAAAGAGGAAGTAGTTGAAATGAAAGGAGGGAATTTAGGAAAAATGATAGAAAATGAGGAGAGATGAAGTATTCAAAATGAAGGAAGGGAAAGCAGAGGAAATGATGGGAAATGAGGGAAGTGTAAGTAGGGAAAATGAGCAGAAACAAGGGGTCAGAAATTGGATAGAATGAGAGAAAGTAGATGAAATCGTTAGAAATCAGAGTGGAGAGGAAGTAATGTAGGCAAGGGGAATTTAAGCTGGGGGGTCAAGGAAAGGAGGAATTAGAGGAGAAAGAAGTGAGAGAAGAAAGTGAAGGGTGAACTGAGTGGTAATAAGGAGGGATGAAAAAGGTGCAGTGAGAGAAAATAAAGGGAGAGAAAGTAGGGGAATGTATGTGGATGTGGTAAGGAAAATGAGAAGGGAGTAGGGGAAGTGAGAGGAAATGAGGGAACGAAAATTAGTGGTGGTGAGGGGAAATGAGGGGCAGAAAAGCAGGCCAAGTAGAAGAAATGAAGGGAGAAGAAGTAGGGGAAGTGAGAAGAAGTGGGGGAAGTGAGTGAAAGTAGGGTGAATGATTAGAAATGAGGGAGAGTAGGGGAGGGGAAGTGATAGTTGGGGAAGTGAAGTAGAGAAAGGGGAGTGTCGGCTGGGGAAGCGACAATTTTGACTAACTTTAATCTCATTTTATCATAATCATAAAAATTATTGTGCTCAAATTAAATTCTCTTTTTCAGTAAAGAAGATTCTACGAGGTAATAAATTTCGACGAATTCCCAAACTTCAAAGCCAAAAATATTATAAAGACGACTCTTTGCCGTCGCAGGAGAATCTTCAGAATTTTTCTTGGTCTTACAGTGATGGACGAAACAACGTTAACATAAATCACAACCGTGTAAACTCCCGGAGATCAAATTCGTTACCGGATTACAACAATAATGAGAAAAAATTGAATTTCAAAAAACCAAATCCTGCTAAAATCCCGAGCTTTCCCAATTATCATGTGTGGTGGATTCCAGTTGCAATTCCTTGCATTCCCAACTTCAATTTGAGATACTACTGACTATTCGAATAAGTGAAATTTCACTGAGAATCGGTAAAATTTCAGTGAAAATCAGTGGCGTACTTCTGGCTATTCAATTCAGTGAAATTTCACTGAGAATCAGTAATTACTAAAACTTCAGTACCATTTCACTGGATTTTAAGTATAAAATGTTACTGAAATTTTAGTCGTATTTCACTGAATTTTCACTGAATAATCACTGATTCTTAGTGAATTTTGACTGCCTAAAATTGCTGGAAGTATGTGATATAATATATATAGCATATCATATAATACTATTACAATATAATAAATAGTGAAAGGGAATAATTGATTGCAATAAAAAAAATTGTTTGCTGAATAAAAATATTAATCCTTCTGGCATTTGATTTTGGTATTAAATGTCATGAAAGGAACAAATTTATTTTTTTTATTTTTTTTTTATTAGTATTATTGTCAAGAAAACTATTATTGTATGTCATTTTAAACATCGACAGTATGCAAATAAACTTCTTAAATAGTTTAAATGAATCTAGTAGTTATTGAACGGTAATTTGTAAATTTGATGTGAGATTACAAATTTAATTTCAGAACTGCCAATAAATAGCAGTGCAAATCTGCAATTTATTAGTCAAAAAGGTCTACAAAAAAAAAAAAAATTTAACACGAAAATATAAAGTTTTCAATAAAATTAACTTTAAACTAAATAGTTCAATTTTCAATAAAATAGACAAATTTTCTACAAAACGTTAAAAATTTTAACCAAAAAAATAAATTTGCAACAAAATACATGGATTTTCAACTAATTTTTTTATATTTTTTTTACTGTTTAGCTAATTTCAATAAAACAAATTTACAATAATTTATATTTTGTATAATTTTATTGTTATAAACAATAAAAAATTTAGTCTTTTTTGAAGAAAGTTTATTCGCTTTGTTTAAAATTCAACTATTTAGTTCAAATATCAACAATTCTCTTTTTCTATGAGAAAAGAACTTTTTGGTTGGAAGTTAATTTCTTCAACTAAACATTTAACTATTTGACTTTTGTCAGCATTTTTTTTTTAGTAGAAACTTTCAATTTGTTCGAAATTTATATATTTTCCTAAAAATTTATCTTTTTTTAGTAGCAAATTGACCTTCTCGATTTAAAATTTAACTTTATTGTCGATAATTTATGTATTTTGTTCAAAAAATTTGTTGTAGCAGACAATCAATTTTTTTAAATTAAAAATGCGATTGTTGAGTTGAAAATTAAACTGTTTTTGTTTACAAATAAAAATATATTTTAGTTGAAATATTAACTATTACATTTTTCGTTGAAAATTCATCTTCTTGGGTTGAAAATTCAGCAAAACATTCAACTTTTTGGTGGAAAATTCAACTGTTTTGTAAAACATTCATTTTTCTGTCGAAAATTAATTTTTTGTAATAAAAATTTAGCTATTGCAATTTTTGTTAAAAATAATTCTTCTTTAGTTTAAAAATTCAACTATTTGGTTGAAAATTCATGTAATTCATTCGAAATTTGCATTTTTTGGTAGAAGATTAGTTTTTTTCGTTGAAGATTCAACCACACACTAAATTTTTTTATTTTTTTTGAAAACTTGTTCTTTTTTTTGTATGAAATCAACTTTTTGGCTGAAAATTTAACTATTTTATTGAAACTCTGATTTGTGAAAGGCTCTTCATTTTGGCTTGAAAATAAAATACTCTGGATGGAATTTTCCTCTTTACTGACTGAAAAATCTTTCTTGGTTGAAAATTCAACTCTTCTTGAAAATTCGTCCTTTCTGGTAGAAAATTAATTTTCTTGTTTGAAAATACATACTTTTGGTTACAAGCGCAATGCTTGGTTGAAAATTAATCTTCTTTGGTTGAGAATTCACTATTTTGCTGAAAATTCATCTTATTTTGATAAATTCACCTGTTTTTTATTTTAAATTCAAATATTTTTGGTTGGAATATCAAGTATTACAGATTTGTTGAAAATTCATATTTTTCGTTTGAAAATTCAACAGCTTTGTAGAAAATTTATATTTTTAATTAAAAAATTCAACAATTTTGTGGAAAAATTTTGTGGAAAATTCATGTATTTTGTGGAAAATTCCTCTTTCTCGACAGAAAACAAATCTTCTCTGAAAATGCATTTTTCTGTGTGGATTCAACTATATTTTATTCAAAATTCGTGTTTTTTTGGTTCAACTTAACTGGTGGAAAATTAGTTTTTTCGAGATTTAAAATTAATTTTTTACACTGAAAATGTCACTAATCCATTTTTTGTTAAAGCTTACCTTTTTATTTAAAAATTCAACTATTTTGTTCAAAAATTCAACTTATTAGCTAAAAAATGAACGATTTAAAAAAAAATTAACCACTTCATGAAAAACGAACTTTTATGTAGAAAATTCATAATGTCGGGTTGAAAATTCAAATGCTTTGTGGAGAATTCATGTATTTTGTTGAAAAATTCTTTTTTTTTTGTAGAAAATTAATCTTGTTTTTTAAAAAAAAAACACCTCTTAGGCTGTGGAATCAATTACAATATTAAAAATATGTTTCTTTTTGTTTAATTTACCTGGTAGAAAATTTGGCTTTTGTTGTTGAAAATTAATTTTTTAACCTGAAAATATGATTATTCCAATCTTTGTTGAAAACTTATCTTCTTAGTTGAAAATTCAACTATTTATTTTTAAAAAATGTAAATCTTGCGACCACCAGTAGTAAATTATTTAATGAAAAACATAAAAAAATGTCAATGATTTTTTAATTCTATGAAATTTATTGATTTTCAACGAATATAAAAAAGGCTCTCGACAAAATGAAATTTTGTCTGAAAACTGTAAACTGTATTTCAGTTTTGAAATATGTCTAGAAAAGAACTGGAAGATTTTTAAACAATTTTGTTCAATTTTGCAAGATTAAAGAATAAAAAAAAAGTTCCAATCATTTTAAAAGATATTGAGAAATTTAAAAAAAAATGTAAAAAATAATTTAAAATTTGAAGAAATATATATTAAAAATGATTCTTCATCTTGAAAAATTAATTTAAATAGTATATTTAGCAATATGTATTTTAAAACATTACAAAATATTCCCAAAGTTTTGAAAAGATTCAAAAAAAATTTCAAACTTAAAATTATTTCGTGAAATTAAAAAAAAAGAAGATTTTTGAAGATTTAGAACTAAAACCTTACAAGATTGTTAAGAATGTTGAAAAGTTTGAAGAGAATAGACAAATTTTCTGAAGATTTTTGTGAAAATTTAAAATAATTTTCAATTCAAAAATGTTTATTAAGACCGTATTTAAAAACATTTCGAAATATTTCTAAAATTGCCAAAAAATGAATGTGGAAGATTTTGCGAAGTATTTTTTTAATTTTGCAGAAGTTTTCCAAAGTTTCAGGAAAAATTCGAATCATATAAAAATATATTTAGAAGTTTTTGAAATTTTTCTAAAATTATTGAAAAATTGGAAAGATTTAAAAAATTTCGAAATAAAATCTAGATTTTTAAGATTTCGAAATACAATTTTGAAGTTTTTTCAACATTTTGAAAAGTTCCAAGACAATGAAAAAAAATTCGTTAATTTCCGGGGAACATTTGAAGTGATTCTTTGTTGAAAAAAAATTAGCTTTAAGAGAATATTTAGAAAGATTTTTAACGTTACGAATTCTAAAATAATCAAAAATGATTCCAGAAGATTTCAAGAGATTTTCAGGAACAACTCAAGTCATTTTAAGATATATTTAATAATTTTAGAAGTTTTGAAGAGATTAAAAATATTTTGAAACTGAAAAATTTGTAAACTATGATAAATTTTTTGCAAGCTTCCAAAAGTCCTAAATAACTTTTAAACTCTAATTTTTCCTCAAATTTGGCAAAATCCTGTGAAATAAAAAAAAATTCTTTTGAGAATTTCTGGATACTGTTTTGACATGTTTGAAATGTTCAAAAATATTTTAATATTTTTTAGAGAAAAATAGAAAGATTATATTGATATAACTTTGAAGCAAGTAAACAAATAAACTACAAATTAAATAGTTATTGAAAATTTTTATTTTTTGTTAAAAATGGTTTCCCCTTAAAATTATAATTTGTCTAAAATTTTCTTTCGTTCTTCACTGAATAATCTTTTTTGGTTGAAAATGCAATAATTTTATCGATGATTTATCTTTTTGAATTAAAAATTATCAGTTTAAAAAATGAATTGAAAAAAAAGAACAGTTGCATTTTCAACCAAAAAATTTGATTTTCTACATCAACAAAAAAAGAATTTTAACAAGATTCAAAATAATACATTTTTAATCGAATAGTTGGATTTTCAACAAAGAAGATGAATTTTCTACCCTAGATGGCGGATTTTCAAATCGCATACATTTGAATCAAAGTAGTTGAATTTTTGAACTAAAAAAGATACATTTTTTAAGAAAAATTAAGTAATTTAATTTTATGAGAAAAAATTAATTTTAACAAAAGAAGAGAAATTTTTAAATAAAAATGTCAATTTTCTAACAAGTAGTTGAATTTTCTGCTAAATTGTTGACTTTTTTAGTCAACCAGAATAGTTTTCTACAAAACAGTTGAATTTTTTACTTAAAAATATGAACTTTCAACAAAAATGTAAATTTTTTAACCAAACAGCTTGATTTTCAACCAAATTTTTAAATTTTCAGTCAAAGAATTAATTTCAAACAAAAAAAAATTTTAATAATAATTTAATAATTTACCCAAAAAAGATAAATTTTCTACCAAAAGTGGAATAGATAAATTTCCAGTTGCAAGAATTAATTTTCAACAAAAAAGATGAATTTTCAACGAAAAATATATTTCTTAACATTTCAACTGAAAAATATTAAAATTTTCATTTTAGAACAATTGGTTCCATTAAAAAAATGCATTTTCAACAAAATAGTTACATTTTCGGCCAAATAAATAAATTTTTAACTAAAATGACGAACCTTCAACTAAAAAATTATTTTTTAACAAAGTAGTTCATCTTTTGCTTAAATATTTGAATTTTTGACCAAATTGTTAAACTTTTGTTTTTTAATAATTCACAGACTTGAAAATATCTTACACAAGAAATTTTTTTGACCATGTACTAGACATTTCGCCAATTATATAAAATTGTATAAGACATTTTTTTATATATATAGTACTTTAGGAAATTATCTGCACGGCTAGCGGAAGTTAAAAAATCACTGATTACCTTGAAACACGATAACTTGGTCGGACAAAAGGCTAATTTTTTTTTCAACAAATGCTTAGAAATCTGCAGAAATTCCTCTTCTAATGACCCCTAGTAAATATATTTCGGACTTCTCGAGGAGCATATATCGCGTAAGAAGTTTTTTGGAAAAATTAAAAAATTTCTCGAATTTTGTACCTGAACTTCAACTCGTTCTGAAAAAAAAATATTAAAAATATCTTAAAATTGCAGGACGTAATCAATTGAATTTTCAACCAAAAAGATGAATTTTTAAACCAGGAGAATTATTTTCAAATAAAAATATTAACTTTTAATAAAAAAATTCAATTTTTTCAAAAAAATACATGAATTTTAAACGAAATAGTCCATTTTTTAATTTAAACAGATAAATTTTCAACCAAATAATTGAATTTTGAACTGAAAAAATAATAATTTTCAACTAAAAATGGAAAAGTAACGTTTTAGTTGAAAAAATAAATTTTGAACCGAACATAAGAGTTTTCAACTAAAACAATGAATCTTCAACTGGAATAGTTGAATCTTCACACAAAAAGTTCATTTTTATTAAGAAAGATAAATTTTGAACCAAAACTTGAATGATTGAATTTCAAGTTAAAAAAATTAATGTTTAACCAAGTAGGTGAATTTTCAACTACAACTATGGAATTTTCAATTGGAATAGTTGAATTTGAAACCAGAAGGATGGATTTTCAATTGAAATGAAGTTTTGACTAGAATAATTAAATTTTCGACTAAAAAGATTAATTTTTAACCAAGAAGATTAATTTCTACCAAAAAATACGAATTGTCAAATAAAAAAATAAAAATTTTACCCAAAAATTAAATAATTAAATTTTCAGTCAAAAAATGAATTTTCAACCTGAAAGATGAATTTTTAACTAAAATTATGGAATATACAACCGGAATAATTGTTACATCTTCAGTTTGAAAAAAAAAACAATTTCCAACCAAAAACCATCCAAAGAAAAAACAAGTTTTCAACCAAACAGCTAATTCTTCAACTAAAGAAATGAATTTTTAATTAAAACGGTGAATCTTCTACCCAAACAAATTATATTTCAACAAAAGAGTGTAACTTTCAACCCAATTATTTTTTTTTCTATCGACAAATTAATTTGCAACCAAAATGGTCAATATTTAACTGGAATACTTAAATTTTGAACCGAAAAGAAGAATTTTTAAACAAGAAGATTAACTTTCAAAGAAAAAGATATTTTTCTACCAAAAAAATCAATTGTTCAACCAAATACGTGAATTTTTAACAAAATAGTTTAACTTTCAATAAAAAAAAATTTCCATCCGAATTGTTGAATTTTGAACTAGAAAAAATCAATTTTCAAATAAAATGATGAATTTTCAACTGAAATAGTTGAATTTTATGCCAAAAAGATGAATTTTCAACCATAAAGATTGATTTTTTACAAAAAGAGACGAATTTTTCACAATGTACATACATTTTCAAACAAATAGTTTAATTTTTAGATGCAAAATATAAATTTTTAAACAAATAGTTAAATTTTCACCAAAAAAAGATAAATTGATTTTCAACAAAGTAGTTACGTTTACAACCAGAGACAAATTTTAAATTAAAATGATGAATCTTCAACCAAAAAAATTAATTTTTTAATTTAAAAATAACTTCGATATGAATATATTCATAATCAAAGGCTTTTAATTAATTTGAAATTTGAAATTTTTAATTAAGAAAAAGAACAGTTGCTTAATATTTATAAATATTTGACTGTTCATTTAAAATAAGTAATTATCAAACAAATATTCAAAACTAAAAAAAAAAACTTTGGACGTTATAATTTTAATTGTTCTATTTCAAAATTTAATTCGCAAGTAAAATTTTGGAATTTTGATTGATAGTAAATATTGAACACCTATTCTTCCTAGAAAAAAATCGAGCAGAATTCGATCAAAAAATTTTGAAGCTTTTTAAGAATTGTGACAGACTCAAAAAAAAAGTATTTTCTTGAAATTGCTGTGAAAATTGAAAATGACTTTTTATTTTGGAAAATTAATTTTAAGAGATTATTCAAAAAGATTTAAAAAGTTTTCCGAAATTGTCAAAAATGAATCTGGAAGATTTTAAAGAAATATTTATATTTTGCAGGATTAAAAAAAATGCAGAAAGAATTCTAATCATTTTTAAATATGTTTAGAAGTACAAAAAAATTTGAAAAATAATTTGAAATTTGAAAAAATGTAAAACAAAAAGATTTTTAAATAAAGTTTTGAAGCTTTTTAAGGAATTTAAAACTATTTAAAATTAAAATAATTTAACTTTTAATTTTATGAAGTGTCCTGTTCGAAACAAAAATGTAATCGTATATAATAGCTTTTGTTTTTAATCGTGAAGAATGGCATGACAAATAAACAAATTAAATTTTTGGAAAAAAACACGAGGTACAATAAAATATTTAAGAACAAAATTGTTTTTAAATCAGATCTGAAAATTTGCTCCCAAATTTTTTTTCTCACGAGACACGTGATGAGAATGTGTTCGTTAAAGCCAAAGGAGCTTTAACAAGAGAGAATTCACAATCACTAAATTTCAGTTGTCGATATTATTTCTATTGACGGAGTTTAGAATTAATTTCCAAGCTATTTTTGTATACATTGAAAGTATGTCAAAAAACACAATTGTGTAATCATCAGGAATGTTAATTCAATTAATTTTTCGTTTAGAAATCCTAACTGTTTTTAATTTGGTAATCAGTTTGACCTCAATTTTTTTAGAGATTTACTTAAGTATTCATATATTTTATGTAAATGTGAGCCTGGAATAGAAATGAAAAGTCTTAGAGTACAATTTTTACATTCTCATTCATGAAAGTGTAATGTAATCGTCCAAATTTTCGATCTCTAGTTTTTAATGGATTTTTAAATTTCGGCATTCACAGAGTCAAAAAATTATCAAATTTTGTCGGTGACTATCTGAATGTCTGTGCGTATGTATTTAGGTCTGTATTTATGTTTGTATGCCTGTATGTATATCTGCATATATGTCTGGATGTATGTCTGTACCTATGTATGTCTGTATGTCTGAATGCCTGTATGGCTATATGTCCGTATGTGTGTACGTATGTCTGTATGCATGTATGTCTGTATGTGTGTCTGTATGTATGTCTGTGTGTCTGTATGTATGTATGCCTGTATGCCTTATGTCTGTATGTCTGTATGTATGTATGTATGTATGTATGTATGTATGTATGTCTGTATGTCTGTGTGTATGTATGTCTGCATGCCTGTATGTCTGTATGACCACAATTGAAAAATTTAGAGCATTTTCAAAATTTCAGAAAAAAAAATATTTAAAAAATTTGAGAAATTGTTTTCGAATCTTCTGGTTCATGAATAAAGGACTTGCAAATTATTCTCATTGTATATTTATTTTTGATCAAAATTAAGAAAGTTATATCTTTTTAAAAATTTTGAAAATTTTCAAAAAATAGAATGCAATATTCTTTTTTTTAAGAAACAAAAAATTTAAGCCAAACAACGTACGATATGAAGAAAATCAGAAGTAGAAAAACGTTGATTTTTGAAAGTCCTACAAGATTATCGTACCAACTTTTTGGATATTCTTGAAAAATCGAAAATTCACATTTTTACCCCACAAACCATAGTAAAAAAATCTATTTTCTGGTAAAACTCAAGATACGAAAAAAGATTATTGAACAAAAATTATCAACACCAAAACGATCTACAAATTTTTTGTCAATCGTTTTTTATAATACGCGTAATTTTCGTTTTGTTCGTAAAAATTGATATTAAAAATAAAGAAATTTAATTTTTGGACAAACAACACAAGTTACAAAAAAAAAATAAATCAACAAAAGTTGTTCAACCAAAAAAGTGCTGCAAATTTGTTCAAATTAGTTTTTTGATAGCATACGTAGTTTTTGTTTTAATCGTGAAAAATAACATTACACATCAAAACATTATATTTTTGGAAAAACGACGCAAAGTGCGAAAAAAATTGATCAAAATAAACAAATGATTTAATTTAATTATTTAATTACGTGAAGATTTTTTATGAAATTTTGAACTACGTACGTGAATTCATTCGTTACTGTTTCTATTTGACTAAAAAAGTAATTCAACTATTGAACAAGTTGTTTATTTCACAACCAAAATAGATAATAGATGAATTTTCAAACAAAAAAATCAAATTTTCAAAAAGAGATGCATTTTCAACCAAGAAAGATTTTTCAATCAAGAAAGACAATAAATTTAATATAAAATGTTCAATTTTCCCGCCAAAAAGGTGATACTTCTACAACAGAGTTACATTTTTAACCAAATAATTAAATTTATAACCAAAAAAATAAATTTGTGATAAAAAAGATTAATTTTCTACTAAAGAGCCGAATTCTCCATAAAAAACAATATTTTCTAAAACAATTAGTTACATTTTCAACAAAATAGTTAAATTCTCTACCAAATAGATAAAACTTAATTTTAAAAAAATGTCTAGAAGTAGTTTAACTCTTACCCACGTAGTTAAATTTTCAATTACGAAATATCAGTTTTCAACAAAATAGTTCAGCTATCAACCAACGAGAAGAATTTTCAACTAAAAATATAAATCTTTGACAAAAAAAATGATTTTTGTAAAAAGTGGTGCAAACAAAATAGTTGAATCCGCAAGCAAAGAAGAATAATTTTTAATCAAGCAGTAGCATTTTTATACAAAAAATCTTAAATTACTACTAAACCAGATGAATTGTTAAATCAAAAAGATGAATTTTGAAAAAAAATTAAATTTTCATCTAAAAAAGATTTCAGTTTGACTTTTGAACATCAAAATATGAGTTTTAAATAATAAGTAAATTTTCTACGGAGATACTCGAATTTTCAATCAGAAAAGACGACTTTTCAACAAAATACTTGAATTTTCAACCAAAAAGGATGACTTTTTAAAAGAAATTGTTGAATTTTCAAAAAAAAACTTGCATTTCTATCCCAGAAAGACGCAATTTCTACGAAAATAGATGCATTTTTTTAACCAAAAAGACTAGTTTTTATAAAAACAATGGAATTTTCAACCAAAGAGGATGACTTTGAACCAAAATTGTTGAGTTTTCAAACAAATAGTAAAATTTATAACTAAAAAGATAATCCTGCAAAAGTAAAAAACAACTATAAAATCATGGAGATTCGTTTTTGAAAATTTTGGAAATATTATTAAATATTTTTAAAAATTTTAATTTTTCGAACAAAAAATTATTGTTAGTTTCTCTAGGAATTTTGATACAAAATTTTGTTTCTATTTTGAACCTTTCAAAATGATTAAAAATCTTATAAATTTTGTATTCAAAATATTCAAAAATCTACATTGTGTTTTAGATGGTTTAAATTTTGTTGACGTTTTAAATTATTTTGGAATCTTTTCGAAACGTCTAAATATATTTTAAACTTACTTGATTATTTTCCGAATTAATAATTGTTCAATTGTCATTTACTGATCAAACAAATTTTTTCTTAATTTTTCAAAATATTTTCTTAAAATTAATTTTTCAATATAAAAAATCATTTAAAATTTTTTTAAATTTAAATTTATTTTGTTATTTTTTTTTATCTTTTCCATTTTTAAATTACGGTTGGATCTTGTCAAAACTTTTGAGCATCTCTTAGACTTTCGTCGTCAGCCTCATCTTTCGGTTGCCATCCCAATCTTTGGAATTAGTAAAGACCTATGCTAACATGTGAAACGTTATTGAGGTTATGTTTTTCAAACTTTGAAATTAATTAAAATACATGGAGGAAGTTAATTTTTCTCCAAGAGGATTTATTTTGAACTTCGAATTATCAAAAAGATTTACATTGTAATATCGCACTGAAATAAACTTCTTTCAAAGCAAACCAGAATTACGCTTACAATTTTCAACCACGAAATTCACTCATTTTATTATAGCGAAGTTGCCCCATCACCAAAGAATGAATCGAAGAGACCGACAATCGATATTAGAGTTTGGCGCGCAAATTCAGATTTACATGAAACTAAATTAAAGCAGTGGAGCCAGACGGTGTTGACGTTTTGAAAATTTAAATGATTTGATAATATAAATTGGAAAGAGTTGTCGTGACAGAACTGGTAAACTTAATTTTAAATGAATTTATTTACAATTATTTAATTAATGAAATATTTAATTATTTTAAATTGGATTTTTAGGTAATCTACATTATATATTAAATTCTTTTCATTTTTGATCTTCAAAGGATCAGTTAACTGGTCAGCTACTTTTCTGTAAAGAATATTTCAGAAAGTATAATTCTGTAAAATAATGTATAGTTTATTAAATGAACAACGAGTCATTACACCAATTTTAATTAAGATTTTGAATGGGACGAATGCATTTTCACTCTCGGCATTTTTTATAATTTGAATCACACTTTAGTAATTAATAATGACGAAATCACAAAAACACTCGCCAACACAACTTCAAAACAAACTACTTGGGTTTCAAAAGGTTCAAGATGGAGCCCGACTGAAAACCGATGCACAGCCAATTTTATGGCCCTGCAATCAACAGCTGTTAAATCGAGTTGGTTTAAACTAGATTTAAGATATTAACCCTGTTGTAGCCATAAAATAATTTTCCGAGTTGGGGCCAAACTTTTAACTAGGCGAACATTTGGCAATTTCCACACGGGTAACTTTATCATTCTTTCATTACTAACAAGTTAATATTTTAGAAGAGTATAAATTATTTGTTTTTGATAAGTTTAGCTTGTGTCAAACTTCTGTTTTAATGAAACTTCCACGAATATTTTTTGTAAGAAAATAAGCCGTGTCAATGACCAAGATTAGAGTTGAAATAATACTTGTTATCTAAAACAAATAAAAATCGCAAACACCAACCAAAATCTTTTGAATGTACAATGAGCAATTACATATTGAACTACTAATGTAAAATCCATACTAACTACAATATTGATTTTCGAATCGTCCGCGTCCTTGTAACAGATTTCAGAGTTGGTAATTTTTATCATTTTTATATATTTAAAAAAAATTTTTCATTCATTAATCTTATGAGAAACAATTAAAGACTCTTCAAACTTTGAATATGTACTGGAAAAATGTTTAGAAAATGGCATTCAAGCTGACGAATTTTATTACTAGTTGAATATTAAATCGTTCATTGTACATTTAAGAGAGCTTAGTTGGTGTTTGCTATTTTCATTCATTGTAGGTAACAATTATAATTTTAGATTTAATATTGATCATTGACGCGGCTCATATTGTTCCTGAAAATATTATCTACTATATGTACAATTCTTGGCCGTTTTAATAAAGCTGTGCTGCCGTGGCTACGTATACCAAAATTTCGGTACGTATAGATAAATGTTTGCGGTTCGCGTAGACACTTCCTTCAATAAAACATAAGTTTTACACAAGTTGAACTTATCAAAAACAAATAATGTATAAACTTCTAAAATAATGACTAGCTATAACTTTCTTGAATAGAATTATTTAAAAATGTTCTTTGTGATAACAAAATAAATTAAATTATAAAAGATAGATAAAATCGGAAACACTAAATAACAGATTTTCACTTTGAGCTTATGCCTCGTGTACATTTGAGGAAAATGAGAAAGGTATGAAATGTACTAAGTCGAATGCCGTACATGATGCTGCTGTCCAGCAGATTCCGCCCACTGCCATGCAACCAATCAGAGCAATTTAACAAATACCAACCTAGCGCCCGGCACAGGACATCTATACACAGCCTAATTGTTGAAGAATAAGATTAATGTCTTATCAAAAAGGAATAATTTTCTACCAAATGAAAAATTGAATTTTGATCATGATAGTTCAATTTTCAAAAAAAGGGATTAATTTTTAACTAAACTGATGAATCCTAAATCAAAAAAATTAATTTTTGACAAGGTAGCTCAACTTTCATCCAAAGAGTTAAATTTTCAAAAAAGAGAGATAAATTTCCAGCCAAAAATGACATTGCTAAATTTTTAATTACAAAATTAATTTCCAAACAAAATAGAATAAATTTGATTGCATTGATTAATTAATAAATAATTAATTTTCAGTTGCATGTTTGACCAAAAAAATTAAATTCTACCAAGAGAGAAATTTGACGAATTCTCAAGAAAAGATTCGAAGTATCAATCAATAAACTTTTTCAACAAGAAAGAAAAAAATTGGAACCATCGTGGTTGAATTTTAGATAGAATAATTAAATTGCCAACCAAATCATAAGCGATCTGAAGTAAAAAAAAATAATTCCCATCTAAAAATACAATAGTAGACTCTTCAACCAAAAAAATTAAGTTTCAACTCCAATAGTTGGAGTTTCTCATTTGGCTAAATAATTCAGTTCCCATTTCAGCGATAAACGATGAGCAAATGGGGGAAAAAGAGGAATTCTATGAAAAAGGGAAAAGAGCATGTAATATTTGGAGAGAATACACAAGAAGAATTTGTTCTTTCTCTTTGCTTCCCATTTTGTACAACTGTCTATGATGTGCCGATTACACACATTTTTGGAAACATATTTCTCTCGTTGGAAGTATTTTTGGGCAATTCCGTTACACAAGTTGACTTTGATGAGATTATGTTTTGAAATATTTTTTCTGAATTAAATTCTCTCTTTCTTGTTGCAGAGTTGAGTTTACAGTTTGAGCGTTTACCTAATAACGACTCTATTCTTGGTGTTCCTCGTGCCGGACCTTCTTCTTCCCTGGACCTGTCTCTTTCTCTTGCCATACCTCATTCGGTTTCTCCTGTCAGGTCTCCTCCTCCTGCCGAATCTTCTCCTCGTGCCAGGTCCGGATGCCTGCCATTCGTTCATCTTCGCGCCTAGATGCACTTACATTTGATGAACTTAGATCTGTTCGTCTTATTTCGCAAGCGAATCCGAATCAGCGATTCGAAATTCGTGGATACACTTTTCCTCGCGGTGCACTAATTTAAGTGAAAGGAAGATACCAGGTCCTTGGGCCCATGCCAACCAGAAGACAAACTGTATTATCAGCGTCCAATGTTGAAGCCTTTGCAATAGTGGTAGGAAATAACAGAGTTCTTCGTGGAGTATATACATTGAAATATGTCTCTCAAAAACGGGGAAAAATAAAAATGGACAGCGGCAAAGTTAAAGAGATGACCACAGAAGAAATCCGAAAATCTTCGGCAGGCAGAAATTGCCCAATTTTGATTAGATTTTTAGATTAACAATTGCTTAATCATTAATATTTAAAGATCAGCATTTTAATATTGTAACACTTTTAACATTAAGTCCTCTAGAATCAGAAAACAAAAAATTCATGTTTAAATTGATTTTCTCATTTCTACCAAACAAGATTACTGTCTAACAAAATCTTCGAATTACATAGGCAATAATTACATTTTAACAAAATAGTAAAATTTTTAACCAAAGAGTTGAATTTCCCACTAAATAGCCAAATTTGCGAACGAAAAAGATTAAACTGCAACCAAAGAAAGTTGAAATTTTAAGTAAATAGTTGGATCTTCAACAACAAAAATCGAAGCTCAACTAAACAGTTGCATTCAGAACGAAATAGTTGAACTTCAAAGAATTTTATTTTTAAAAATTAGTTGAACCTCGAACCAAATAAATGAATTTTCAATCAAATGGTCTCATTTTTAATAAAAAGAAATTCAATTTCAACAAAAAACAGTCACATTTTCTGTTCAATAATTAAATTTTCAGGTTAAAAAGATGACTTTTTTAGAAGAGAGTAGACCTGTCCGCCAATAAAGACGATTTTTGATGCCTCTCCAACCAAAAAAAAAAACATTTTCAACAAAGTAGGTCTACTTTAAACACAAAAGTTGAATTTCGAAAAAAGACGAATTTTCAAGTAAAATTATGCATTTTCAACAAATAAATGATATAATAACGAAGTGGTTGACTTCCGTTTTCCTGCATGAAAGTGTGAAAGTATGTGAAAGTAGTGTGAAGTATTGTGGAAGTGTGTAGAAAGTTTTTTTTGGAGAGATTGATTGAGAGATTGACAAGGGGGTGAGGATATTTTTGGGGATCAAGACAGATTTTTGTGGAAGTTGAGGGTAGGTTGGTTTCAGGTTTGTGGCAGGGTGGGCGGACCGGGTTGGTCGTAACAGGGCGGGGTAGAGAGGGAGAAAGGCAAGACAGATGCGATGATAGATAGAGACAGAGAACAATAGAAGGCGGGATTGTTTGAATTGGATTTATGAGAAGCGTAGCGAGTACCAGCAAGGGAACAAAAGGATTTAGATCAGAAAGTTTCTAGTGCGCCGTAAGGGGAGAGCAAAGGAAAGAAGCCGAGGGGAACGTATAGGAAAATGGTAGAAAAGAAGAGATTGAAAGTGAACCGCGTGGGATCAATTGAGAATAATTTCAATAGGAAGAGACAGGAGAAGGAAAGCAGTGAAGACAAGGAAGATATAGGGTCACCCTTAAAAAATCCAAAAATGTTGAGATCGCCGCTGGAAAAAAATATTTTTTTAGAGAAGGATGAAACCAGTGAGCGGATAGAAGGAAACAGAGCTGAGGGTGAAGATCCGATGGAAGTGGAGAGATTTAATGAAATGCGCGAAATGATGTCAGAAGTAATGGCGTAAAATTGAGAAAAGCCGGAGAAAAGGGAAGAGGAATCAAAGAATGAAATTAGACTGGAAATGGCCGTACTTAGGAAAAAAATGAGAAATGGGGAAGCAGTCGGGGAAAAACTAGGGAAAAAAGATGCAGACGTTGGAACAAACACTAGAAAAGCAGGAAGAGACTGATAAAAAGGTGAAGGAGCTGGAAGGTAAGAAAAAAAGAATAGAAAGCCCAAAGCGGATGTTCATGTAAATAGCTGTATATAACTGTAAATAGTAAGGATAAGCTATTATAAAATATGTAGGCAAAAGTATTTTGAGGCAGGTAGTTCATGTAAACCCTTAGGGGACAAATTATGAATGAAGAAGAAAGAACAATAGATGACAGATTCACTCCCTGGAGCGTCACTAGAAGACCGATGTAGCAAAGTATGCTGCTGACCGAAGCAAGTTTGACAATGCTTGGGTGAGACACACTATCGGATCATGTGCTTTCCCAAGCTATCAAGACATAACCCACACTTACGTGTTAGTTCTGGTCGCTGATCAGGAGTCTTCGATCTAAAAAGAGGACAAAAGAAAATAAAGTGCTTGCCAGGGCATAGCGGACAACTACCCTCTTTTAGTGAAGCACCATTAGCTTTTATGTGAAAACCCTTCTTACCAGATTTGACACCACTCATTTTACATTTACGTTCGGTAAACGAATGCTCGAATTGAGAACCTTCACCAAGTTCAAGTGACTCCAAAGCGTTTACTCGTGAAACTAAAAATGTCCTTAAAGTATCGAACGAAAGATTAGTGGGAAGTGATCTTGTTTCATTTTCCCAAACCAAGTACGAAGTCCTGAAACATGCTCCTTAATGACAGCTCCTATCCCAAAAATTTTTCCTAAATACGCGATGATGAGGGTCCATTCACTATCCAAGCGATACAAAAGTGTTGTCCATGCTCACTCAAGGTTATCACCAGTGACACTTACATTAACTAACAGCTAAGCTTGGTGGCAAGGTGTGTACCCTTGGAAGAAGAAGAAGCACTAAGTGCGTTTAAGTCGTTCTGTATGTACACGTTTGCAGAAACATATATTTTTTCTCCTTTGCTGAACAAATCTTGCGCGAAGTATGGATCGGTTGCATTGTCCTCACGCACAATGAGAAGCTGATCATGGTTTATACCAAACCTAGACCACTTCTTTCCCAAGTTTTTCAAGTAAACGTTGAGGATATTCTTGGAAATTTTCGTTTCACCAGACTTTCTAAAATTGTGAACTGCATTGCAGAAGAATTTGTAAATCCCATACTGCTGAGCAACACAGTCCATAACGCTCATTTTGATACGACACTGAAGTCAATAAAGGTAAAAGCGAAAAAAATTGAACAAACTTGATACACATGAAAAAGTAAAGAGTGCCAAAGAAAAACACAACCCTGGCAGTATGACAGCGGAGCACTATATAGTTTGAGACGAAAGGTGTCGAATGTTACGAAGCACAGCACTGTAAAGTGTCAGCTATTCAAAAGTCTTCAAACACTTACCAAGCGTAGAGTTTGAAAAAGCACATGTTAAGGCAAACCAGTCATTCTGTGAAGCGACTTGTGGGCAGTGAAGGTGTGCTGATCAAAACCATGAATTGCGCACGCACATGCGTCGGGATACACATCGTACGAGAAATTGTAGCTAGACGCCTGTTGCCCAGAGCTCGTGACGTCTTCTCGTGACGTGAGGTATCGATCGCCGAAAATTGCCTTCACGACACTGTCACCGTGCGATTTCGCATCAAGACGCATAAAATCCGCCACATTTATTTTTCAAAGAACAGTTTTCGTGATGAACTTCAGAATTCTTTATATATTAGTCACTTTAATCCTGCAAAGAACACTGCAATCCACTTGCTGAAGCCTTTATCTGGCTATCGAAAGACTAGTGATGTTGAGAAAAGCACTTAGAGAAAAAACAGTGCACATGCAGGATTTAAATTTTGATGGTAGAAAAGGTCACTGAGTTGTGATTATTATTTGTTGAGCACCAAAAGCATATAATTTATTCAAACAGAGTCAATGTTTTTGCCTTCTAGCAAAACCTACATGAAGCTTACAAAATTAAAATAAAGAAGAAGAGTAAGAAGTACCGACTTGAACTTCATAACGTTCGACAATGACTCTGACCAGCTATATACGTCCAGTGAAGAAGATAACATAACAGGAACATGAATTATGCAGAACAAAATGCGTTAAAAATTTAGCAAAAAACATACAAGTGATATAAAGTCTATAAAGGTACCATAGTCATCTTAGTTGTATTTTTGTTCTAAGCACACAAGATACAGATATCGCATAGATTACATTGGATTTCAAAATACTGCAAGAAATTACACAAGATTGCTTGCGGGATTATGCAAGAGTGCACAAGATTAGCAGAGATTACGCAAGATTACTTAGAATTGCACAATATTGCAGAATTCACACAATATTATGCAATATTACAGGGTTTACACAAGATTACATGGGATACCATGCAGATTGTACGCCGGATTACAACAGTGTTTTACCTCTCAGAGCACCTAATTTTCGAAACACCTGATCAGAAATATGAAAGAATGAAATTCATCTTTTCAATTCTTCAACATACTTTCATAGTCTCTATCTGACCGGGTTATCAAGAAATGAAAGAGAATATCAAAGGAAAGCTTATTTTCCTCTCTTTTTTTCCTGTGTTGTACAACTGTCTCCGATGAGTCGATCACACTGAATTAAAAAAAAAAAACCTTTTCTCATTTCAAGGCTTTTTGTGCATTCTCTTGCACAAGTTGACTCTCCTGGAGTTTATGTTTATAAAGCTGTTTTCAAAATTGGAAAATTGAACAAAACGGAACATTCAACTGTTACAAATTGCAGAAAATTTAATTCGTGCCTTTTGAAAATTTAATTATTAACAGTAGAAAATTGAACTGTTGAAAATTGAATGATCAACTCTCTTCCATTTTCAACACTGGAATTTTGAACAGTTTGAAATGATTCAAATCTATTGAACAGTGGTTCAGGAGAATGCCGGGAAATAAACTATATAAATTCTACAATCAAACGACGGATTGCGCGTACACGTAAAAGATTATATAAATTATGATACCAGTTTCAACGAATTCAATAATAAACATTTTTTTCCTTTAAACTTACTTTCATGAAATGTAAATATCTGAGGGCAAACTTGACGCCTATGATGTCTGAGATAACGTCTATAAGATATAATATATAATCTGATCAAGAACTAGAATATTCCTTGGTTCCCGTGTTAATATCGTTATCCATCGATACATTAATTAGAGTTTTCTTTAATTAGAAAATATGAGGATTGTTTCTACTCTCGTCTTGTCTTTGGCAGTTGCCCTCAATTCCATTGGTGAATATTACAATATATCTATAATTCTATCCTAATTTTTGTGAGCTTCACGCAAATCAGAATTTGTGCGATCTAATCTTCACTTTGTCCCCATTGGTATTTTCTTTCAAATTTGATTTGAGTTTGTCCATAATGAACACGAATTCAATGTGAATTCATTCCGCGGGATCCATAATGTGTATGTCAGAGGAAAATAAAATTCGAAAAGTCTTCCTTTTAATACAGAATTCGTAGCATATGTGCGCGTGTACATATGTTACTAAAAATATCATCATTATTATTACAACTTAGAATAAACCTCAGCGGAAATTTGATTTGTTAGACTAAAAGAGAATTTATACTTGAAGAAAATGCGTCATTTTTGCTTTATGAGTTTTTATAATGAGGTAGAAAAATTTAACAAATATGGTTGTCCTCATGCAAGAGTTAGAAAATTCTTATCTAATCTTTTCTTAATTGCTTTGAAACAGTTCTACGTGTCTGCCAAAAGTAGAATTAGTACATTTTTAGATAAGAAAATTAATTTTAAACCGGCAAGGACAAATTTTCAACCAAAGATGTGAATTTTCGACTGAAATTATGAATCTTTAATGAAAAAATTGAATTTTTGACGAGGCAGTACAAATTTGAACCTATTTGTTAAATTTTCAACCCAAAAAAGATTCATTTTTGGACAAGAACATTAATTTGATACGAAAAAACTAATTTTCTAGAACAAAAAGAAAACCTAATTTACAAAATGAAAATTAAATTTTAACTAAAATTATAAATCTTCAACCAAAAATGTTTAACCACGAAGATTAATTTTCTACCAAGAGAGTAATAGTTGAATTTTCAGTTCTAATTCAATTTTTAATGGAAAAAACGTATGCTCAAGAAAATACTTCAATTTTTAGCTTAAAAGGATGGATTTTGAACAAAATACATAAATTTTCAACCAAATAGTTACATTTTCAACGAAAAAGTATCAATTTTCTACAAAAAATAAAATGGTTTAATTTTCAATTCAGGAAACAATTTCCAACAAAAAAAATAACCAACCAGTACCAAAATGTAACTAAAGAGTTGATGTTTTAATCGAAAAGGACAAACTGGCAGCAAAATGGTTGAATTATTTAACCGGATACCTAATTTTTTAACAAGGTAGTTCAATTTTTAACTAAAATTACGAATCTTAAAAAAATGAACTTCCAACTAAAATAGATAATTTTTTAACTGAATAGTTGAATTGCCAAATAAAAAATATTATTTTTTCAATAAAAAGACTAATTTTTAACACAAATGATTTGCTTCAACTCAAAAAGATCAGCTTTCTACCAAATAGAAAATCCAATTTTGAACGAAATGGTTTAATTTTCAACAAAAGGGGTGGATGTTCAACTAATCTGATGAATCTTGAACCAAATAAATTAATTTTTGTTAAAACAGCTCAAGTTTCAACCAATGAGTTGAAATTTCAAGAAAGAAAGATAAATTTTCAACCAAAAATGGCATAGTTGAATTTTTGGTTACAAAATTAATTTTCAACTCAAACAGATTAAGCTTAATTATATAAATTAATTAATCAATTGATCTTCAGTTGCATGTTTGATCAAAAAGATCAAATTCTACTAAGAGAGGAATTTAACAAATTTTTGAAAAAGAGTTGAATTGCCAATTAATAAATGTTTTTAACAAACAAGAAAAATATTTTATTGAAAATGGTTGAATTTTCAACGAAATAGTTAACTTTTCGACGAAAACATAAAAGTTTCAAACTGAGAATATTAATTTTCATCTAAAAATACAATAGCAGATTTTTCAACCAAAAAAGTTGAGTTTCAACTGGAATACTTAGAGTTTCCTATTGGGTTAATTAAATCAGTTACCTTTACGGGAGAAACTATGAGCAAAAGAGAAAATAAGGAATTCTTTGAAAGGGAAATAGGGGAAAGAGTTTAAAATCTGTGGAAGAGAGAAAAACTTTTTGCTTCCTTTTCCTTTTGGATTTGTACAACTGTCTCTGATGAGTCCATGGCATTTATCTTTGGAAACATACTTCTCTTGTTTTAAGGCTTTTGGCGCAATTCTCTTGGATAAGTTTAATCTTCTTGAGTTTATGTTCGTGAAGCTTTTCTTTAAATCACATCCTCTGTTTCTTATTTCAGGGTTAAGTTCACATTTCGAGTGTTTACCTAATGGGGATCCTATTCCCGGTATACCTCGTCACGGACCTTCTCATTCTCCTAAAAGGTCTTCTCCTGCCATACCTCATACTGCGGGTTCTCCGGTCAGGCCTCCTCCTCGTGCCAAATCTTCTCTTCGTGCCAGGTCTAGGTCTTCTTCTGCCTGTCGTTCTTCTTTACGCATAGCTGGACTTACAATTGAAGAACTTAAACCTGTACGTCTGATTCCGCATACGAATCCCAACCGACGATTTGAAATTCGTAGATTCATTTTTCCTCGCGATGCACCAATTCAGGTGAGAGGCAGATCTAACGTCCTTGGGCCCATGCCAACCGGAAGACAAACTGTGTTATCAACGTCCAATGGTGAAGTCTTTGCAATAGTGGTGGCAAATAACAGAGAACTTCGTGGAATATATACATTGAAACATGGCATGCAACAACGGGCAAAAATAAACATGAACAGCGGGCAGGTTAAGGAGATGACGATACAAGAAATCCAGGAAACTCCCTTAGGTGGCCATCAGGCAATCCTTAGCAATTTTCAAATAATAAGGTTGAACGACTTTTTTCCTCCACATTAATTAAATTTTTTTTGCAATATTGAACTAAAATATTAGAGTGGCCGAAAGCTCCATTCTCTTTAGAAACCAGCATTTTAATCTTGTAACGTTTTCAACATCGAATCTATTATAATCGAAATAAAAAATTCCAGTTTTAAATTGATTTCTTTATTACAACCAAGAAATATGATTTTTTTTAACATCCTTGAACTATCAACAAAATAATCAAAATTCAACAACCTAGTTAAATTGTCATCCATGGAGTTGAATTATCAACAAAATAGTAGAATTTTCGAACAAAATAGAATAAACTTCAACCAGGGAAGTTGCAGTTTTAAACAAATTGTTGGATTTTTCAAAAACACTAATCAATTTCTAATTAGGCAGTTGCATTGACAACTAAAATAATGAATCTATTAAAAATGAATGACTTATTACCAAAGCGTGTTGACCTTCATCCAATTAGTTCAATCTTTACCAAGAACTATGGATTTTCAAAAAATAATTTTATATTAGATGTTTTAATCTAAAACGATTTTAACTTTTATTATAATCAGTTCAAATTAATTAAAAAGGCAAATTTTCACCAAATAAAGTTTTTTCAGTAAAGAAATGATGAATTCTCTGCTGAACTAGTTAGGTTATCAGTTAAAATATTAATTTCCAACCAAAAAACAGCGAGTTTTCAGGAAAATAATCAAATTTTCAACTGAAAAGAAAAAGAAATTCTCAATTAAAATGATGCCTCTTCAACAAAACAATGCATTTTTAATAATGAAAAATTTATGTTTTTGATTAAAAAAAATAATTTTGAAAAAACGATTTGTCGTCGATGAATCTTCAACAAGATAGTTATTATTCTGATTCATAAGAACAAAATTTACAAAAAAAAATCTCCATTCCACGTCGAAATTTGCGAGATTTGGAAAACTCCTTGATGTAAGTCATAATTTGTTTGGATTTAAACATTGAGTTTTTTGCAAATAAAAATTCAATCAAAATCTTACATGAACAGAGGAATTTCCGCAAGAAATTATAATTTAGACTTGATGGGAGTGAATTTTGGTCAAGAATTATTACACGACTTGGTACAAAGAATTTTTGATACGCAACGAGAATATTGTAAAATAGCTTCAATTCTGATTTACAAGAACGTGATCAAAAATATGGAAGGATAAAATTCATTTTTCCAAATCTTCAATATATTTTCAGGGTCTCTCCCTGACCGGTAATTTGGAAAATTATCGTAGCTAGGAACAGAGAATTTCCAAAACAAATTATAATTCTAAGCTGCGACGTACAATTTTAGTAAACGAATCTAATTTTTAGTTTGGAACATTGAATTTCCATGAAATGTAAATATCTGAGCGGGACAAAGTTGACTCGACGCCTATAATCTCTGTGATGACGGCTATAAGAGATACCATATGATATGATGAAGAACTGAAAAGATAATGTGTTAAATTGTCAACACAAGTCTTCATTAATACACTAATTAGCTTCTTCTCTAATTAGGAAATATGAGGATTGTCTCTACTTTAGTCTTGTCTTTGGCGTTTTTTCTTAATTCTAGTTGGCAATATAATAATATGTCTATAATTTCATGTACATTTTGAAGCAATATATACATTAAAATGTTGTGATTTTATCTACATTCTATCCCAATTGCTATGCCGAGAAACATGGATGTTCAATATGATAGATGTTGAAGGTTAGGGTTAACAGCAAACATCCATATTTCTTTGTGTACATTCTCTCAAGCTTTATATGTGTTTGAATTTTAAAGTTATGCTTTTTGTTGACTAGCGTCGTATAATTTTTTTTGGTCAATGGAATGACTGTTTTTGATCTATATCGTATAACAAAATGGTTTTAATTTTTAGCTTTGAAAATATATCCTCTCTAGCTCCGCTGGAATTCAAACCCAGGTCTTAAAGATTGCCGGTCTGGTGTTCTTACCCACTAAGCCAAGGAAAGGAACAAATATCCTTACTTTTTTCACAGCCTCTTGCAAGAGAGCGACGGCCTCGTATCTAATCTTGTAAGAATTCGTTTGTCGAATCTTATAGAGTAATTGAATTTTAATGATATGTTTCCTAGCGGAGATAGAGAGGGATTTTTTCACATCGGAAAATTAAAACCATTCTGGTTTAGACTATATAGATCAAAATCCGTCATTCCTTTGACAAAAAACAATTTATTTTATTTTGTCCAAAATGAATATAAATTGAATCTGAATTATTTCTGAGAGAATCCATAATGTGTTTACACTCCAGTAACCACCAGTCTGACGGGCTGTAGGGGATTATAATTCCAAGAATTTGGCACTTGCTGAGTACACCCACTCTGCTTCGTCGTATAACCACGTTGCGTTTGAGCTTGCACTTTGGGACATGCGCATGTTGACCAAAAAGAAAAAATTTTTACCAAGAGAGAAATTTTCAAACCAAACAGACAAATTTTCGAAAAAAGAGTTGAATTTCCAACCAATAAACATTTTTAAGGAGAAAAAAGAAAATTTTCAAACAAAACGTTTGATTTTTTACCAAAATGGTTGAAATTTCAACGAACTAATTCAAATTTTTAACAAAAAAATAAAAGTTTTGTACTGAAAAGATTAATTCCCAACCAAAAATAGAAAGGTAGACTTTTCAACGAAAAAATTAAGTTAGAACTAAACTAGTTGGAGTTTTTTTATTGGGTTCGATTAATTCAGTTTCCATTAAGACAAAAAGAAAGTAAAAGAAAAAAAAGGAGTTCTTCAAAAAAGGGGCAGAGGGGAATGTGTATGAAATCTGTCGAAGAGTATACACGAGGTAAACTTTTCCCCCTCTTATTCTCTGTGTCGTACAACTGTTTATGATGAGCCAAGTGCACTTATTTTTGGGAAAATATTTCTCTGGTTCGAAGTATTTTTGGGCGATTCTGATACAAAAGACTTTTTGTGCAAGTCACTTGCACAAGTTGACTTTTCACGTTTATGTTTTGAAAGATTTTTTCTTAATTGAAATGTGTGTTTTTCATTGCATAATTGAGTTTGCAGTTAGAGCGTTTCACTAATGGCGACACTTTCACTGGTGTTTCTCGTTGCAGGTCTCCTCCTCCTGCCGAATTTTCTCTTCGCGCCAGGTCTCCGCCTGCCAGTCGTTCTTCTTTGCGCATTGATGGACTTACAATTTAAGAACTTAAAGGAGAAGGCCTCCTCTGCGAACTTGACTTTGAGATGAGACTAGTAGAAATCAAAAGAACGTCAAAAAATATTAGACACGTATAGCGGCTTTCTCGTAATTGGACCCTAGTTTTTTTTAATGAATTTTTGAAAATCGCGATTTTCGTGCTATACGAGATCTACCGTGGCGCACGAGATTTTTCCAACCAAAGTCAGTGGTACAGCGGTAAGGTGGGTGCTGAGAAGCACTTTCAAAAGAATCAACAAATTCGAGACTCCTGAATATTTAAAGAAAGATAAAGAACATTCCAGCATTTGCAGAGATTTAAAAAAAAAGAACATTCAACAATGTGCGGAATAATCCTAAAATCTTTCTAGAACATTACAAAGTATTTCAGAAGAATCAATAAATTCGATATTCCAGAATATTGTAAAAAAGCACAGAACATTCCAGAATTTGCAGAGATTTTCAGGAAAAAAAGTATATTCAACAAAGTGCGGAATCTTCTTAAACAGGTCTGGAAAATTCTAAAATATTTCAAAAGAATCAACAAATTCGAGACTCCTGAATATTTAAAGAAAGATAAAGAACATTCCAGCATTTGCAGAGATTGAAAAAAAAAGAATATTCGACAAAGTGCGGAATAATCCTAAAATTTTCTGTAACATTCCAAAGTATTTCAGATGAATCAACAAACTCGAGATTCCAGAATTACTGTAAAAAAAAAACAAGAAAATTTCAGCTCTTGCAAAGGTTTTTAAAAATAACAGAATGTACAACAAAGTGCGAAACAATCCTAAATCTTTCTAGAACATTCCAAAATATTTCAAAGGAATCAACAAATTCGAGATTCCAGAATATTGTTAAAAAATATAGAACCTTCCAGCATTTGCAAAGGTTTTTAGGAAGAATAGAATATTCAACGAGTACGGAATCTTCTGAAATAGTTCTGGAACATTACAAAATATTTCAGAATAATAAACCAATTCAAGATTCCAGTATACTGTAAAAATGTAAAGAACCTTCCAGCATTTGCAAAGATTTTTAGGAAAAAAAAACAGAATATTCAACAAAGTGCGGAATTTTCTTAAATAGGTCTGGAACATACCAAAATGTTTCAGAAGAATCAACAAATTGGAGATCCCAGAATATTATAAAAAAGTAAAGAAAACTTCAACATTTGCAGAAATTTTTAGGAAAAAAGTATATTCATCAAAGTGCGGAATAGTCCTAAATCTTTCTAGAACATTCCAAAGTATTTCAGAAGAATCAACAAATTCGAGATCCCAGAATATCATAAAAAAGTAAAGAAAACTTCAGCATTTGCAGAGATTTTTGGGAAAAAAAAGTATATTAAACAAAGTGCGGAATCTTCTTAAATAGGTCTGGAACATTATAAAATATTTCAGAAGAATCAGCAAATTCGAGATCCCAGAATATCATGAAAAAGTAAAGAAAACTTCAGCATTTGCAGAAATTTTTAGGAAAAAAGTATATTCATCAAAGTGCGGAATAATCCTAAATCTTTCTAGAACATTCCAAAATATTTCAGAAGAATAAGAAATGTATGATTTCAGAATATTGTAAAAAAGTGAACAACATTCCAGCATTTTCAGAGATTTTTAGGAAAAAAAGAATATTCAACAAAGTGCGGAATCTTCTTAAATAGGTATGGAACATTGCAAAATACTTCAGAAGAATAAACAAATTCGAGATCCCGAAATATCATAAAAATGTAAAGAAAATTTTAGCATTTGCAGAGATTTTGGGGGAAAAAAGAATATTCAACAAAGTGCGGAATAATCCTAAATCTTTCTAGAAAATTCCGAAGTATTTCAGAAGAATCAAGAAATTCAAGATTCCAGAATATTGTAAAAATACAAAGAACATTCCAGAATTTGCAAAGGTTTTTGAAATATGTAATAGAATATTCAGCAAAGAGCGGAATCTTCTTAAATAGGCCTGGAACATTCCAAAATATTTCAGAAGGATCAAGGAATTCGAGATCCCAGAATATTGTAAAAAAGCAAAGAACATTCCAGCCTTTGCAGAGATTTTTAGAAAAAAAGTATATTCAACAAAGTGCGGAATAATCCTAAATCTTTCTATAACAGTCCAAAGTATTTCAGAGGAATCAACGAATTCGAGATTCCAGAATATTGTAAAAAAATATAGATCCTTCCAGCATTTGCAAAGGTTTTTAGAAAGAATAGAATATTCAACAAGTACGGAATCTTCTGAAATAGTTCTGGAACATTACAAAATATTTCAGAAGAATCAACAAATTCGAGATCCCGGAATATTATAAAAAAGTAAAAAAAATTTCAGCATTTGCAGAGATTATTAGAAAAAAAAGTATATTCAACAAAGTGCGGAATAATCCTAAATCTTTCTAGAACATTCCAAAGTATTTCAGAAGAATTAATAATTCGAGATCCCGGAATACTATAAAAAAGTAAAGAAAATTTCGGCATTTGCAGAGATTTTGAAAAAAAAATAATATTCATCAATGTGCGGAAAAGATCTAAATCTTTCTAGAACATTCCAAAGTATTTCAGAAGAATCAACAAATTCGAGATTGCAGAATATTGTAAAAATGCAAAGAACATTCCATCATTTGCAAAGGTTTTTAGAAATAATAGAATATTCAACAAAGTGCGAAATAATTATAAATGTTTCTAGAACATCCCAAAGTATTTCAGAAGAATTAAAAAAATTCAAGATCCTGGAATATTATAAAAAAGTTAAGAAAATTTCGTCATTTGCAGAGATTTTGAAAAAAAAGAATATTCATCAAAGTGCGGAATTTTCTTAAATAGGTCTGGAACTTTCCAAAATATTTCAGAATAATCAATCAATTCAAGATTCCAATACACTGTAAAAATGTAAAGAACTTTCCAGCATTTGCAGAGATTTTCAGGAAGAAAAAGTATATTCAACAAAGTGCGGAATAATCCTAAATCTTTCTAGAACCTTCCAAAGTATTTCAGAAGAATCAACAAATTCGAGATTCCAGAATATTGTAAAAAATCACAGAACATTCCAGAATTTGCCAGGGTTTTTAGAAATAATTGAATATTCAGCAAAGTGCGGAATTTTCTTAAATAGGTCTGGGATATTCCAAAATATTTCAGAAGAATCAACAAATTCGAGATCCCGGAATATTATAAAAAAGTAAAGAAAATTTCGGCATTTGCAGAGATTTTGTAAAAAAAGAATATTCAACAAAGTGCGGAATAATCCTAAATCTTTCTATAACATTCCGAACTATTTCAGAAGGATCAACAAATTCGAGATTCCAGAATATTGTAAAAAAGCAAGGAACATTTCAGAATTTTCAAAGGTTTTTAGAAATAATAGAATATTCAACAAAGTGCGGAATCTTCTTAAATAGGTCTGGAACATTCCAAAATATTTCAGAAGAATCAAACAATTTTAGATCCCGGAATATTATAAAAAACTAAAGAAAATTTCAGCATTTGCAGAGATTTTTAGAAAAAATGTATATTCAACAAAGTGCGGAAGAATCCTAAATCTTTCTAGAACATTCCAAAGTATTTCGGAAGAATTAACAAATTCGAGATCCCGGAATATTATAAAAAAGTAAAGAAAATTTCGGCATTTGCAGAGATTTTGAAAAAAAAGAATATTCATCAAAGTGCGGAATTTTCTTAAATAGGTCTGGAACATTCAAAAATATTTCAGAATAATCAACCAATTCAAGATTCCAATATACTGTAAAAATGTAAAGAACCTTCCAGCATTTGAAGAGATTTTCAGGGAAAAAAAGTATATTCAGCAAAGTGCGGAATAATCCTAAATCTTTCTAGAACATTACAAAGTATTTCAGAAGAATCAACAAATTCGAGGTTCCAGAATATTGTAAAAAAGCACAGAACATTCCAGAATTTGCCAAGGTTTTTAGAAATAATCTAATATTCAGCAAAGTGCGGAATTTTCTTAAATAGGTCTGGAACATTCCAAAATATTTCAGAAGAATCAAACAATTTGAGATCCCGGAATATTATAAAAAACTAAAGAAAATTTCAGCATTTGCAGAGATTTTTAGAAAAAATGTATTTTCAACAAAGTGCGGAAGAATCCTAAATCTTTCTAGAACATTCCAAAGTAGTTCAGAAGAATCAACAAATTCGAGATTCCAGAATATTGTAAAAAAGCAAAGAACATTCCAGCATTCGCAAAGGTTTTTAGAAATAATAGAATATTCAACAAGTGCGGAATAATCTTAAATCTTCCTGGCACGCACATTCCGGAATTTTGTGATAAATAAAGAATCTTTAATATAATCCGTTGAAAAATTAATACTTTCTCATTATAGTACTTAGTACTCTTCTATGATATCCTCTCCGATACTATTCTCCGTCAACAACTTCCCCTCAATCCCCTACTCTTTCTCTTCACTGCCTTTACTTCCACTTCCCCTCAACAACCACCCTTTCCCTACTGTTTACCTACCTTCTCGCTTCCCCTTTCTACTATTTCCCTCACTCTCCCACGAATTGGCCTACTTACCGTCTCTCACGTCTCGTACTTTTCTTACATCTACTTCCCTAGTTTCCATCACTTCACCTCACTTCCACTCCATTACTTCTCCTACTGCCTCCTTCTAATTCTCCCAATAACCCTACTACCCTTCTTCATCTACTTCCCCTCCCTAGTCTTTCCTTCCATACTACCAAACCCTCACTACCATCTCCTACTCACCCTCACTTCCATACTACACCTCCCATCAAATGTATTTTGAAATATATGTCACGATTTAATGTAGGAAAATATTGAATTATAACTTAAATGTTCTATATATATACACTTCCACCACTCCCCTCACTTTCACTCACTTCTACTACTTCCCTTTACCACACCCTTATTTACCCTACCTTCCACCCCACCCTTCTTCTACCCTCTCTTTGCATATTCGCCCTCATCTCCTTCTCTCCTCAATTCCCCTACTTTAACTCCCCTCGCATCCCCTCTTCTATTTACTTTCATCACGTCGCTCACTTCTCCTACTTCATATCCCCTCCCTTCTCCTACTGTTTCTTCCTTCTAATTCTCCCACTCCTTCACCACTTTTCATACTTCCCTCCCTAATCTTTCCTTCCATACATCTGCACCACTCACTTCAACCCCCTACTCGCCCGCACTTACCTGTTACACCTCCCATTACTTCCTCATTTAAACAATAATAATTAGTAGTCTTCGATTAATATAATTAATATCACATTTTTAATTAAATAATATATTCGTTATTTCTAAGTAGCCCTAACCCCTCTATTAGAATATTTATTTGTTATTAGACAGACACACACTTTCACTACTCCCTTCCCCTTCCTACACTTCCCATCCGCTCATTCATCCTACTTTTCACCCTTTCCCTCCATCTATTTTTCCTCTCCTCAGTACCCCAACTTTTACTCCCTTCCCCTCACTTTCTCCCAATTTCACTCCATTGCTTCTACTGCCTCTTCCTTCTAATTCTCTCACTTCTCATACTTCCCCACCCCGGGACTACCATCTTCTACTCACCCTCACTTCTCTACTACACCTCACCTCCTTTATTAGAATATTTAGTGTGTGTGTAGATTATTTAATTTGGTAAAATATTCTATTATAATTTAAATATACAAGTATATAACACCTTCTCCCACTCCACTCACTTCTAATACATTCCCTTGGCACACTTCCCACCTCCTCATTTACCCTATTATCCACCCTCTCATCTACTTCTCAATTCCCCTACTTTTACTCCCCTCCCTTCTTTTCCCCCTTAGTTCTCCTACTTCCTCTCCCTTACTTCTCCAACTTTCCCTTCCCTCACTTCTAATTCCACTCCCATACCCCCCCCCCTTCGCTTCCCGTCCCCGGGAAAAAGTACAACGGACGGACGAACACCCGCACTTATTTGAAATTGCGCAGTTCAGGCACCTCCCACCACGGTCTCCCCGCGACAGTGGCTGGCCAATTTAAAAAAAAACTCGAAGGGCGGGAAGCCCTCGTTGGTTTGAATTGAATATTCTAGCATGACATCATGGGAATCCATACAACTTTTTGGAGAACATATTCTAAACGTAAAATTAAGCCATAAATGTACGAATAGTAATATTTCTCAAGTGTAGAATTTTTTCTCTGTTATGTTCCATTATTTTGTCGATTGACAACCTTTCAGTGTCACGAAATGAAATAAAATATCCAAAATTTTAGGTTAGTGCATCAGTTCGGGTACTCTAACTTCAAATTTCGGACAGTTGACTGTATTAACTGAAACTGAATGGTCTTCAACCGACAAAAGGACGGAATAGAATTGCGCAAATGCATTCTACACTTGAAAAATATTACTATTCAGACATTCATAACTTACTTTTACGTTTAGAATATTTTCTCCAAAAACTCGTATGCAGTTGCAGTCCCATGTGCTAACCTTCCTGACGGCTGACGTTTCCACCTATCCTAGCATTCTACACTTTAAAAATATTAATATTCAGATAGTATTTATTGATAAGTATGAAAACTGTGTTTTTCGTGGACAGTTAATCTAATATTTATAAAAGTAAGTGATTTTCTGTTAAATAACTTCTTCGTATGCCTGGTTATAAAACTGCGTTGTGCGCAGTATGCGCTACGCAAAAGTGCGTGCTTCCCACTTAATGTTAACGGAAAATAGCAGTGAATATTAATTCATTTTAACCAAAAATACGCCGTTCAAATAAGTGGAAGTTTATTGTATTAATTTTCCAGATTAAAACAAAGGAATAGCATGAATAAACTTCACATTAAATTGAAATGTTCTTACAGTAAAATGAAAAGAACTTTGGCATAATTAAATTTTTCCTAATTTTATGATGAAATAAAACACGTTTTCTTGTTATTTATCGGAACATATATTTCATTTCTCTCATAAAATATACATCTTCTTTTAAAGACGACTTGCGTGATACTATGTAAAATCGTAAGCGTACATAATATTTGTCAGAGAACCAACGCAGAGTAGACGAAATCTATGTGTACGTTATAATAATAATTAATAAGTATATCATCCATATGTATAAACCTCCCAACAACTTTTGTTCGATTTTTACTCCAGTGTAGAGAACGGAATAATATTATAATTAAATTAATTAAGCTTCCACCCCTCCAGGAAGCCGGCACCTAAAAAAAAAAAACGGTACCTCGCATTTTGACAATGATCGCGAGATTGAGACCGTCTTAAAAGAACTCTAAAAAAATAATCTAATGCTTAATTTCCTAAATGGACCAAAAATTCCATCACTGATGAAAACTGTCCAGGCGATTCGATAATTTCCCCTGCGCTTCCCCCGAATAACAAAATCGTTCAACAAAGTCTCCAACAACATAATCAGGTCATTCGAACCGGGACTAATACTTTGGGATTATTAATTCATAATATCCTACATAATTTTCCCTAAGCATAATTAATTGCATTTGTTCAGTTTTCTAGAGCCAAAATTTAATCCCGGTCCGTTAGTCTTAACCTTTAACCTAATTCTTAATTCTCAAGCGCCCTAGGAAGCGCAAAGCGATAAATGATCGCGGAAGGGCGAATCTTCAACCTTTTCCGCGCATGACATGAATTCTTCACACGCGCAGAACTTTTTCGCGCATGCTATGAATTCTTCACATGCGCAGAAGTTTTCCGCGCATGCTATTAATTCTTCGCATGCGCAGAAATTTTCCGCGCAGGTCATGAATTCTTCACATGCGCAGAACTTTTTCGCGCATGCTGTCAATTCTTCACATGGCCAGAACTTTTCCGCGCACACTATGAATTCTTCATATGCGCAGAACTTTTCCGCGCATGCTATGAATATTCGCCCCTACGCGAATCAGTTAGGGGCCATCCAAAAATTACGTATCAATTGAAGGGGGGGGGAGGGGTCGACATTGTTACGTAATATATTTTTTACAAATCAAGCTTATAAGAAATACATGTATCCAAAATTATAGTACATAAAGCTAAAGTTGAGTAAATTTACAATAAAAGATTGTAATAATATAAATAATAACAATAAAAACAAAGCTTTTTTTTACAATTTTTGAAATTACTACTAACCGAAAAATCATTCAAGATTTTTCAAGTTTATGGGATTAGGGTAAGATATTTTAAAAGATTTCCAGGGATTTTCAACGGAATTCAATGAATTTTATCAGATTTCCGAGGATTTCAGCAATTTAAAAAGAAATGTAATTTCAAAAAATTTATTCACAAGAATTAGGGCATTTCAAAGATTTGGAAACATTTTCAAGAGCTTTATAAATTTTTAAGGGATTTCAAAAAATTTGAAATAATTTAGGATATTTTAAAGAATTCAAAGGAATTTTCAAGAGATCCAAGGATTTTTAGGATTTTAATAGATTTCAAAAACTGTCATGGAAGGATTTTTCTAATACCTGTAAGGTTTTTGAATACTTCAGACGATTCTAAGAGATATTTCAAAAAAATTAAAAGGATTTTAATGGCTTAATAATTTTTTAAAGAAATGTCAAGGAATTTATTCGCAAGAATTAAGGGACTTCAAAGAATTTCAAAGGATTGGAAATATTTTTGAGTATTTTAAAGGATTCCAATGAATTTTGAAGAGATTTAAAACATGTCATGAATTTCAAGAAATAACATCATGAGGCGCATGAATATTCCCTAAATTCTATTGTCCCTAATATGATTTGAGCACATAACCTAAAACTCATTTAATCGAAACGTCACAAATTTCATTCTTCCTAAAATGGCGTTCAACACTCTGATTGCCTGATTTGAATTTCGCGGCATTATTCAGCCAATCAGAATGCCGGAAGCCATTTTAGGTAGAATGATATTCATGTTACATGCAGTTTAAATGACATGGGAATTACGACAGATGGCGTTTCAGTTGCATGAATTTTAGATTATGCGCTTATTCGGAAGAACAAAAATTATGCCACACAGTAATGCGAAAATATAAAACTGATGAATGGTAGTTCGGGGAAAAATTAGAACAAAAAGTAATTCGCAAAAATAAAAATTAGGTAAATTGGCAATTAAGATGAATAAAAATTATAGCAAATTGCTATTCGCAGGCGCTCTAGGAAGCGCAAAGCGATAAATGATCACGGAAGGGGGGATTTTCGAGCAAAGAATTCTTCACATGCGCAGAACTTTTCCGCGCATGCTATGAATTTTTCACATGCGCAGAACTTCTCCGCGCATGCTATGAAAATTATAGCAAATTGCTATTCGGTCAAAAGATCTTAGGTAAAATAAATATCAGGAAAAATAGAACTTGGGGAATATTCATGCGCTACATATTTTTCTATTAGGTCACACAGCTCCATACTGTTTTCATTTCCATTCTTTTCAATTTAGTAACTTCTAGTTATTTAGTGGTACATAACTAAATTGTATTTTATACCACATGGTTGAAAATATTTAGAAAAATTGTGAATAGTGTGAAAAAAAAAGAAAATCAACCCTAGCGGGCACAGTAAATGGAACGGCCACGCGGTCTCATACAGGTGGCGCTTCCATCTATCGTTTTGATGACATGTTTTTAATTCCGGGGGGTACCGCTAGATGGCTCAACGAAGTGCGCATGTGCACCTTTCATCAGGGATGGAAACAATCGCTGCCAGAGATTTGTAGGTCTACTCATTTTCATGCATTTGTAGTGTTCGAAGGAACCGCGGGATGCGCTGATCCCGTGTCTTCAAAACGATACATGGAAGTGTCGCCACTGTGCGCGGTCCTCTTAAGGTTATGGATGGCCCCTTACTTATAATCTACCCTCGTGAGTCTATGTGTGATAACAGATTGATAAAATGTGAGGATGGTTAGAAAGTCTCAGCGAAGATTCAATTGCTGTAACAAGCATGCAGTCTAAAAAGTTCTTTGTTCGCGAAACTGATATTGCACTTTTCACAGAGTTGCTTCAGATCCACACTGGCTAACTTGAGGACTTTCGTCTTGGCATTTTCCGTCATTTTCTCATGATGTTTCTTGAAATCTCTTCTGAATTGGGGCTTCAGAGCGTCCTTCACTTTCACCTTCCCGCTCCGAAGATGAAGATCCTGACTTCGGAGGTTCTTCGGCGTGAAGCAAACCTTGGAGCTTCTCTTTACAAGTACCCTGCCAACCTTAAACTCCTCTTTCCCGACGAGTCCAGTTTTGGCTCCTACTTTACTAAAACTGAGTCCCTCTTTACAAATATCGATGGCTTTCACTAAGAGTTCATCTTTGTTGATCCTGGGTCCCACCTTTACTAGTTTCGGCCCCTCTTTCACTACCTCTTTCGCTACTTTCGGCACCTCTTTCGCTACTTTCGGCGCGTCTTTCCGCTTCTTCGGACTTGGACTTGACATTGAAAATGAGTCGGGATCCAGAGGCTCGGTTTTGAGTCTCAGTATCAACTCCTCGCCGTCATCGGTAATATCCAGAACTTCCTGCTTGATCGGACGTTCAAGTACTTCCTGCGCGAGACTATTACTTCTCCTTGGCTTCCCTGGACTAGTCTTGACGCGCTTTTTGCAACGTTCGGCACTTTTGGAGCGGTTTTCTTCATGCGTGTCCTCAGCTTCGAGATGCTTCCGAGGCCTGAGTGACCGGAGTGGCTCGACCTCTACCTCCAGAGGTTCATCCTTGACGGTGATGAGATCGCCAATTGGAGGTTCGGTGCTGCTCTTTGTCCCGTTCTCAGCATCTGTGGCAGGGGCTTTTCTCTTCGTCCCGACGTAGTCCACGGATCGTTTCCTGGGCCTGAGGGTTCTTGGGACTTGCTCCGTTTTGGGCACGGTGTTTTCTGTGAATGCTGGGGCCGCTGAAGGCTTTTCCTGGTTGGTGGTAGACTTCGGGGGATCTGCTGTGAGGCCAAAGAGGTTTTTCCGCTTCTTCCAGAGGATCTCGGGCTCGGGGGGTGCGCTCACGCCGTTGAGACGGTAGGTGAGGTCGGTACTTTTCCGGAGATCAAATTGAGTTGGGTGCGTGCAGTCTTTGGAGATGGCTTGCCTCGCGGGGTCAGCTTTATCACAGTAACATTGGCAGCGAGAGGTGTTCGCGAAGGATGTGTACATTATGCAGTCGGGGAGGCCGGTCTGGACTCCAGAAACTGGGAATTCAACGAGACTGACGCTTTCCATGAGGGGATCAATTTCATGAGGATCAATTTCGGTCTTGATCTTCACGTTCTCGATATGCACCATTGGAACTCCGATTCTTTCCTTCTGGTTGTCCTTTCGCATCCAGGAGAGCTGGCTTTTCAGGGCTGCATCTGTTTTTAAACAGTCGATGTAGAACTTGTGGAACTCTTCGAGTTTGTAGCTACACCGGTGGCACATTTGCTTGGGCAGCAGGTCCATCTCGTGCACCTGAAACAAAGACAAAATCTAATGACAAAGTTCTTAGAAATAAACAAAAAAAAAAAAAAAAAACGGCCCAGCCACGGATATGGGTGAGAGGAGCTGTGGGGAGATGTGCAGTGTTCACTCAGGCGTGACAAAACAGGAGCGTTGCCGTAAGGCGCTGTACCCTAACGGCCCACCTGTTTAACTGCGTCATGACGTTGCGGCAGTTCACTCGAAGCGGGAAGCACACGCGTTACATAGCGAATAATCAGGATGTCAAGCTCACATCGACCAGAAATAGGGCGCCGATGGGACTGATCGGATTATTTCATGCGATCAAATGAGCCTGTTTTTGACATTGACAACAGCGCCATCTCATACGCGAATATATATCGCGAAGTAGTATCTCGAAGTGATTTTCTGTTAAATAACTTCTTCGTATGTCTGGTTATAAAACTGCGTTTTGCGCAGTATGCGCTAGGCAAAAGTGCGTGCTTCCCACTTCAACTGTTTTGCGAGGTGTCTTGTTGAAAAAAGTGATGTGCTTACGTATGCTGCAAACTTTCTTCCTCATTTTCGTTTACCCTTGTCTCCGTATTAGAAAAATAGTTTTCAAAATATTTTTTACCACGCAGTAAAATCCACAGGAAACGGTTCATGAGCCCCTGACTTTTTGCGTTCCAAGAATCTGGATTTAATGTCAAGGTCAGCCCCAAAACCGACACTAAATCCAGATTCGACTGTATTTTGTTGAAAATTCTTTTGTTTTGTAAAAAATTGATCTTTTCGGTTGAAAATTCATCTTTTTGGTTTTAAAATGTATCTCTTGTGGTAGAAATTTCATCCATTTTGGTTGAAATATCAACTATTACATTTTTTGTTAAGAATTCATCTTTTTAAGTTCAAATTCATCTTTCTTCTAGAAAAAAAAATACTTTTTTTTTTGCCTGATAATTTGGTTGAAAATGCAACTATAAGTTTTGTTGAAAATTCTTTTCTTTTTTTTTGAAATATGAACTATTACATTTTTTATTAAGAATTCATCTTTTTGATGAAAATTCAACTTTTTTTTTTCTTAAAAAATCGTCTTTTTGGCTTGAAAATTTAACTAATTCGTTAAAAATTCGTCTCGTTTACTTCAAAGTTCAACTGTATAGTTGTAAATGCTCCTGTTTAGTTGAAAATTATTTTTTATTTTAAATTTAAATATTTCAAATTTACAAATATTTCAAGATATTAACAAAGATTTTAATCATTTTAGGCTATTTAAAGATATTCCAATTTTTTTTATTTATTAATTTCAATCATTTAAAGGGAATTCAAAGATTTTGAAAGATTTTAGGATGTTTTGAAAAATTCGGAGGAATTTTCATGAGTTTAAAACAATTTCAAGGGTTTTCAAAAGATGTGGAAGAATTTGCAATATTTTAGGGAATTTTAAAAGGTCCCAAAGAATTTTCAATTGATTTCAGTATTTTAATAGGATTTTAAAGAATTTGAAACATTTTAGGGTATTTTATAATATTTCAAGGGATTTGACAGATTTTAGGGCACTTGAAAAAATTCCAGGGAATTTTCAAGAGCTTTAAAATGTTTTAGAAGATTTCAAGAGATTCCAAGGATTTTAAATATTCCACGGAATTTTCAAGAGCTTTAAAATGTTTTAACGGATTTCAAAAGATTCCAACGGATTTTAAAGATTTTAGTTTTTTTTTTATTCCAACAAATTTTCAAGAGCTTAAAAATGTTTGAAGGGATATCAAAAGATTCCAAAGGATTTTAAAGATTGCAGGGTATTTTGTAATATTTCAAGGAATTTGAAAGATTTGAGGGTATTTTTAAAAATTCCAGGGAATTTTAAAGAGCTTCAAAATTTTTCAAGGGATTTGAAAAGATTGCAAGGAATTTTAAAGATTTTAGGGTATTTTTAAAAATTCCAAGGAATTGTCAAGAGCTTCACAATGTTTCAAGGGATTTCAGAAGATTCCAAGGGATTTTAGTTTTCTTTTTAATTCCAAGACATTTTCAAGAGCTATAAAATGTTTCAAGGGTTATCAAAAGATTCCAAAGGATTTTAAACATTCCACGGAATTTTCAAGAGCTTCAAAATGTTTTAGCGGATTTCAAAAGATTCCAACGGATTTTAAAGATTTTATTTTTTTTTTAATTCCAACAAATTTCAAAGGGCTTTACAATCTTTCAAGGGATTTGAAAATATTTCAAGGAATTTTAAAGAACTTCAAAATGTTTCAAGGGATTTGAAAATATTTTAAGGAATTTTAAAGATTTTATGGTATTTTAAAAAATTCCACGGAATTTTCAAGAGCTTTAAAATGTTTCAAGGAATATCAAATAATTCCAAAGGATTTTACAAATTCCAGGAAATTGTCAAGAACTTTAAATTGTTTTAAGGATTTCAAAAGATTCCAACAGATTTTAAAGATTTTAGTTTTTTTTTAATTCCAGGGAATTTTCAGGAGCTTTAAAATGTTTCAAAGAATATCAAAAGATTCCAGGGAATTTTCAAGAGCTTTAAAATGTTTCAAGGGATTTTAAAAGATTCCAACGGATTTTAAAGATTTTAGTTCTTCTTTTAAATTCTAAGAAATTTTCAAGAGCTTTAAAATGTTTCAAGGGATATCACAAGATTCCAAAGGATTTTAAACATTCCACGGAATTTTCAAGAGCTTTCAAAAGATTCCAAAGGATTTGGAAAATTTTAGGGTTTTTGAAATATTTGTAAGAAATTGAAATATTTTGGGGTATTTTAAAAATTTGTAAGGCATTTTCAATTGATTTCAGTAATTTAACGGGATTTCAAAGAATTTGAAACATTTTAGAGTATTTAAAAATATTTCAAGGAATTTTAAAGATTTTAGAGTAATTTAAAAAATCCCAAGAGATTTAAAAAGTTTCAAGGGCTTTAGAAAGATTCTTAAGAATTAAAAATATTTTAGGGTATTTTGAAAGATTCTAGGGAATTTTCAAGAGCTTCAAAATGTTTCAAGGGATTTCAAAAAATTCTAAAGGATTTTAAAGATTTTAGGGTATTTTTAAAAATTCCAAGAAATTTTCAAGAGCTTTAAGAAGTTTGAATGGATTTCGAAGGATTTTTAAGAATTTGAAATATTTTAGGGTATTTTAGAAAGTCCCAAGAAATTTAAAATTGATTTCAGTAATTTAACGGGATTTCAAAGAACTTGAAACATTTTAGAGTATTTAAAAATATTTCAAGGAATTTTAAAGATTTTAGAGTAATTAAAAAAATCCCAAGAGCTTTAAAAACTTTTAAGAGATTTCAAAAAATTCAAAAGGATTGGAAAGATTTTAGGATATTTTTTAAATTAACCGAAATTTGTAATACCTTTAAATAGAGAAACCTGAATGTTGATGTTTCTCCGGGTCCTGAAGCATCGCTCTTCCTCGATTGGATGCCTGTTCGCGGTTGTTCTTTGTGCCGACTCTCTTTCTCTGTTGCCGGCTTGTTCTGGCTGCATTTGAATAGGCGCTCCGCTTATATAACTCCTTTTTCGGATCTATCTTCCGGCTGTGAATCTTCTTCAGATTCACTCTTTACTTCATTTTTGAGTTTATTCTAGACTTTATCCCCAACTGAATGAATTTTTTTCACAGTTTCAAAAGCATTGACTATTTTCTTAAGCGGTGTAATGATTGGCTTAAAAGTATCATTCAATGTATGCTCAACTGTTTCTTCACCCAACTTTAGTAATCTATGCTTTCGTCGAATCGCTTCACAAGCTTTAGCAATTTTACGCAAAATACTTTTTTCAGTATGAAAGCCCTCCTCACGTGTAGACATGTTAATCACACAGTGTTCGAAGTGTAACTGTTTCTATGTAATCATTACATACGTATATATTGCTTTTCCAGATTAAAAAAACAGTCGGAAGATCCACAAAATATTGCTCGTACACTGTTTAGTAATAAATGTCAATGTCGTTTTTCTTTTTCCTCATTTTGAACAAAGAATCGAAGTTATCAATGAATAGTTTTATAGCTTGTGTTTCAAACTGCATCTCGACTATGACTGAATAAACAACTATGAATGTCAGGTTTATATGGGTTCACTCTTGAGTCTGAAAGTATTTCTCAAACAGATATGATCGTTCACGGTGACCAACCTAGACTCAGTCGTAAGCGTACCTCGAAAGAGGCAAGACGTGGTAGAGGACTGCTGAATAACATCATCAACAGAAGCAAGAAACGTAGCTGATAGAGTATTAGCTGAACAAGCTTGGGAACGTGTATTATCTAGAGAGTCAGATATTGGTGAAAAGGCGTCTGCTTGGGGATAACTAACGCAATGAAAATTAAATCAAAATTTGGAATGGGTAATCAAAATAAAAAGTGTGCTACCACACTTAAAAAAATCGTTACAACAGCTAAAAGTCAATGATACCACGTAATGATGGAGCAGCTGTTATTGAAATCCGTTCTCAGAGGGGCGCGTGCAGCTGTAAAAAAAGCTGGTGGAAAAAGAAGTGTAAAGAAACCTCGCATTTTACCAGTTTCAAAGAAATTGGGTGGTTTTCTACCCTTTCTTATACCCATCTTTGCTGGTCTAAGTGCTGCTGGTGAACAAGCAGGTGGAGCAGCGGGAATAGCTGAAGCTATCAATTATTCAAATGCTGCAAAGCCACAGCTTGAAGAAAGCAAACGTCATAATGAAGCAATGGAAGCCATTGATGTGGGGAAAGGTTTTTATTTGAAACCATATAAAGAAGGATTGTGATTTTATCTGAAACCATATACTCAAGGAGCTGGACTCAAGTGCAAGTCAATACACTCATAGTGACGCTACCTAACCGAGCACCAACCGATGCTGATTTACTTAAATTTACAAAATCAATAAAAATTACAAATTTTTGCTGTCTTTTAATGCGAAATGGTTTACCAGAGGGTGGGCCACGTACACATGAAAGTGCTTTTGTTAACCTTGATGATAAAAACAATCTAGGGACTCATTGGGTTGCGTATAAAAAGATTACCAATAAAATAATTCATTTTGATAGCTATGGTAATCTCCAGCCACCTATGGATCTCTTTAAGTATCTAGATGTTGGTAGCGTAAAATACACCCATGAAAGGTATCAAAATTATGATACATTTGTGTGTGGGCATTTATTTCTAAAATTTTTATGTAATAAATTAAAGTCTAAAAGCATGTATAATCTATATAAATGCAGAGACTAATGATTTCAAGTCAGTCAAACGCTAGTTGTAATCATGGATGAATCACTAACACTAATATGGTTGGGATCTTCTTCCATCTTAGAAAGTCAGTATTTTCCTCCAATTGAATTATCTCCATATAAAAATTAAGCTCTTGACCTTGTTGAATTTCTGATCTTCAATTTGATACCTAATGTAGACACTGTTCAAAATAAATTTTATGTGGGTGATGAAATAATTGAAATACCTACAGGAAGGTACAAAATAAGTGACATAAAGCGCTATCTACAGAATGTTTTAATAAAAAAGGGTATTGAAATTCATATTAAACCAAAAAATCATACTTTCAAAGCGAAATTTATTGCTGTCACGACATAGATTTTGAACCTAAAGATTCTATCGGTCATTTGCTGTTTTTTTTCTCTACGCAGGCTGAAAAATAAACAAGTGTATGAATCTGATCAACCAGTATCAATCATAAGAGTGAATTATTTGAGAAATGAGTGTAGCAGTAGTTTTCAGTAAAAAGGTTGGCTTCAGCTATAATGCTTCATTACCATGCCGCAAGCGCATCAGTCGACAACGAGCTGTGAAAGTGTTAACAGCTCAAAACGTGCTGCTGCTGACAAGGCTGAGCCTCTAGGTTACACCACTCGCAAAAAGGGGATAACAAATTCTACATTTTTTGAGCTTTCATCTGTATTTTTGTGTATCGACCTTCAATTGTTTGTCATGGAAGAGAAAATTTTAAACATTGAAACTCCGATAATTTTTTACGAATCTATCGCTTATTATGAAGTACACGCCCAGCAGTCGTATGCCTCATCAACCTTCAATAATAGTGATGAAATTCGTATTTTTGTGCAAAGTCAAGATAATTGTCTTCTACCTAGCAAAAGCTCACTTCACGTGCAGGGAAGATTGGTAAAGACTGATGGAACTCCAGTGACCAATACAGTTTTAGTTTGTAACGCCATCTGTCATTTGTTTGAAGAAGCAAGATATGAAATCAATGCTATTGAAATTGATAGAAAGAAAAATGTTGTTCTCACTAGCCTTATGAAAAATGATATACCTTCAAATCCTGGACAGTCACATTACGTAGAGAATACTGGTTGCCTTATAATAAATAATGATGCAAAATTAATAACTAATGCTATTGGTTATTTTGATGTATCTATACCTCTTAGCATGATATTTGGTGTTGCTGAAGAGTATCACAAAATCATTGTTAATGCTAAACATGAGCTTATTCTGATCAGATCAAAAAGTGATGCAAATTCCATCTCGCAAACAGCTCCCAATGAGCTGTATAAAATTGAAATCAATAAAATAGAATGGTTTTTACCAAACGTTAGATTGTCAGATTCGCGAAAATTTCAGCTGCTAAAATATATTGAGAACGATCCATCTATTCCAACAAGTTTACGTACTTGGGAATCGTATGAATATCCTCTACTGCCAACAACTTCAAACCATGTTAGGACTGTAAAAACATCAACACAATTGGAGAAACCGATATTTGTTGTATTAGGTTTTCAAACAACCAGAAAAAACAATACTAATACTAACTCTAGCCAGTTTGATCATCGCAACCCAACTAATGTAAAACTATTATTAAATAATCAGAGTTATCATTATGGTAATTTAAATCTCAATATTAGCAAAAATCAGTATGCTCTACTCTATGAAATGTATACAAACTTTCAAGCTAATTACTATGGTAAAGAACCACAACCATTGTTGTCGAAAGGGGAATTTATATAGTATGCGCCTCTAGTTGTTATTGATTGTTCGAAACAAAATGAATCACTGAAATATGGACCTGTTGAAATTTGTTTGGAATTTGAAACTAGGGAAAATTTTTCCGCTCAAACATCAGCGTATTGTCTCATCTTACATGATCGTGTAATTGAATATAAACCAATAAGTGGTGCGGTGAAAAAGTTGGTATAAAACTATTGTAAGCAAGTTGAATCAGTTTAGTTGCTTACGAAATGGAATACGTGGTGGATGTGTGGATTATATTGAAAGAATTAGCTATAGTTTTAATCAATGATGATGATGCGGTACCTTTTTCTGTTTTGTTTCAACCTCCTTGCGAATGGAGCTACATCCCATCAAAGTATAGATGTATGAATCGATGGTTGGAATATAATTTCCATGGCCTACCGTGGAATACTGGCGATATACCTTATAAGTTTGTGAAGGAAATCTTGGAAACTTTTTTTAAAGATGCTAGTGAAATTTATGTGAAAGGCTTGGAAAAGAAAAATTTGTTTGAAAAGTTTGTTACTCAGATATCAACGCAAATTATTGACATGCATGATATGGAATGTCCTTCATTGAAAATCTTATGTGATGAGTCATCTCATGTATGCCCACGTCATTCAAGCACAACAAAATTTTATTGTGCACTTCAAAATGTTAATTTATTGAAAAATTGGTTATCTCGAGATAATTAAGAATCAGGTATAAGAAATAAGTATTTTTTCAACTTTTTGAGTTTGAGGTTAGTATTTAAGTTAAAAAGACTTTTTTTTAAATAAATAAATAAAACTACATACATTTGAATATAAAAAGCTGTTTTTTATTTATAACCTATAATTTTATATATATTAATGTTTTTCAGGTTATTAAATAAAACAATAAATATATTTAGCTTTTCATTTATGGAAACCATAAGCTTTTTCTCTTCATAATTGATGAAAAAATTATTTTTTACAGTAATAAATACGATAGTTCATAGCTCAGTCAATAGTTCATATTATTAATTCATACTTTCTAACAGTATTCACTCAAGTTTACAAACTTCATTCATTCATTCATTTACATAAACACTCTATTTTACAATAAAAGTACATTATTATCATCATTATCGACATCCATGAGCTCATGCACTCTATTTTTATATCCCCATGGAAGAGTATCTGTCGAACCAGGAATCAGCACTCGCTTATCATCATGCCAGCTGACAGCAATCTTATCTTGTTTAATTAAGTGCACCTCATGCTTTCGACTTCGAATCAAATGTTAAGTCCGAACCAGGTTTTGCCAAGAAATTAGAGTCTGCATATAATCGTCGAATGTTATTGTTCTTTAAGTTGACTCTTTAACCCCTTTTGCTTTTTTCCCCCCATCTTCGCCAAAAACTTTATAGGCATATAATTGGGATCGCAAACCAATAAATTCAGTAATTATTTTTCCATTATGTGCATCCTTCATCAAACCCAATATTTTTTTGATCAGAAGACGTGTACCGTAAACATTATTTGGTGAATAGTCTGATGTATCGAATTTGTGCGAATCTTTTTTAATATAATCATAGACGTTGGCAACTGTGAATTGATATATTAGGATGTCTGTGTCTGTATACAATAATTTTGCATTGTTACCAAACGTGTTATGAATATAATCATAATGAAAATCATAAATTATTATTTTGGATACGTCAAGAACTGTGAATCCTGTATAAAATGGTTTATTGAAATTAATTTTTGTTTTATTTATTTCAACGATTACCATGTCTTTACCGAATATGGTGAGCCTACACAAATTTGACCTTGAAATTAAATTTTTCGCCCCATACCGCCCCTCCCATTTGGTCACAAGCCTTGCATCTTTATGCTTTCTAACATTCTCCATAGTTTCACCAAAAACTGAATTATTCATTAATTCATAAAAGTTTTTCTCAAACTCATTTATTGATTTTTTCCTACAGTCCGTATTTATATCAATGTAATCTTTTAACCATGGTCCCTGTTTAAGTTGTAATACTCTATCGACTGTAGTTAGCTTCATTCCCAAGGATAAATATTTTTTCAAATTTCTATGATGAACTATATGATTTTTCTTTGGTAGCAAATTTGGTAGTAATTTTGGAATTGTGCATTTTGAGATAGGAGGTATGAAATGTACTAGATATAAAGGTAAGTCTTTATGTAAATCATGAAGTTCTTCTGGATATTCTAAATCGACCTCTAAGATGTAACCTTCAGGTGAATCGTCAGGAATATTGAAAAAGTTTGTTTCATTATCAAAATTTTCAAACCATTTAAAATCTTTGTATAGTAAATATTCGTTCATATCGGAACCATATTGGTTATTAATATCAAAGTACATTATGTAAGACTCTGGTTCATATGAATTGAAATTTAATCCCATAAACCTATTATTTGCCTTTGCATATCTATTTGAACAGTGGGAAACCCCACCTCGAATATCTTTTTCAATAAATAACAACATTTAAACATCTGTAAATAAATCGAGTTCAATTCCTGTATGTTTTAACATTGCACCAAAAACAAGTCCCAGTACTGTGTAATAGTGTAATGGATATAAATTGTACGTTGAAAAACATGTTTTTCTAAAATTTTGAAAAATACCAGTCAAAAGTAAAACCCATAGTTTTTAAATTAAAAGTTTTTCATACCTTACAAGCATGCTGATAATCTTGGTCTGAAATATTTGGATCGTTTAATTTTGCATAAAAAGCCTCTTTTATTGGCAATTGTTTTTCCTGCAGGTTTACCCAACTGTCAATATAATCATAAGGAAAAACACCTTTCTTTGTTAATAAATTAAATTCATCATCATTTGCGCAATATTGTCTCGTAATTTGTTCTCACCATTATTTAAATATGATGCCTCTTTTTCAAGACTACTAGGCATAAATCTAAAAGAGTCAATAAATCGAAGCTTTACATTTGTACCTTCTACTTGTTTTGTAAAAGATATATATTTCTCTTCGTTTATAGGTAATAATTGAATGCTACCTTCAAAACTTGTTGCTAAGTCTTTTATTAAAAAATGGGCATCATATCCTGATAAGTTATGAAAAACTACAGGAATCACATGTGAGTCTTTATATAGTTAATATTACAAGATTCATGACTTGGACTGCGATATTTACCTGTAAAATGGTCGTGATCGCGATGTTTAATGTCATCATTTGCAGAAAGCGTTTCACAAATGTGACATTCCTTTGCCGTTTTAAATTCATGCTCTTGCTGCAATGTTAAACGCTCCATTGAGATAATATTTTTTATAAGTAAATATACTTCCTCAGACACACGTTTTAATTCTTTCATCAATCAATTTATACAGTCTTCTCCTCTATAAGCTTTGAGTTCAGAAAGAGAATCATCAACATTGCAATATTTAGAAAAAGCCACACTTGTTAGGGCATGTTTTTGGTAAATGGTTGATTGTACATCTGAATTTTTTTCTAATAAACATTCTATATCAGCGTAAATTGCCACAGGGCCTTTTTCTTTAAACCTATAGTTTTTAAATTTCAATATGTTGTTCTTTTCAGTTGGTAGTATTACCCTGCATTTTATGATATTCTCGCAGTCAACTTTATGAGTATTCAAAGATTTTTCAAATTTAAAATGACATAAACATCGATCACAGAACCAAGTGCGACAATGAGCCTTTGTAAATTGTGATTTTACCAATCGAGATAGATTTTTAATCCATGCAAAGTGATAAATTCGATTATTTTCAAAAATATCATCATCTTCCTCATCTAAATCAATTTCTGTATTTTCAGTCATAAGAAGATGAATTGTGGGCTTGTCTGATTTAATTTGACTTAAACACAGCGGAAAAATTTCCTCGGAAAGTGGTATATATTTATTGAAATTCACATTTAAATTTATCATTTCTTTTAATTTCCAATTAGACTTTGTTTGTTGAAACTCTTCAACTTTAAATAATATTTTCTCTCTTACTTTAATCTCAAACCATTCACCAATATCTGTCAACTCAAGAATAGCTTTGTTTTTTATGTTAAAAAATTTTATTTCTTTTATTTCCCTACCTTCTTCTAGTACACTGAATTTTGCAGCTAAAATAACGTTGACTTTTAAACCTCCCATAATTTTCAGATTATTTTTTATTCGTGCAATAATTTTTTTTTTTGTATCCTCTAAAAAGCTATTTAAATCCTTGTGAGTTAAATTTATTATTAAACCTGTTCTAATGCGACTCCTGAAGACAATCTCCATGTCTTCCCACTTGATATTTGGTTTTTTCACAGCTTCATTGATCCCTGCTCCTCTTCTTCGTAACTTGTTGAATTTCCGATTCCTGGCGTTTGAAATCCCAACCAGAGATTGAATTTTATTTTTTTGACCTAAAGAAAAGTATTTTCCTCTTCTCAGGAGTTTATTCAACAGCCGTATGTCGACGATTATACTTGAAAGTTTCTTATCTGAGTTCAGGCTAGACACCACGACGCCAAATTACAATACTCATACGTTACGCTCGTGTCGCTGTTCCACGCTTTTTTACATCCAATTATAGAAACTTGAGATTGGAATTTCAAGAACTGTTTACACCAAACGTGCTTAAACCATTAGTTTGTCAGCAACATTAAAGGCAATACTGCCAAGGGATTTGTTATTAAAGAAATATCAAAGAGATGAGGTCAGATGAGTGACACATACTTCTGGAATGTATATTTATTGAAGACCGAGAAACGTTACACTTACATTTGTTGCCTAATTCTATGAAAAATACATAGCGTTAACAATTCGTTTGTCAGTAAATATCAAAGGGTGAACCGCTAAGGAATTCGGTATTGAAAAATCAAACTCTCTTCCTAGAAAAATTATTCTTAAATTTGAAAAACAACATTCCATTGAAATTATCACATCCTCTGAAATTTGAAAGCGGATATAACGTCATCATTAATTGATTAATTTTAATACCACCCATGATAATCTCGAACCTCCTAAATTTAACATGAACCACGCTTTTTTTTTAGCACGGAATAGAACCATGTCGGTAACATGTCAGTAACAGGAATCTTGCGTTAAAACTCCCCCTACCTGTATACTATATGAAAAATGTCAATTGTAGAAAAACGGCACCCTTTGATAGCCCTACAAGATTATAATATGGACTTTTTGAGTTTCCTTAACAAGATTATCATGACGACTTTTTGAGTTTCTATAAAAAATTGAAAATTACAATTTTATTCGCACAAAAAATAATGCATTATTACATTCTCATCATAATGAGAAGGTCTTGATTTTATGTGAAAAATGAATTTCGTTGATTCCTTCGATTGTCGGCGTTTTGAGGCACCCTGAGTCAGAAAAAATAGTTTTTACGTCGGTGTCTATCTGTCTGTCGTCGTCGTTGTCGTAGTCTGTACACGGGAGGAAATCTTGAAAGACTAATCGGATTGGATTGTGCTTCGGCACACAGTTTTAGGGACCAAAAAGAAAGATTGAGTTCGTTAACCAGCTATTTTGAATAGAAATTCAAAAAGTTAAAGTATTTTATAGAATTTTCAGATCATTTTTTTTCAAATGTAGAAATTGCATGGATGGCTATCCGTAGTACTCAGGAATTAAAACAATTAATTCCCACAACTTTTTTTGATGCAAGAAAAATTGTCAGAGTTATAGCATTTTCAAAATCCTCGAATAAAAACGAAAATTAAGATTTTCAGCCACACAAAGCACGCATGAAAAAAGTCAAGAAACCGAAAACGTCACTTTTTGATAGCCCTATAAGATGATCAGGACACCTTTTTAAGTTTCCTTAAAAAATCTAAAATTCGAATTTTGCTCGTACAAAAAAGAATGAATTATTACATTCTCATCATAATAAGGTATTGATTTGATGTGAAAAATGAATTTTGTGGATTGCGTCAAATGTCGACGTTTTGAGGCACCCTGAGTCAGAAGAAATAGTTTTTACGTTGGTGTCTGTCTGTCGTCGTCGTCGTTTTCGTCATTGTCGTTGTCGTCTGTCTATCCGATAACGTTTGAAAGACTAATCGGATTGGATTGTGCTTTGACACACAGTTTCAGGGGCCAACAAGAAAGATCAAGTTTGCTAACCAGCTATTTTGGATAGAAACTGAATAAGTTAGAGAATTTTCAAAAATGTTCAGATCATTTTTTTCAAAATTTATAAACTCCATGCATAGACGTCCGTAGTACTAAAAAATTAAAACAATTTATCACTACAACTTTTTTGGATGAAAGTTAAATTGTCAGAGTGATAGCATTTTCAATCCCCCCCCCCAAAGAAAACGAAAATTAAGATTTTGATTTCAATGAGGCACTATATGAAAAAAAGTCAAGGAAAGAAAAGCGTCGCTTTTTTATATCCCTACAAGATCATCATGACGACCTTTTGAGTTTTTCAAAAAATCGAAAATTCGAATTTTGTTCCCACAAAAAATAATTAATTATTGCATGTCCGTAATGCTGAAAAAAAATACAATTTATTTTGACGGCTTTTTTCGATGAAAGGAAAATTGTCAGAGTTATAGGATTTTCACCCCCCCCCCCCCACCCCGACGAAAATTAAGATTTTGATCCAAATAAAGCACGATATTAAAAAAAGTCAAGATAAGAAAAACGTCACTTTTTGATAGCTCTACAAGATTATCATGGCGACTTTTAGAGTTACCTTGACGAGATTATCATGTCGATTCAAATTTTTTTCCCACAATAAATAATAAATTATTACATTCTCATCATAATGGGAAGGTATCATTTTATGTGAAAAATTACTTTCGGGGACTTCGTGATATGTCGACGTTTTAAAGCGCCCAGAGTCAGAAAAAATAGTTCCAGCGTCGGTGTCTGTCTGTCGTCGTCGTCGTCGTCGTCGTCTGTATACCGCATAATGTATACGCATAATTCCATGTGTGGCTATCCATAGTACTCAAAAATCAAAACAATTAGATAAGAACAAGTTAATAAGTACATATATCTAGGTAGCCTATTCACTAGTGACGGGAAGATAGATGAAGAGTTAGATAGGCGCATAAACTAGGTTCGGAAAGTTATCGGTAGAGCAGGGTCCATTCTCAGAAGTAGAAATATATCAACAAAAACTAAAATGACCGTACATAATTCTCTATTTTGTACCGACTGTACTATATGGTAGCGAGACATGGACATGTCAAGAAAAGGACAAGAGTAAAATTAATGCCATTGGCATGAAACCCCTGCGCATAGTATGCGGGAAAACACTGATGGATAAAGTGAGAAACGAAATAATCATCAAAGAATGTGGTGCAACACAGACAATAGTTGACACATGAAAAAGAAATCAGTTAAGATGGTTCGGACATGCTGAAAGAATGAAAGATGAACGTCTAACGAAACAAGTGTATAAATGTAAAGTAAATGGCAGTATGCCAAGAGGCAGACCGCGGAAGGAATGGTGAAAATGTGTGAATGAACCTTAATCCGAAAAAACGTAAGAAGCCATAGAAACAGGACAGCTTGCATGAAAAAATGGATGAACGTAAAGGAAGCTAGAGAAGTATGCCAGGACAGAAAAGTGTGGCAACAAATAATTAATAAAAAGAATGTGAGTAGAGTGAATGACTCCTGAAACAAAAGAGCTTGGATACTAATGGGCCCGAGTGGGGAACCTCACATAACAATCTTGTGAAACTCTTCACTTGGAGTGATCGCTAGAGAGATTGATCAGCAACCTGGTTCAATGCAGTGTTACGGAACAAACGTGTAATTTAAATAAATAGCAGGAAAATTCTAAATCAATCTAAAAAATGTGATGCGTAAAATCGATGCGTAGTTTCTGTTTCAATGCCAGAGCATGTTATGAATTGTAATAAGATACATTTATTGAAATGATAAATTTTTCAGAGTAGCTGAGAATAAAATGTAATGCAAAATAAGAAATAAATATTAAAGTCATCATAAAAAATAAGATGTGTAGATTATTTTACAATATCTGACTAAGCAGCCCCAGACCGAGGTACAGAAATAAATATAATAATAATAAATAATATCATAAAGTTGAAAGTAATGTAGAAAAGTTCACATTTTCAATAAAATCGAGTGCGGAGCACCAGACACGTGATGAGAATGTGTTCATTAAAGCCGAAGGAGCTTTAATAAAAGAGAATTCACTATCACCAAATTACAGTTGTTGATGCTTTGATCTTTAATTTTAAAAGGCCTGCGCACAAATGTGAGGGAAATACAAAGACTGAGCGCGTAGTACGAGGTACATACGGTATCGAGTGCGAAGGGCTAGATAACTATATTATCGAGCGCGAAGCGCGAGAACCAACAGTCGCGCGCCCTAGCTGCGCTTAAACTTACGAGCCGCGCGCGCAGCGCACGATGAGAATGTGCCCGCGCGGCGGGCAGATTATTTGTTTTGTTTGAAATACATCCATTACGATTATATAATTTTGACAAATAATTGTGCTGTTTCAAAATAAGTATCTGAATTCCATATTCAAAATTATATGTGAATGCTTTAATTTCTTCGGACATTAGTTTAGACGGTTATCAATAAATCAAAATTTAAGGAATGAAAGTTCAAAAAAATATGTATAGGTATAGAGTAAAAATTATCTGAATGTTTCAATAAAAATAATCATTGAATGCTTTTTATATTGTAAACTGCTCGATTAATTATCCAATAATTCTGTTAAATGTTGAATTTTCCGCAGTTAGTTTAAAATGTTATTGATAGATGAAAATTTCAGAAATGGAAGTTAAAATTTGAAAAATATATGAAGTAAAAATTATTCGAATGTTTACATACTTTCAGAATCTAATTTCAGCAAGAATTTAAGTAATCAAAAACTTTCAACATATAAATAGTTACGCGAAAATTGAGTAAACAATAAAAATAATACAAAATATGGTGCGCACATGCCCGCGTATATTAGACTAGACCAGTGGTAGGCAAACTTTTTGCTCACTTTTCAGGTATGGTCAGGCTCGTCCCGGAATAATTTTTTCTACTACTTTTCGGTTTGTTCATGAACCTCAGTGTGAGTGAGCTTACTCGAGCAGGGGTCTTTTTTCCATAGGCAGGACAATGTAAGGAAACTTAAAAACTTTCAATTTGTCAACTAACGATTTGGAAATTGCATAATCAGCATCTACGAAGTTTTCCGATTCCAATGATATATTACTTGCCGAGAAAAGTTGAAAATTTGAAGGAGTTTAATATCAAGAAAGTTTAGCTGAATATTCAATTTAATACTAAATACATCTCAAATTTTCAACCTTTATAGACAAATTACATATCGTTGGAATCGGAAAAATATGTATATTCCAAATACATTACTTTTAAATCGCGGATTGCAGAATTAAGAAACTTTTCATTTCAAATTTTTCTCCTTTCCAACAAAGGGCCCCTGAGGGAAGGGTCGGTCTGGCCAAGCTCGCAGGTACCTGGCCAGAAAGTAGGTCGTTGGTCAGGCTGGTCATGCTACCCTGAGTTGGTTAAGATTGTCATTGTTGTCGTAGCACCGCTCACAAATACGGGGAAAACCGCTCGTAAAACAGAGGACGACCGGCGAAAACGAGGTTCAAAATGGCATTTAGAACGTAATGATGGACCCATTCTAGATTTTCTTTCTTCAGAGAATTCAGGACTAAATTTTTCAGAAAATGGTGAGAGTAGATTCTTAATTTTTTTGTTGATTAAATTTTTATGTTAATACAAACAGCGGAAAAAATATCGATTTTTTTATTTCATTGTTCATCTTCTAGACCAAATTTTTCTTATACTTCTTGTCCTTTGAAGTTAATGCACAGGTGTATGAGGAAGTTAAAAAAATTGGTCACTTGCAAAGTTAATTGTTATAATCAAATTGTATTAACAAATAATCGACTTGAGGGGTTATTCATCATCAAAGCGTTTTTTCTGGGGGGGGGGGGGGATTTTCTTTGTTTAAAATATTCTACGAAGCTTTTCAATTGACTTCAATGATTTGAGACAATTTCAAGACTTTAAGGAGATTTTAGGGGGTTTTTAAATCTTAGATTAAAAAAAATATAGGATTTCATGAAATTTCCACGGCAGTTTATGATACTTCATTAGGGATTTCACAGTATTCCAGAAAGCTTTTCAATTAGATTGAAATATTTTCAAATTTGAGAGAATTTATGACTCTTTGAGATATTTGAAATAATTTGAACGTATTCTCCATTAGGGATTTCACAGTATTTCAGAAAGCTTTTCAATTAGATTGGAATATTTCCAAATTTGAAAGAATTTTTGGGTCTTTGAGATATTTGAAATAATTTTAACGTATTCTCCAAGAGATGCAATGGCCGAAAGGACTTCGAAGAATTTTAAGGAGTTTCGATTCCTTTTTTCTTGTATTCTCCAACGGGCAGATATGGTCACTTGACAAAGCACACAGACAATTTCCTGTCGCCAGTCTAAGATTCTGCGTCTTAGAGAGAGATCGAACCACAGTGAAACCTGAATTTGTCTCCCCTGGATTTTGCCCTTCCGAGAATTGACGCCGCGCCGCACAGTGGGATGAAATAAAAAAACGTGGTTCAAAATAACTTGTAGCTGGCAATTTGTAACCAATTTTGGATTTTTTTTTTGAGAAAAATTCAGCAAAAAATTTTGAAGAGATTTATGTGGCTTGATTTTCTAATTGTATTCTGTTTAAACTTTTATTTAAATGCAAAGTGTGAAGAAAAAGTAGATTTTTCAGTTTTTTATGTTCATATTCGTGAAAAAAAATTTTTTATGGTCAGCATTGCCAGACTTTAATCGCGGATATATTTCCAAGCAAAAAAAATGATATTGTTAACATAATTTTTATAAACAAATTAACTTAACAAATAGTCTAAACTATGAATTCTTCGTTTGTAAAGTAAGTTAAATATTCTATCATTTTAGTTGAAAATTCATCACTTTCGTGGAAAATTCATGTATTCTGTTGAAAATTCATGTATTCTGTTGAAAATTCATCTTTTTTATAGAAAATTAATCTTATTTAATGAAAATTCGTCTTTTTTGATAAAAAAATTAATCTTATTTAATGAAAATTCACCTTTTTGGTTTACAATTCAACTATTCCAGTTCAAGATTCATCATTTTAGTTGAAAATTCATCATTTTAGTTAGAAATTCATCATTTCAGTTAGAAATGAAAATATTTTGTTGAAAATTCGTTTTTTTTTTTGGTTGAGGATTAATTTTTGAACTGCGAATTTAACTATTCCACTTGTTGTTAAAAATTGTTGTTAACTATTTTTTGTTAACTATTGTTAACTTTTTGTTAACTATTTAGAAAAAATGGACCTTTTTCTGTTAAAAATTCGTATTTTTTGGTAGAAAATTAATCTTCTTGTTTAAAATTCATCTGTTTGTTTGAAAATTAATCTTTTTTAGTTGGAAATTCAACTATGTTGTTGAAAATTAATGTATTTTGTTACAAATTTGTATCTTTTGATGAAAAATTACTCTTCTTG